>BLSH010480231.1:1303298-1325037 GCA_018402905.1 Glandirana rugosa
ATTTAGATGCTAATGTGGAAGAGCATTAAACAGTAATTGTTCTGGCAAATGAAGGGGTTTGGGTCGAGGGGGGTTTTGTTTAATTTTTTTTTTATAGAGGTCTTAAATGTAAACGTGTCGTTGTGTTAATTCATGTAAGTAAATCACCGTAATCATATAATCCAAAATGTAAATCTGTTTGTAAATCGTTAACCCTAGATTACCGGGACGAGTATCCTCGTATGTTAGATTTTAAAAAGGTTCGGAATATCACCTGTATCGAAATTAAAGTGTCACAAATCGTCCGATGTGTAAAGTACATCTTCCAGCAGAACCGTCACCAATGTATGTGTGTGGAATGTGGGGCGGTGGGTGGTCATGTTTTGGAATATGCGTCTTTTTAATATTTTGTATTTTTTTTTTTTTTTAAGAATGACTGACTGTTTTTTTGTAATTTGGTAGAATCTTGCAGCTAAACATTTGTTGGTGGTTGGTGTCTGTTGAGAGTTGTTGTACTATGAAATGTGTAGCCTGCTAAACACTGTGAAATTAAAGCTATGTCCACTATAAGGCTTGGAAAAATTTTAGATTGTATGCTCCTATGAGCAGGGCCATTAGATCCCAATTGCTAAATGTTTGTCTAAATGTAAAACCTAATATACTAATGCCACTAAATGAATGTACTTAATTGTGTTGCTGTGCAAATGTAAATTCTGGAGATATTTTTTTTTTAATTTGTTTTGGGGGGAGCTGGGTTTGGGGAAGTAAACGGTCTTGTTAATGACAAATTACGAGAAGGTGTAATCGTAGATTTAAAAAAAACCTAACCTCTTCAGCACACCTGCAAGTAAATGATAAAGGATGTTTAAGTGGAGTCTTTTCTTTCAACAGGTCTGGAGAATTGCAGGTAAGTGCCGGTTCACACATGCGCTGTCCATGCGATTTCAGCCAGATAGGATGGCTGAATTTGCATTGCATTCAGACCGAACTAGCACAGGACCCCTTTTTTTTTTTTTTCTCTTTTGGTCTACACCAGAATTGGATTGCATGGGTGTTCATGCCCATGTGATCAGATTAATGTCTGAACTGTTAGTTTGCACTGTGATATGTGAGTTCAAATGGGGGTGTCATTAACAATGTATTGATGCTCCCAGCAGGTCACACATGGCAGTGTGAAATGCGGTGCGGGAACCTGCAGTGGATTTGCCGGGTTCCCGCATTGCACAAGTGTGAACTGGCACTCCTAATGAATTTAGCTGGTAGATAGGCAGTGTTGTTTGTCTCAAACTGAGCCTTTGTCATTCACCTGCCTATTACTAAAAAAAAAAAAAAAATTGTGATTGCGATCAAATATTCGCAAGCAAGTGTGGCTTTGGCCTCTGACCCAGGAATGTTATTGTGTTCACCCCGAAGTGCCTTTGCTGGTCAGGATGTCCTATATAGGTGGATATAGCGAGGTTCCATTTCAGAAAAGAGGTGCTACTCATTTGATGGGTAAGTGTAGGAAATAAACTTGTGCTTACACCATGTGGGGAAGAATGCGGTAGCTAGATTTGGTGGGGATGGGGTTAATTTATTCATGTGGGATCACCAAACATTCTCTTCCTGCCAGGGCAGCCATCAGAAATTTTGGGGCTTCTTAAACTGCTTTAGACCTGCCCCCCCCCCCCCCGACCACCAACATTCCCCATGGCCTTTCCCCTGCATCCGCCCACATCCAGGGGTGTACGTATATCGCAGCCCCAGTAGGAATTATACACCCTGTCACACTTACCGGGTGTAGCCTGCTAAGCATGACTCATTCAAGTGTGCAATGCATGCTAGTGTGGGATCCATGGGGTTAAAAAAAAACAGTGCACAGGCAGCACAGCCTCACCTGATGCTTGCAATAAGACCTCAAGCCGAGCCATAGGTGCTGTAGGTCCCAAACGTGAACCAGTTGTGGTCCAGGGGGCCCTCTCCATGTGACCCAAGTTTGGTATTTTTATCGCCTATGGTTCAGGAGAACAGTGTCCCCCTCCCAATGTTAAAGACTGCTAAACACTTTGTTGTAAGGGCCCCTTGAGACACTGAGGTCCCTTACAACAGTACTGCCTGAACCCCCCCCCCCCGATGCTGGCCCTGCTTAATGCCCATGCGCACACATCACTTCCTGGTTACAGGCGCATTACACTTCCTGCATGTATTCTGCTGATGTAAATCAGTAAGGAGTGTGTGTGTGTATATATATATATTTATATATATATATATATATATATATATATATATATATACACATACACACATATATATGGGAGACAGGAAGCCAAAACCTGAGAGAGCAGTGGATGTATAATATTGCTTTGTAAGAGAAAGGAAAGGGTTTGCATAATGTTTGTTTTTGTTGCTGACTGGAAGAAGCCCTTCACCTGTGAGGTAGGAACCTGCAATGTTTAGTTAGTGTTTGCATGGCACGGATTTGTTTTTGGTTTCATTTTGTTTGTTTTCTAAGCAACTTATGGGCTAAAAAAACAGTCACATGAATAATTCAAATAATTCATATTCAAATAGATAAATAAAATGCTTCATGAAATAACTTCACAACCCCCCCCCGATCACATGAGAAGAAGAGTTGCTGCAAGCCAGACTAAAATCTTCTGGGCTTGATGTAGCCTGTGAGCTGTAGTTTGGAAACCTCTGTATTAGAGAACTGTGCTAAATGTTTTGTTCGTTTTTTTTTTTAGATTTTGCCCATATATGTATACACTTAAAACAAGACACCAAGAAATGCTTGCTTGATTGTTAAATATATTTTTGGATAGAGTAGCCTTTCTGAACCCCTGCTAAAAGGTACTATATCTACAACTCATGATACATTAGTGTTATGATCAGTGAAACAAATGCTCCTTTCCATTTGTGGTCATTTAGAAGAATTACCCCCTTATAGATATCTAAAAAGATCAATGATATCAGTGGGAACTTATTTTATACTCGTGTAAACATGCTTATAGACGAATAAACACGTGTACGAGAGTAAATTACTTCACTCAACTGAAAAATGTTCTATTTTTGTTTTACTGCACTGTACTCATCTCTGTATTTCCTGACGGCTCCATGTCAGCACAGCTGGGTATAGCCCCCATGCCCCCAGGACTTAACTCATATAAATTTGAGCCCACCTACAGCCTTGGCGTTTTTCTTTTTTCCTCCTATGCGCAGGACCTTGGTGTGCTCCTCTACTTGGCAGGTCTAAAGGGCTGGCCGTCCATCTATGCGTGTAGATTTGGCTTGGTTTCTTGGCTAAATGACCCATAATCCCCGCTGCTGGTATTCGGGGTGGCTTATATCACAGCTAACAGCCTTGTCTGGGGTCTGCTGGGTTCATGGTAAGTGGACAGCAGTGTCGGCGGAGTCTCCCCTAGGCACGCGCACCCGCGCTGTGCCGTTGTTACAATCGGATGGCGGAGGTTGGGTGAGCTAAGTTTAAAATGCTTTGTATCCATATGCATTGCTGGGAATTGTTGTACCCTGCAGCCATTATGCATACCCTGAGCTCCTCCACAGGGAGTACTCTGCATAACAGGTGCACAAAGTAATACTTTGTCTGTTCACACATGGTATTAACCCGTTGGTGTCTTCTCATGTTTGCTTTACTATTGTGCCATTTTGCCAACCCTTTCAAAGAACAGCATTCCCAGAGAAGGTAGAGGAGTGGTCTGTGGATGACTACTGTAGCCAGCTATTGCCTGTTGAACTATAGAATATGCTTTTACATTTGTTTGTGCTCTTTTTAAAAAAAAAAAAAATTGGTTGCAAATTCCTACCTTTTTGATGATGTTCTGAACAAAACTCTTTCATTATGTCCTGATTCCTGGCAGGGCAAGGTTTAGCTCATTAACCACCTGGTGATCAGGGCTGTAGCTGGAAGCTCAGTCTCCCTCTAGCTGTGGTTAACCCTTTAGGCCCCTTTCACATTGCCGCGACTACTTGAAAGTCACACGATTTTGATGCAATTTCAGGGAATGCCTGTGTAAACTTGAGGTCTAAGGACCTCAACTCACATCAAAGTCGGACCAAAGTAATACAGGGACTGCTTTGAAGTCAGTGCGACTTGGAGTCGCACAGATATGAATGGATATCATTGGGAATCATGGGATACGACTTGTCATGTGACTCTGATGTCCAAAGTCGCAGGAAAGTCACACAAGTGTGAAAGGGGCCTTAGGGTTTGTTACTTAGCAAACTATTTTACTGCATTTAATTATTTTCCTGGGCTGCTTTGTTAAGTGGCACGCAAAACCCTGTGAAAGGGTTATCTATATTGGTAATGTCTCAGAGCTTTCCAAGCACAACAGCCCTCTCAGGTTCTTCATTAAAGAAGACAGGGATGAACATGACTGTATGAATATTGCTTTGTTCAAGCAACCAGAGATGATAATACCGAGCAGGTTGTCACATTTATTAATCAAGTGGCATATACACTTAGAAGGAGTGTCTCCGCTCACCCTGTGAAGAGGTTATATGCTCTGACAATGACCAGTCTACAAGCCTCCCCAGGCAAAACAGCCTCTTCAGACTCTCCAAAGGGGAAGATGTGGAGGAACATGACTGTATGAATCTTGCTTTGTTTAAGCAGCCAGAGATGAGGATGATGAATGATACTGAACAGGCAGTCTCATTCAGTATACAAGTGGCCAAAACACTCAAAGGCCCCTTTCACATGGCAATTCCATGTGCTGGGGCCGTTGTTGCAGATCCCCACTGAGCCGACGGATAACAGATCCGTCTCCGCTCACTATACAGAGACGGATCTATCAGAGTGCCACTCTCCACTATGGAAAATCGGATGACAACAGACCGTCTGTCCGTTGTCATCTGATCCAATCCCCAGACGGATGGAAAAATAGGTTTTCTCTCCAACTGACTTTACGGACCACGGATTAGATTGCAGAGCGGCGGATGTCAGCTGACATATCACCGCTGACATCCATCGCTTCATAGAGGAGAATGGGGCGTCCGTTCAGGTACGCCTGAAAAACGGACAGGCGGACCTGAATGGAATGCCCGTGTGAAAGGGGCCAAAGAGTTATTTCCACTTACCCTGTGAAGGGGTTATATGCTCTGGCAATGATCAATCTCATAGCTTTCCCAGCTTTCCCAAGCAAAACATCCCTCTTCAGACTCTATAAGAGGAAGACACGGATGGGTATGACAGTATGTATCCTACTGGTTCAAGCAGCCAGGGATAGAGATGACACCTAATAGGATGCCACATTCCATAAGCACATTGTCAATACACTTGTAGCCAGGAGACAGTTTTTATACTTCTGGCAATAGTGACGTTCCTGCTTTCAGATATAATGCAGCTGTTTCCGCCTAGTGGGAACTATTCTGTAACTTTAAACAAGTAGCCAGGGAAGTGCACTGTGGGGTTGTAGTTTGCTGTTGTGTAGTTTGCTGTTGAGTCATTAAAACTGATCTCAAATCCTTCTCAAGCCAATCAATCCTCTTCAGTCTCTTCTGAACAGGAAGATAAGAATGATCTTTGTTCTGATTTTTTTTTTATTCCTCCTTTTGTAAGGTTGATGAAATGCCTTTAAATAGAAGCAAAGCTGTGGAAATTTTTCAAGTGTCTCCAGAGGACAACTTGACAATTCCCTTATGGTGGGAGAATTAAGTGCTCGTTCTACAAGATTGAAGCATGTAGTCACAGCAGGATGTCAGTTATACCCTTTCGAACAGAAAGATGTCCAGGATTTGGGATCATCCCTTTGGTCAGTGGGTGTCCCTTGTGAGACCGGCCAGATACATGACCTTACCATCAGAAGATGTAGCATTGAAGGACATACTCAATAACTGCATTGTTATTGATCTTGGAAGGTCAAGCTTAAATTTAATAGTGGTCAGTTTGGCTTCCTTCCTCAAGATGACCGTCTGTTGGTTAAAGGAGACTGAAGCTCAAAAGTAAATTTCCACACTCATTCCAGAGAGGTTAGCATGATCCAAGAAGTCAGCAAAGAGCTCCATGTCAGGATGCTTCTGGTATTTTGGGATTGTACCACCCATACATGCCTTATGGACACTTGGTAGCTCTTCTGTGAACATAGGTACAACTTTGGGGATGGACACTTGGTCCCTTAAGGCAAGCATATCACGCCATATTTGGAGATCTTTCATCCTTCACGTCTCAGATTGAGCTATAGAAATAGCCTCGCTCCAACAGTTCAGGTAGGCTCAGTTTATCTCTCGCCCCCGTTCAAGTCGAGTTTCTAGATCAGTGGCCTAAACTTGTGGTTGGAGAAATGAAATTGTCTGCAATGTCATTCCCTTCTGATGACCTAGTGGCTGGTTGTCACGTACCTGGTGATGGAGCCTGGCTTATGCATGGGGTACCTCTCTTGCGGCCCCGGTTCGTGAGTCCCTGGTAGTGCAGACAGAGAACTCAGGAGCAAGGGGGGGCACAAGGGCTGGACAGTCTCTGGGGCAAGGTAGATGTCCGCTGGAGCTCGTGCAGGCAGAAGGGTCGTAAGCCAGTCCGGGTCGGCAACTGGCGGGCGGTGCAGTACAAGGGTTCAGGCAGACGGATGGTCGGGTGCAGGCTGGGTCGGCAACGTTCAGGCGGCAAGCTACAAGGGAGCAGGCAGAAGAGTGGTCTTGGAAGCCGGGGTCTGTGCAGGCAGAGTTCAGAGCAGGGTCAAAGCAGGCCGGGTCACAGGAACAGGTATCAGATAGTCAGGAAGCAAGGAACTCACACTAAACGCTGTAGAACGGACAGCACTTGCTTACAGGAAGCAAACTGTTTAAATAGAGCTGCCCGGCACCGCCTCCTCCGGGGGCTAGAGGAAAGAACAACAAAATGCAAACACGTCCTCAGCACAATCTTTTTCTAACACTGGTGGTGAAGTCAGACACCTGTAAAGTAGAAGAAGAGCCCTACTTCAAGAGCATTGGGCTCAGGGCCAGTGGTCTTTTTCAAGGGTCCAAGATGGTGTCCAACATCCTGGAGTTGAGAGCAGCATCTCAGGCTCCTAGCCTTCAGTCACCTCATCCAGGATGAACCTGTCCTGGTGAAATTAGACAGACAGCGCAACAACTGTGGCCTACATCTGAAAACAAGGCTCAGTCTCTCCCTCCTGAAGGAGGTTTCTCTGTTTCTAGAATCTGCTCAAGTCAATCTTCTGCAGCTATCTGTGGCCTATGTGCCTGGTCAGAAGAATCTTCAGGCAAACTTTTTATCCAGGACAAGTCTGGGCTACAATGGATGGTCCAGGCTACTGCGAGTCTTTCAAGAACTAACAGAGCTTGCTATTTTCTTCCAGAGATAGACCCACTCACATCCCCAGTCAACACCAAGTTGCTGAAGTTCTATTCCAGGGTCCAGAATCTGCAAGCAATCGGGGTGGAGGTTCTGATCACAGAGTGGATCTCCAAGACAGTGCATACCTGTCTGATGCTCCCTCTGACTCTCAGCTTCCAGCTGGCGCTCTGGCGGTGGAAGGTGACAGTTCTGGTGATTCCAGATTGGCCGTAGGGGCCTTGGTACCCTCTGCTCCTCCTAATGAGTGTCAACGATTGTCTCCCTCTGCCTGTAAGATGAAATCTTCTCTAAATTCCCATTCGTCCAGCATATGACAGGCTCAGGCTGATGGCTGGGGTCTTGAGAGGCAGAGACTAATGGATCTCGAATGCTCTGTCAAGGTTGTGAATACTCTTATGAAAACAGTGCTTATAGTAAAATATGACATAAATTTGCAGGATTACTGCTGATCAAGATTTTACACTGGACTCTTCAGAAGCCTGTTCAAAAGTTTCTGCAGGTGGGGCTTGATTTAGATCTAAGCGTAAGTATGCTATAGGCACACATTTTGCCTATCTCTGCCTTTGCCGGCATACAGTGGACATCCAACAATTAATTATACTGTTTTTCAAGATGCAATTTGGTTGAAACCTCATTGTTCCTGAAATGGGATCTCCCATTGGTGTTGGGTGTTTTTTTTGCATTAGATGCCTTCAATCACCTTGTGGTAACTCTCACTGAAAACTGCTTTACTGGTGGCAATTACATCAGCCAGAAGAAAGTCAGCTTTAATGGTCTTTGGGTTTAAAGAACCCATACTCGCTTACTTTCCGGACAGGGTGGTACTCATGCCAATACTCAAATGTGTGCCTGAACTGACCTTCAGAGTCCATATCACACAAGAGGTTGTCCTTCCTACATTCCTTTTGGGGAGTACTTAAGAAATTAGCCCATCTGATGTGGGCCAAGTTTTACAATGTTTAATCAATGCGACTTCTGCCATCAGGAAGTCGGAGCATCTGTTTGTCATTCCACACATTTCATGGCTTCCAACAAGATTATTGCCTCTTGGTTGGTGAAGCTCATCTCCTTGGCGTACAAGTTGAAAGGGTTGGCCGTGCCAGGAGAATCACGGCACTCTTCACTAGAAAGGTCTCGACTTTGAGAGTGGCAGCAGGCTGAGTGTTTGAGACTATCTGCAAGGCAGCTACGTGGGCACCAAAATATATACATTCATGGCTCATTAATGTATTGAAAAAGCCTTAATGACAGTTGGGTTTGGCAGAGGCATCCTGGCTTCTGTTTTTAGCCAGAATTGAGGAGTGTGTAGCATTATCCCTCCCCTGTTTGGCTAGTTAGTTACCAGCTTTGCTGACATGGAGCCATCAGGAAAACGGAAAATTGAATACAAGTACTTACCGTAATTATCTTTTCCTGATGAGCTCCATGGCTGCGCAGATCCCACCCAGCTTGGTAGGACTAGTTACAGAATGCCGAGGCTGTAGGTGAGCTCAGATTTATGAGTTAAGTCCTTGAGGTATGGGGGGGAGCGGAGCCTATATCCAGCAGTGCTGCCATGGAGCTCGTCAGGAAAGACAAATTACGGTAGATATTTGAATTCAATTTTCCATTTTCCGATCCTTACTCAGTTGTGTGGATTGTTCCATAGACAACAATGCATGTTATTTCAAATCAGTAAAAAAAAAAAGTGGCATTTTTTTTTTTGCTCCCATGTGCAAGAGGCCTAAACAACTTGTTTAGGCCTCTTGCAGAGAAGTGTGTAAGCAAAGAATGGTCAGACATATACCGAGAAGTTGCTGAAATTATATTAAACTCTGACACTGTATATAATAATATAGAAACTTCAACATGAAAAGTAAAAATTAAAAGCAAACAGATGTCCATAACACATAAATGATCTTACCTTGGCTAGAATACTTAGTTGGTAAAAGGTGCTCAACTTGTAGTCCAAAGTGTCATTAAGTACAATATTTCCAATTGTAGGACTCGTGTCAGCTTCTCGTTTGATGCTGAAAAGGTAGGGGCCTGGAATATTTGGTGTGATCTAAAGAATCAAGGCAACAATAATTGGTACAGTCAAGCGGAGGTACTAGATAATGGCCAATGGATAAAAATATGCATCACGTCAGATACAACATTTATGGTTCGCAGGAGCAAAACGGAGGTCATTCTGAAAGCAGTTCTCTATTTGACTGAAATTGCTTAAAATGCTATTACCATGCAGATAAATTGTTATGTTATTTAGACAGTAATAACATTTAGGAAAAATAAAGGATTAAAGACCAAATGTATTATTGTTAAAGATGAATATTGGTTTGACCCATCAGGGAGATGGGTGAATTTACAGCAAATTTGTTTACCGACGCTGCCCCTCTATTATTACTGCTCCTATGCAAGCTGCAGATAGGGGGGCAAAATCTGCATGTGGCTAGCTCACAGAGAATACTGGACAGTCTTATCCCTCACTCTATTGCCTGAGGGCAAGACTAAGAGCAGCGAAAAAACTATTTAATGCTGTAAAGACAGCCCAGATCTACCCAATGTGCTAACAGGGCTGCAAAGGGAAAGTGCACATATTGTCAGAATAACTATACTACTCTGTCCACCCAAGTCCCTTTAAAGTAAAGCAACCTATCCTTCAAATACCCTGGCTGCAGAAACTGCTGTTTTGTAACCCCATGGTGGCTGCTCACATTCGCATGTGCCCATTCTCATGGCGGATGGTCACATTCACATATGCCCAAGAATTTGCATGAAATCTCTACTAAGCCCTCATTCACATTGATGCGACTTGCATAGACATCTGTGCATGAAGTTACACAGATGTCAGCCAAGTCGCACCTGAAGTCGCACTGACGTGGCTTTGAAATTGTGCAATTTCAAGAGAAGTTGCACAATTTCAAAGCTGCATTGAGTATGAACAGGGGCTAAAAGGGGGATAAACAAATCAAAGCTCATTAATCTGTACACATGTTTCCATGTGAGTAATACACTTTTGAGTCTGACAACCTTATTTAATTGTGGCTGCTTGCTGGCAATCTAAAGGATTTAACCAAACTTTCAAATTGTGCAGTGATAATTGAGGAAATCACACTTTCCTGGACCTCCTCATGTCAGCCTACTATGGGTCAGCTTCGCCCCCTCTGACCCCTTCAGGACAACCTCTTTCCAAGCCTATAAGAGGCGGCTGTCTGCCCATAGGCAGTGTTCTTTTTTCGTCCTCGCTCTGGACGCCTCTTAAGAGAAATATATATTCTTACACACACACACACAAGAAGAAGCACGGTAGGAGACTTACTGCGAAACCTTGTAATGTCCATGCGATCCTGCTCAGGTTCATACACTCTCCTGAGTTCAGAAGACCCACTGTCTGGGCTGTAAATCTTTCCTTGTGGGGTACCCTTGGTGCTGGGTCTCAGTGAAGCAGTATAAATGACTGCGTGTGTACACCGGCCTTTAGAGAGTAGTTAAACCCTGCTGGGTGGGCTGTGCGGCAAATTGGTGAGACAGCAGGCAGGCATCACTTCAGCAGTACAAAGGACTGCATGTGCACACCAGCCTCTAGAAAGCAGTTAAACACTGCTGGTTGAGCTGTGTGGCGAATTGGTAAGACAGCAAGGACAAGAGTCTCAGTTTAGCAGTATAAAGGACTGCATGTATACACCGGCCTCTAGAAAGCGGTTAAATACTGCTGGTTGATCTGTGTGGCAAATTGGTGAGACAGCAAGCAGACAGAGTCTTAGTTCAGCAGTATAAAGGACTGCATGTGTACACCGGCCTCTAGAAAGCAGTAAACACTGCTGGTTTGGGCTGTGTGGCAAATGGATGAAACAGCAGGCAGGCTGAGGCTTGTAGTCCCACAGAAACTCTCAGGAGGTTGCTGAGAGTGGCCACTTCCTGGTATGATAGGAACGCCCTCTCCCATGCTCTGGTTCCTGCTTCCTTGCTGTGATTACAACACCTGTAACCCCGGCTTGTCTCATAATCACTGCCTCTGTGCTGAGTGATGTGGGATCTCAGCAGGGCTGCTGCCTTGAGTTGCTGGATAGATCTGTGGCTGTCTATGTGTTTCCAGGTATCCTGGGTCCTCCTGCCTGCCTCTATAGCACTGAAGAAAGCATGGAAAGGATTTTCAATTTTTTTTTTTTTTTTTAAAGAGTGCATTCTTCTTCTCTACACAGAGAGAAGACCTGGATGTGGGATAAACACCCGCAGGGAAGTACCAAGGAGCCGCATTACCCGCCAAGAAAAAAGCGCTCAGTGCGTGATAAGTCGAGTCAGAGGAGTGGTCAGCGGCGGGATAAAATCCATGTGGAACGCCACTCCAGGTCACCCTTACTGGTGCCTCATTGCATTGCCTTGAGCCCAGGCCAATGGCTGTTGCAAAACCAGAAAGCGACCACTAAGCGCTAGCAGGTGCTAAGCAAAGACGCAGATCCTCTTCATCTTCTGGAAGGGCCTCGGCCCGGGATGAGGAGAAGGCCTGCTGGGCGCGCGGGCAAACTCCCTGCCAGGGAGGTGTGTATACTTCTCTTGTTTGAAGGAGGCCGCATATGATAAAGCAGCAGATGCACGCCAGGTGAAGCACTATATTAAGATGGAAGTCAAAGGCTGCTTGAAGACCGTATCTAAGAGATCTCGGCCTAGACGACACTCTTCCGCTTCAGAATCAGAGCCAGAGGCAACATATCGCTACAGTTCAGAAGAACATTCAGATGATTCCTTCTTTCGGCCTGATTCGCACCCGTGCGTTTTGGTGCGTTTTGCGGATCTGCACTACAGTCTATTTGGCGTTGTTTCCTATGGAACATGTCTGTGGTGTGGGTCTGCGGGATGTGGGGGATGCTGGAGATGCATGGGTGTGAGTCAAGCCTAAGACTCCTTTCACACTGAGGCGCTTTTCATGCGCTTTCACGATAAACAGGCGCCTGAAAAGCTCACGAAATCCTATTTCTTTTAAAATCAATGAATGCTTTCACACTGGGGCAGTGCGCTGGCTGGATGGTGAAAATACACCCCTCTCCATTGAAATCAATGGAAAGAGCTTCAAGAGCGCCTGAAAAGCTCTTCAAAAGCGCTTAGTATTTTACGCAGCGAGAATATTATCCGGACTTGAAAAAGTCACTCCTGTCCTTCCCATTATTTATTTATTTTTTAAATATAGGAAATAATGGAAGATGAATGGGCAAAGCCCGATAAAACATTGAACGTCCACAACAGGGTCTCAAACTTGTACCCTTTTTGCTCTAGGGATGCTAAGCTTTGGGATGCCACGCCTAAGGCGGATGCCTCATTACAGAGACAAACTGGGCACATTACCTTGCCTCTAGATGACTCAGTATCCTTCAAGATCCGATGGATCGTAGGATAGACACAGATCTCAAAAGAATGTACACAGTAGCAGGAGCAGCCTGCAGGCTGGCTATAGCACTTACCTAAGTGATGGCAGCCTTAAAGGTGTGCACTGCGGAGTTGGAGGCCGGTTCCTTGGGTTAAATCAGTGGTTCTCAACTCCGGTCCTCGGGACCCACCAACAGGTCAGATTTTAAGTATTACCTTGGGGAGAGGCAGACTAGAATACTGCAATCACTGAGCAGCAAATGATATCACCTGTGATGTATTTCAGTTATCCTGCAAACCTGGCCTGTTGGGGGGTCCCGAGGACCGGAGTTGAGAACCACTGGGTTAAATGATAAGAGAAGAGGGTTTCCTCCTTTACAGTCCATTAGGATCATGGTGTATTTTCTAGCACAAGTGCCCTTAGGCCAGGTCAGGATGACACTGAAATTGATGGCTCATTCTGTGACGGCACGCAGAGCCCTATGGCTGAAGCATTGGTCAGCGGATAGTGCTTCCAAGCACAGTCTTTGCTCATTTCCTTTCGATGGAAAATTTTTTGGCAAGACCTTGGAGTCAGAGGTTCAACAAGTGTCTGTAGGGAACTCAGGGCTTATTCCGCAGGAAAGGAAAAGATTTCCTCAGCCGTTCGTCCCTACTGAGAGATCTAAAAAAGGTTTTGGGGGAGCTTCCGCGTACCAACCGGGGCGACCGTTCTTTAGGCAGTGGAAGTGGCAGGGTCCAGCCTTTCCTAAAGCAACCAAAGCCCAGGCGAACCAGCCAGCAAAAGCTTCAGACAAGCTCTTCTGAAGGGATCCCCGTCCAGACTTCCCAAGTGGGAGCAGATTGTCTTACTTTGGAGAGGTCTGGGCAGAAGAAGTTTAAGATGCCTGGGTCTTGGACATCATTCAAAGAGGATATCTCCTAGAATTCAAGGAAACCTCCCTAGTCTCATTCTGTGGAGACCCGGATTCCTACTTGTCCAGAGGAAAGGGCATTGTTTATTAATGTATGTAAAGAATTTATTGGCATCTCTAGCAATTCTGCCATTTCTGAAGCACAAGAAGGGAGAAGGATTCTATTCTCTTCTGTTCTTGGTAACAAAATCCTCAGGAGGATTCAGGCCGGTCCTGGACTTAAAAGCCCAGAATACCTTCATGAAAGTCCCTCCATTCAGAATGGAGTCCTTGCAAACCATAATTGTCCATTGTGAAGAAGGGAGATTTGCTAGCGTCAATAGGCCTAGCGGATGCTTACCTACATGTGGTCATAAGTGCATCACACCATCGCTTCCATTGCCAATTTCGTTGTCTGCCATTTGGGGCTGTGCACAGCTCCAAGAACATTTTCAGAAGTTTTGGCAGTGGTCATCGCTATCTTAAGGATCAGAGGCATTCAAATTTTTCATTATCTGGATGACATTCTCCTCCGGGCCGGATCAAAGTCCCTCCTTCAACAGCACATGCTGATAACCTGCAGCACGATCAGACAGTTTGGTTGGTTAATCAACCATCGCAAGAGTCTGTTGCAACCGGCTCAAGTCCTAGAATATCTAGGAATGCAATTCGTTACTACCCAAGTTCGTGTATTTTTGCCTCTTCGGAAGATTGTGGAAATTCAGACCAAGTCAGGAATAGTAATGACCAGGCAATTTCTGATGGCCAAGAAGTGTATGCAGTACCTGGGTCTGTTGTCTTCCATGATCCAGGTAGTACCCTGGGCCAGATGACGGAAGGGGAGATTTCAATACAATTTTCTCCATCAATGGGATCACCACTCGTTAGCCCAGAAGATCTAACATTCAGTACCAATAAAACGGTCTCTGATATGGTGGAAGATATCTCAGAATCTATACCGCGGGGTGCCTCTCAAACCTCCAGTTCCAGTAGTGCTGACTACAGATGCCAGCCTAGTAGACCGGGGAGCTCATTCCTTAGGCCAACATGCATCCCTATCTCAGCATTCAAACCTGTTAGAATTAGAGGCCGTTCGACACGCCCTAGTAGCCTTCCAATCGAAGTTGCAAAGGGGGCAGTCAACGTCCTTTCCGACAACAAACCATGGTAGCCTACGTGGCCCAGCAAGGGGGCACCAGGAGCCTCCCACTACTCAGAGTGGCATGCCAGATTGTTCCCTAAACAGCCGCATAGCTGGTGGATCAACTGAGTCCGAGATCCTTGGATTTGAACGAACAGGGCTTGAATCCCAGATACCTGTTCAAAATCTTCAAGGTTGGGGGGACTTCAGTCATAGATTGGGTGGCATTGGAGGAAAACTCTCAGATTACGTGTTACTTCTCCCAAAGGTGGCACCCGCAGGCTCTAGGCTAGGATGCTCTATCCATTCCATGGGACTTTCCCCTAGTCTGTGTTTCCTCCTCTCTCGCTAATCCTCAGTTTTAATGAAGAACAGGAGGAGATAACAGCAATAGCGGTGTGGCCCTTCTGGCCCAGAAGACCATGAAGTTCACTAGCATAGAAATTGGACATGTGTCAGCCAATTCCTCTGCCTCCTCACAAACATTTTCTGCTGCAGGACAAGCAGTTTAACCTGAAGCCGGGAAAACTGAAGTTCATGGCGTGGAGGTTGGGAGGAGATCGATAGAGCTTTTAATCAAAAGAGAACTACAGATAATACTTTATTATAGGATATATAAGGCCTTTTTGCCACTTCTCAGCAGGAAAGAGCTGGGCTCTGAGGCCACCCGTAGTCTCTAACATATTGGAATTTTTCCAGGAAGGTCTGGGCAAGGGTTTTAGCGTTTAGCTCCTCAAAGGTTCGTGTCTGCCCTGTCAGCTATGGTGAACAAAGATGGGCCTTGGATCCTCTAGTGATGCATTTTCTGAAAGGCAGCAATACAGATCAGGTCTACAATAAATCCTTTTCCTAAGTGGGACCTGCCTTTAGTTCTGAAAGCCTTATTAGCACCTCCATTTGGTTCGGTGTCATCATGCTCTTTGTCTCAGTGCAATTTTTTGATGGCAATTGCATCAGCCAGATGGGTATCTGGACTGTGTGCTTTCTCAACCAGGGAGCTGTATTGCTGAATTCTCCAAGAGGAAATAATACTCAGACCGGTGCCAAACTTTCTTCTAAAGGTAGCATCAACTTTGCAGATGAATTGGGAAGCAGTCTTATCGGCTTTTCCGGATAGTAACTCGGAAGACGAATGGACTAGGCTGGATCTAGTGCAGGCCTTATCAATATACCTAGAGCGAACTAAGGATTTCTGGAAACAAGATCAGCTCTTCATCTTTACCGGGCCCTCCAGGAAAGGCATGACTATGCCTCCTAGAATAGTGTCTTCATAGATCGTAAAACCTATTCAGATGGCATATAGAGAGTCGGGATATCCTCCGCCATTGGAGGTCAAAGCACATTTTAAGAGAAGCATGGCAGATTACTGTGCATCATACGCTAAGGTGCCAGCAGAAGTAGGGTGCAGGGCAGCTAGCTGGAGTGCACCGAATACTTTCATTCCGCACTACAGAGTGAAGGTAACTCTGACGGCATCAGAAGCTTTTGGGTCTACTGTTCTGTCGGCGGCTGTCGGCCATTAAAGTAATTGATATTGGTTTATGATTCTGGTTTTTGGTGTCTTTCCCTCCCCTTATGTGGTTGATTGCTTGCTACGTCCCATAGTAGGCTGACATGAGGAGGTCCAGGAATAAGGAAAATTGTTATCATACTTACCGTAATTTTCCTTTCCTGGATCCTCCTCATGTCAGCTGAGGAATTCCCACCCAAAGTCCATCGCGAGGTGGGTAAACTGAACACTGCATATGGGCAGACAGCCGCCACTTATAGGCTTGGAAAGAGGTTGTCCTGAAGGGGTCAGAGGGGGCAGAGCTGACCCATAGTAGGCTGACATGAGAAGGATCCAGGAAAGGAAAATTACGGTAAGTATGAAAACAATTTTCCGTAATCGGATGCATTGCATGCACACACATAATGTGCGTATTATGTGATTTTGTATTCTGTCCCATCCTTGGAGATCAGTCAAGGGTAACAGTTGTCTATCAGGTTTTCTCAGCATTTTTTATATAAGACTTTAACAGTACACTAGTTGGATATTGTGTTTTCGGATTAGACACAGCAACGTGGGTGTCCTATGTACATGAAATAGCTTTTAGTTTGACTGGTAAGTGGTCCATGTTGTAACCTGGGGGTAGCTCCATAATGACCGCCAGCCAGTTTATTGAAGCAAACAGTCCATTTATTTTAAGCAACCAAAATCAAATGACAGCTTTCTTCAGCCAAAGTAAATACATAGGGCTGAACAAGGGGAAATGAAAAGCCCGCTCCAGGTGTGGAATGGTGAGTTAATCCAGGAGACCAGGTGCAGATCCAGACAACCGTCAGTCCAGGTAGCGATATATATTCAATGAGAGAAAACCACACTCAGAAGTCCCAGGAAAAGTTTAATGTGAGCCATCAAAGTGAAATTAGTACAGGCAGAGGTTGCAACACAGCTGTAAGGGTTAACGCGTTTCACAGATCTGGAGTCCGCTTAATCATAACCTGTATCTCAGAGCCAAGCAAGGTGAATAAATATACAGTGTACATGTGGAACTAATTAGTGGCTCATCACAAGTGCAGAGCAAGCATCTCGGTAATAATAAACAGGTGTACATCCTCAATTAACTCTAAGTGATTTGGTCAGAGAAAAGACACCAATTGAAAGATAGGATAAAAACCTATGTATTAGTGATCATGTACACTGTATATTTATTCACCTTGCTTGGCTCTGAGATACAGGTTATGATTAAGCGGACTCCAGATCTGTGAAACGCGTTAACCCTTACAGCTGTGTTGTAACCTGTGCCTGTACTAATTTCACTTTGACTGCATTTCATAAGCAAATGTTGGGAAATATACTTTAGAAGCGATCCACGGCTGCTGTAGATGCCAGGATAATGGAGTCTGAACGTCATCTTAGGCTCCTCCCCGACGCATTTCGTCACTGGGTCATGTGACTTTATCAAGGGTGTGTCCTGGGTGACGTTCTGATTATTTTATATGTATTCTAATTGCCAGAAAGATACTGCTCCCGCCATGATAAGTAAGGGCACCCACTCGGCACCACAGGGTACAACCGAGAAAAAAAACAAGTTGACACTGTCAGACGGATACGCACAGTGGGGCCCCGGGAGCTAAAATAAGCAAAGGAAAGTTTGTCCTATCCTCACTGCTAAGGCTGAGTCCGCACTGTCAAATTGGGGAAGCACACCATGGATGCAACAAAGCTCATCCCTATTAGGCGGGGCTAATCCCTCGATCCTGGCTTTCCTGGCTTGGGACTCCGTATAGTAACCTCCTCCTGCTCTGCATACATAAACACGCAGGGCGGAGGACACAGAGTAAATAATGGCAGATACACATAGATAAATCATGTGTTCAAGAACCCAACATAATCTAGTAAAACAGACCCATTTTGGTAAAAAACAGCCATTAGATAATTAATTAGATAAAAATAATTTATTATGTTAAAAAACAAAACAGTATACAATTAGGGATTTAATTACGTGTGAAACGGAAAAAGTAGTATACTGTATCCAATGTCCTTGTAAGAAGCAATATATTGGAAGGACCAAGCGGAAACTTGCCAAAAGGATACAAGAACATATACATAATATTATATAATATATAATAATATGTTAATAATACCAACATTCCTTCTTTTGATCTTAACCACAGACCGAGCCTGTTTTTTGGGTTCGGTGTTTTTGAGTTAAAACCAGATTTTATTGCTACAAAATTACTTAGAACCCCAAAACATTATATATTGTTTTTTTTTCTAACACCCTAGAGAATAAAACGGCGGTCATTGCAAAACTTTGTCACACCGTATTTGCGCAGAGGTCTTACAAGTGCAATTTTTTTTTTTAATTAAGCTTTTTGAGTTAAAAAATAAGACTGCAGTAAAGTTAGGCCAATTTTTTTTCCATATTGTGAAAGATAATGTTTTGCAGAGTAAAATGATACCCAACATGTCATGCTTCAAAATTGCGTCCGGTCGCGGAATGGTGATAAACTTTGCAACTTAAAAATCTCCATTGGTGACGTTTAAAAAATTCTACAGGTTAGCAGCTTTGAGTTACAGAGGAGGTCTAGTGCTAAAATTATTGCTCTCGCTCTAACAATCGCGGCGATACCTCACATGTGTCGTTTGAACACCGTTTTCATATGTTGGCGGGACTTATGTATTTTTGTTTTTTAATTATTTCTTTTACTTTTTATTTTTATAGTGTTCTTTTTTATTCCTATTACAAGAAATTTAAACATTAGGGGGAAAAAAGCATGACAGGGCCTCTTAAATGTGAGATCTGGGGTCAAAAAGGCCTCAGATCTCATATTTACAGTAAAATGCAAAAAAATAAATAAAAATAAAATTTGAAAAATGACAGTGCAAAAAAAAAATGAGCCCTTTAAGAGCATTGGGCCTTGTGACGTCGCTTCCGCCCTGCCATGTTATGGAGCTGAGTGACTGGCTTCAGCAGCTCACGCGGCTCACGGACACTGGGGCAGAGAGGTACCGTTCATCTCCGCCGCTGCCGACGGGTCCAGTAAGCAGTGGAGATGACCGGAAACCGGCGGGAGGGCCCCTTTTATCTTGTGTAGAATCGCCGGCTGAAAAAAAAAAAGATACCGGGGGGTTATGGTAGCTATCTGCTACCATAACAATGGTATTCCACTTCAAAGTGACCGCCGTCATCTGATGGCATTGGTCCGGAAGTGGTTACTTGGCCACTTGTTCATTATAAAAAAAAAAAATAGTAAAGATTTGTAAATTAAAAACATTAAAGTGAAGATAGTAAATCCTTTCTCAGCCAGTCAAAAGTTATCTTATTTTAAATAAAATACTCTGTATGAGCTTTAGGCTTCATGCACACAGGACGTTAAAAAAAGTCCAAAAAACGCCAGTAGCTTTTTTTTTTTTGAGTTTTTAAAGGGCCAGCATTTTTTTTTTCTCAAATGATCTAAAACGTCCAAAAATGTTGGCGATCAAGTTTTTGAGCGTTTGAACGTTTTTACAGCTGATAAAAAAGTCTCTCAGAACCGTCTGGTCTTGGGTTTTATTTTCAAGCTCAAAAATGTCACTGCTAAAAACAGCTGATCACAGCCTATGTGTGCATGAACACATAGGATAACATGATGGAAAGTTTATTGCCTGTAGAAAAGAAAGTCTGCAGCTAAAAACAGCTGTTGTAAAAATGTCAAAAAACGTCCTGTGTGCATGAGGCCTTAAGGGCCGGTTCATACATAGGCGACTTGTCAGATGACTTGAGTCGTCTGACAAGTCGCCTCCATGCAGTACAATGGAACCGTTCTAATAAGAGCAACTCGAGTCGCTCCGACTTAGAAAAAAGATTCCTGTACTTCTTTTGAGGCGACTTCAGGTGGCGCATTGACTTCTATTACAGAAGTCATCTGCAAGCTGCACTGAAGTCACCTCGAGCAGGGCGACTTGAGTCACCCAGCAAGTCGGATCGCTTCAAGTGTGAACCGAGCCTTAGAGACACAGGGGTTGATTTACCAAAACTAGACAGTGTAAAATCTGGTGCAGCTGTGCATGGTAGCCAAAGAGCTTCTAACTCCAGCTTGTTCAATTAGGCTTTGACAAAAAAAAAAAAAAACCTGGAAGCTGGTTGGTTTCTATGCCGAGATGCACCAGATTTTGCACTTTCCGGTAGTAAATCAAACCCACTGTCACTTTGTCTTCTCAGGGCAAATGACAATGTCTGTGTTTTAAATGGAACTTTACCTATAACAACTTATTAAAAAATAATGTTCTTTAGCAAGGAACATATATTCCACAATTATAATAATGCTACCAAAACTAGCGTGTGCTGTAAATTGCCTCCAGCATTGCTACTGTCACTTCTTGCCGGAGGCTGAAATTTTGCTAAAGCCCAAAGCCCCAGTAGTAAATCATAAGCCACCTATCACACGATCGGACCAATAGGTTCGCCTGTCGGTTTTTCAGGCAGACCTGATCAGGCCGCCCATTGTCCTCTATGGGGAGGCAGATGTCAGCGGACATGTGTCCGCTGCCACTCGCTTGGTATCTGATCCGACAAAATCCGCTGAAAGCAAACGTATAATGGTTTGTTTGCCATCCGTCCAGTGGGTCGGACTGGATGACAATCGGATGGAAATGGACATACAGTCCATTTCCATCCGACCACCCAATAGAGGAGAGCAAGCTCCGTCCTATGCAGAGCGGACAGGACCTGTCATCCGCCTGCCCAGTGGGGATCAGCGGAGAGATCCCCCATTGAGCAGGCGGACTCTGCTTGGACGGATCCACCCTGTGTGAAAGGGGCATAAAGCAGGACTAAACCCATCAATTTACTGGTTTCAAAAAACAGTTACATTCCTGGAATGCTGGAAATGCAAACACATTTGATTGTGTTTTCAATCAAACTGTCAAACCATCAAATGGCTGGTGTCCTAACTGATCACATGTGCAGGTCCATGGCAGTTGCATTTCAAACAGAAGCAGCTTCCTTGGCTGTGAAGGATAGGAGGGTTTAATTCTGCTTTAAGGCTGTCAGTAGGTCGGCCTCTACAAACTCAGCAGTGCCCAAAAATAGAGAGCACCTGAGCATGTGCAGAACAGGGTGAGACAGTGTATTACTGGATTTTAAACAGTATAGACCAGTGATGGTGAACCCTGGCACCCAAAATGTTTTGGAACTACTTTTCCCATGATGCTCAAACACACTGCAGAGTGCATGAGCATCATGGGAAATGTAGTTCCAAAACATCTGGGGTGCCAAGGTTCGCCATCACGTATTTGTAATGTTTTACATCGCTATACCTGCAAAAGGGGCCAGCCTGAAGAGATCTAGCAGGACTTATTTTTCTGCCTGAAGTTCCATTTTAAGTTTCTTTCCCAATCTACTAATGTTCACCTCTCTAGCGATCCCCTTCATCAGAGCCAGTGCAAAGCCTCTCCAGTGGGGACACAGACCGCAAAAAGCATAGCAGAGTTTCTAATCCAGTAGTACTCCATTAAAGCGGAGTTCCAGGCTTTTTCACAAGTCACCAACCCCCCCCCGCATTCCTCTTCGCTTCCCGTTTTGGTCATGGGTTAGTTTTTTTCCTAGCATTGCAAATACC
>BLSH010480231.1:1343787-1358594 GCA_018402905.1 Glandirana rugosa
CCGTGACTACTGTGCCTATCGTGACTACTGTGTGTCGTGACTACTGTATCATTGTGACTACCGTGACTATTGTGCTACTGTGACTACCTTGAATACTGTGACACCGTGACCACTGTGACTATAGTGACTACTGTGATTATCGTAACTACTGTACCACTGTGACTACCGTGACACCCGTGACTACTGTACCACTGTGACTACTGTGCACTGTGACTACCGTGACTATTGTACCACTATGACTACTGTGCCACTGTGACTGTCATAAATACCGTGACACCGTGACTACCCGTGACAAACCAGTGACATAAGCGATCATCACAACTCGCTTGGGCCTGACATTGCAAGCCCAGGCATGGCTTGAAAGCCCACAGGCCCCGTGCCTGGGCCTGGGCCTGTAAAGTTTTTAGCAAGCCCAAGCCAGGCCCCAAGACGATAAAATGAGGTGGACCGAACCCGAACGATTTTTGAAATGTCCGGGTCCGGGTCCGTGCCCCGGACACCCGAAAGTTCGGTACGGACCCGAACGTTACAGTCCGGGTTCGCTCAACACTACTAGCGAATACAGTGACCAAACAGTGCCCATCAGTGCCACAGTGCCATAAATACTGTCAGTGTCACCGTGTCATCAGTATCACCATGTTATCAGTGCCATCAGTGTCACGTGTCATCAGTGTCACCATGTCATCAGTGCCCACAGTGCCATCAGTGTCACCATGTCATCAATGCTATTAGTGTCATCAGTGATATCAGTGTCACCAGTGCCACAGTGTCATAAGTTCCATCAGTGTCATCGTGTTATCAGTGCCATCAGTGTTACTATGTCATCAGTGCTGTGTGTCATCAGTGCTATCCGTGTCATCAGTGCCATCAGTGTCACCGTGCCTCAGTGTCATCAGTGTCACAGTGTCATAGTGTCATCAGTGTCGCAGTGCCCATAGTGCCATCAGTGTTACCATGCCATCAGCGTCACAGGGCCATCAGTGTCACACAGTGCAGCATATCGGTGCTGCCACTGCCATCAGTGTCACAGTGCCATAAGTGCCATCAGGGTCACACAGTGCCACATATCAGTTTTGCCAGTGCCATCAGTGCCACGCAGTGCCGCCTCTCGGTGCTGCCAGTGCTATCAGTGTTACAGTATCATCAGTGTCGTACAGTGCCA
Source organism: Glandirana rugosa (assembly GCA_018402905.1). Taxonomy (NCBI): domain Eukaryota; kingdom Metazoa; phylum Chordata; class Amphibia; order Anura; family Ranidae; genus Glandirana; species Glandirana rugosa. The sequence goes on from BLSH010480231.1 coordinate 1,344,950, forward strand.
CATATCAGTGCCATCAGTGTCACAGTTCCGTAAGCGCCATCTGTGTCACATTGCCATCAGTGTCACACAGTGTGGCTTATCAGTGCTGCCTTATCAGTGGAACCTCATCAGCGCCCATCAATGTAGCTCATTAGTGCTTCTTATCAGTGCACATCTGTGCCACCTCATCAGTGCAGGCTTATTAGCACCCATCTATGTAGGCTCATCAGTGCAGGCTTATTAGCACACATCTGTGTCATTACCACCAACAATGTCTAAAAAAATATTTTCAGCTGAGGAGGAGTACAATATTCTTAGTGAGGCCGACGAGAGCAACAGGGAGTTCTCTGCTTTGGATTCCTCTTCAGATTCGGATTCTGACTGATGTAAATTACGAGCAAGTCCTAAGCAGTGGTATACTGACAGATTCAGTGGAGGAAGATAATCTGCCCACCAAAAGAAGGCGTTCTGGTGAGAAGGAGGCAGTGGCCCCCACCAGCACTACAGTGCCATCCACCAGCACCGCAGTACCTCGGCAAGAAAGGCCAAGTACTAGTGGGGTGTCACCTCAGCCCCAAAGGGTTAGGACCCATGCCAGCCTTCCCTATACCCTTCAGAACTCCTTGTGTGTAGATAACTTCTACACAAGCTTGCCCCTGTTCCGCAACCTTCACAGGAAGAAGACTCCAACATGTTGCACCGTAAGAAAGAGCAGGAAGGGCTTTCCTCAAAGGCTTGTTTAATTTGAGGCTGAGAAGAGGGGAGTCAGCTAGTCTGTGGAACAAGGAAATTCTTCCTGTGAAGTGGAAGGATAGAAGGGAGGTCTACATGCTGTCTTCAATCCACAATAAAACCTACATGGAAATCCCCAGAAGGAATGGCCAATCCACAAGCCAACATGTATCCACAAATACAATTATTTCATGGGTGGAGTTGACTTCAATGATCAAATGCTTGAACCCTACATTGCCACAAGGTGAACATACTATTGGTATTCAAAAAGTCTTAATTTTTTTTTTTAATTGATCATACACAACTCCTATATAATCTACCACAACTTCACCTAAAGCCCTCAACCCTTCCTTGGCTACCAGGAGGAAATCACTGTCCTTATATTCCCGAACAGCCCACAATAAAACATTCGATCAGATGTGAGAAGACTCTCTGAACGCCATTTTCCTGATAAAATTCCTCCCAGACCAACAGGCCAAAAACATCAGAAAAAATGTAGGGTGCGTACCAGAGGAGAAGTTAGAAGAGACACTTCTTATTATTGTCCCCAGTGTCCTTCTCAACCAGGTCTCTGCATAAGTGACTGTTTTTGCCGTTACCATACTTCTCTACACTATTAGTGAAGTATGGTAAATGGTATTGATTTCTGCCATTTTATCTTCACACACCTTATGCCACTGCATGGTCCTGAACTTACCCTGGCCTGTTATTGGACCACGCCTTTGCCTGACGATTTTGTACATACCTCTGCTTGCTCTGGAACTGACCCTGGCCTGTTATTCGACCACACTTCTGCCTACTGCTTCTGTACATACCTCTGCCTCCTCTGGAACTGACCATGGACTGTTAGACCATGTTTTTGCCTGCCTCTTTGGCTGATCTTGTACCCTGCTACTGGAGAAGTGGGATTCATAACACAGGGGTCTCACATCTGTGAGGGGCTCCAGAATTGTTTTTCTGGACAAAGAAAACAATTTTGTTTGTGTTCTTATTCCCAGACTGTAAGACTTACTGTCATCATGCCTCTGCCTGCCACATGAACTGACCACATCTCTGCCTGCTACCCGTACTATGGACCATGTTCCTGCCTATCACCGGAACCAATATTTTGGCACTGCTGACAATATCTCTGCCTGCACTAACCCTGGACTGTATATGGACAGTATCCTTGCCTGCTGCCTGTACTGACTATGGACAGTATTCCTGCCTGTTGCCAGGATAAATGCATTCGTTGTCACTGACCAAGTCCCTGCCTGCTGCCTGGACCAGTGATCTCCTCCTGTGGACAACTGCACTACTAAAACCACAAGTAATCTTTTGTTTACCCTTTGCTCAGTAGAATGTATTTTGGGGTGTAATTCTTGGTATGTGCATGCTATGTGTCCCTAGAACACCTGACGGTGTTCCTTGCATGTTGGGCTTCTGTATGTGTCCAGGCTGTGTAAAAGTCTCACACATGTGGTATTGCCATACGCAGGAGGAGTAGCAGAATGTATTTTGAGGTACCATTTTTGCTATGTACATGCTTTGTGTTTGAAATATCTTATAAATGGACAGCTTTGTGTAAAACAAAAAAGTGTTTTCATTTTTATTCCACATTTTCCAAAAACTTCTGGAAAAAATGACATGTTCAAAAGATTCATTATGCCTCATAGATTATATGTTAGGGTGTTTGCTTTCCAAATGGGGTCATTTTGTGGGCATTTCCATTGCCCTGGTGCTCTAGGGCCTTTAAAAGTGTAATAGGTAGTCAACAAGTTAGATGTTTAATTTATGCTCCTAGATCACCTGATGGTGCTCCCTGCATGTTGGGCCTCTCTATATGGCTAAGCTGTGAAAATGTCCCACACAAATGGTATCCCCATACTCAGGAGGAGTAGCAGAATGTGTTTTGGGGTGTAGTTGGAAGTATACATATGCGATGTGAAAGAAATAACCTGTTGTTACTACATGACATCTACATGACATCAATTGGGACCAAATCCTAGAAACTTTGAACACGGAAGAAAAATGGGAATACTTTAGGAGCATATTAACCACTTCAGCCCCGGAAGGATTTCCAGTTTTAGGACCGGAGCCCTTTTTGCGATTCGGCGATGCGTCGCTTTAACTGAAAATTGCGCGGTTGTGCGACGTTGTACCCAAACGAAATTTGCGTCCTTGTTTTCCCACAAATAGAGCTTTCTTTTGGTGGTATTTGATCCCCTCTGCGTCATTTCTGATCACCACTATAAACAAAAGAAGAGCGACAATTTTGCAAAAAAACCCAAATTTCTTACTTTTTGCTAGAATACAAATCCAAAAAAAAAATATAAAAAAACATTTTTTTTCACCGTTTTTGTCCGATTTATATTCTTCCTCATATTTGCGATAAAAAAAAATCGCAATCGGTGTTTATTGATTGGTTTGCGCAAAAGTGGTCGCGTTTACGGATGATGAGAATTCATTTTTGGGGTTTTTATTTTTTTATTTTTTACTAGTAATGGCGGGGATCTGCGATTTTTAGCGGTACTGCGATATTTCAGCGGACATGTCGGACCATTTTGACACTTTTTTGGGACCATTGGCATTTATACAGCGATCAGTGCTATAAAAATGCACTGATTACTGTGTAAATGCCATTGGCAGTGAAGGGGTTAACCTGCAGGGGGCGCTCTAAGAGTTAACTGTTCCCTGGGCGTGTTCTAACTGTGGGGGGACTGCCCTAGCTGGGGAAGGGAAGTGGTCACAGCCTTCGTATACAGGAAGGCTGTGATCACAGCCCTTCCCCCTCACACAGAACGGAGGTCCGTGTTTACATACACGGACCTCCGTTCCTTCGCTCCGGGGGGGGCATCGCGGGTGGCCGGCGGAGATCGACTCCGCCGCACCCGCTCCCTGGCCCTCCCCGAACACAGTGAGCGCGCGGGCGTGCCTCCGGCGGCGCGCGCGCGCTCACTAGGCTCGATCCCGCGGCCGCCGTCGTATGACGGCGATTTGCGCAGGAGAGCCAGCTTGTCGCCTTCAATTGCCGATCGACGGTCGGCAAGCGGTTAAACAAAGTTATCACACAGTGCATTCTAATGGGTAATAAATATAGAAGAGCAAAAGTTAAACCTGGGTGGCTAAACCATAATGTAAAAAGCCTCATTAAAGAGAAAAAAATGGCCTTTAAAAAATATAAAGGGGATGGGTCATCGTCAGCACTCCAACACTACAAGGAATGTAATAAGAAGTGTAAGAACGCAATCATGGCAGCTAAAAAAGGCTACTAGAGACACATTGTGGAGCAGAGTAAAAAAAAATCCAAAGAAATTTTTTAGATATAATAACAGTAAAAAGGCAAGGTCAGAGCACATTGCCCAAATAAAAGATGAGGATGAGAGGATGGTTACAGATGACACAGAGAAGGCAACTGTACTAAATGCCTTCTTCTCCTCGGTTTTTACACAGGAAAAGGAGAGGGTATACTGACCAAGACAGTACTGTTAGTGGCACATCACAGGGCATACCCTTGTGCCTAACAGAGGCCAGAGTGAAGGAAAGACTTAATAAATTTAATACAAATAAAACACCAGGAACAGATAGCTTACACCCAAGAGTCCTCAGATAACTCAGTCAGCTTATAGCCAGAACATCATTCCTAATCTTTGCAGACAGCATACTGACAGGAATTGTACCAGCTGATTGGAGAAAAGCCAATATTAAAAAAAGGGCAGAGACAAATCCTTGGAAACTACAGGCCAGTCAGCCTAACATCAATAGTATGTAAATTATTGGATGGGATGATAAGGGACTATATCCAAAAATTTACTGGAGAAAAAAATATCATTAGTAGTAATCAGCATGGGTTTACGAAAGGTTGTTCCTGCCAGACCAATCTGCTAACATTCTACAAGGAAGTGAGCTGCCATCTAGACAGTGGAAGGCCTGTGGATTTAGTGTACCTTGATTTTGCAAAAGCATTTGATACAGTCCCCCATAAACGCTTAATTTACAAGCTGAGGTCTGCAAGCATGGACCATAAGGTTTGTTCTTGGGTAAAAAAAACTGGTTACAGGGGCGTGTTCAAAGGATGGTGATAAATAACATGTACTCAGACTGGTCTGGAGTGGTAAGTGGGGTACCCCAAGGTTCTGTCTTGGGACCAATTCTATTCAATATATTCATAAATGATATAGAGGATGGGATAAATAGCTCAATCTCAGTTTTTGTGATGACACAAAAATAAGCAGGACAATGACTTTACATCAGGATATAGAAATTTTACAGAATGACCTGAACAAAATAATGGAGTGGGCAACTACATGGCAAATGATGTTTAATGTGGAGAAATGTAAAGTAATGCACTTGGGGGGGAAAAACCATAAATGCAAACTACTCACTAGGGGGAGAATTGCTGGGGGAATCAAGGATGGAGAAAGATCTGGGGGTCCTAATAGATGACAAATTGAGCAATAGCATGCAATGTCAAGCTGCAGCTACCAAAGCCGGAAGAATATTAGCATGCATAAAAAGGGGATATACTCCAGGGATAAAAGGTTAATCCTACAACTATATAAAACTCTGGTTAATCCACATCTGGAGTACTCTGTCCAGTTCTGTCACCAGTCTTCAGAAGGGATGTGCTGGGACTGGAGAGAGTCCAAAGAAGGGCAACAAAACTAATAAGAAGACTGGGCACCCTCAATTATGAGGAACGACTGCAAGCACTAAATGTGTTCTCACTGGAGAAGCAACGCTTGAGGGGGGAAATAATAGCGATTTACAATTACCACAAATGAGATTGTAGGAGAAGCGGTTTAACCTTAAACTGCGCAGGGAGTGCACAATAATGGAAGCAATAATGATGTGGAACTCTCTTCCACAATTGGTGGTGGCAGTGGGGAGTATGGATATTTTTTAAAAACTCTTGGATGTGCATCTTAAAGAATACAACACAACAAGCATATGGGAAATAATTATAGACCCTGACGTGCGCCCACACAGGTTGAACTGGATGGACTATTGTCGTTATTCAACCTTACCTACTATGTAACTATGTAAATGTAGCCATGTGCCCTCTGGTGGGTGGCTAATAGTTGTGGTACACCTGCCACCCTGCCCTCAGTCACACATTCTTTCCTCACATCTGGAGTCACGGAACAGGCCGTTACTTTGTTTTGTTGTTTTATTAGGGGAATAAACTTGGATGGGGAGAGGGATTGCTGTGGGATGCCCAGTGAATTTGTACACAAAGATCTCCTATATACACTGCTGGTATGTATACACTCCTCTTCCTCAATACAGCCGCTGGATTGATCAGGGCTCCTTGTCATACATCAGGAAGTGACACCTCCTCCTCCATCCCCCTTTCCAGAACTCTCTCAGTTCAAAAGGGGAGGGATCTCCAAGGGATGTTCCTTCCTTCCATCTACAGCCCCTCCCTTGAGCCACTCCCCTAGCCCAGATCCAAACATTCAGGCCTGCACTTACAGTCAGGCCCGACCAAATTTTTACTCTCCTACCAAAAATCTACAAAAGTAAAAGTACCTACACTATGGAGGCACTACACTCAGCCCCCCCCCCCCCCCCTAAACATCAGCTGGTCCCTCAGCTGCGAATTTACAAAAATAGCTCTTGAGCCCAAGAGGTGAAACAGGGAACAAACCTGGATGGGGAACTGTACAAATAAATTAAGTACAAAAATATATCAACACCATCTCTGTAAATTATTTACACTGTACAGTATAAAACATTCCTAGCTACACGTTCCTGCAGCTAACCAAATACATACACAATATACAGTGAGGAAAATAAGTATTTGAACACCCTGCTATTTTGCAAGTTCTCCCAACTAGAAATCATGGAGGGGTCTGAAATTGTCATCGTAGGTGCATGTCCACTGTGAGAGACATAATCTAAAAAAAAAATCCAGAAATCACAATATGTGATTTTTAAACTATTTATTCGTATGATGCAGCTGCAAATAAGTATTTGAACACCTGTCTATCAGCTAGAATTCTGACCCTCAAAGACCTGTTAGTCTGCCTTTAAAATGTCCACCTCCTCTACATTTATTATCCTAAATTAGATGCACCTGTTTGAGGTCGTTAGCTGCATAAAGACACCTGTCCACCCCATACAATCAGTAAGAATCCAACTACTAACATGGCCTAGACCAAAGAGCTGTCCAAAGACACTAGAGACAAAATTGTACACCTCCACAAGGCTGGAAAGGGCTACGGGGAAATTGCCAAGCAGCTTGGTGAAAAAAGGTCCACTGTTGGAGCAATCATTAGAAAATGGAAGAAGCTAAACTGACTGTCAATCTCCCTCGGACTGGGGCTCCATGCAAGATCTCACCTCGTGGGGTCTCAATGATCCTAAGGAAGGTGAGAAATCAGCCCAGAACTACACGGGAGGAGCTGGTCAATGACCTGAAAAAAGCTGGGACCACCGTTTCCAAGGTTACTGTTGGTAATACACTAAGACGTCATGGTTTGAAATCATGCATGGCACGGAAGGTTCCCCTGCTTAAACCAGCAAGTCGTGGCTCTCTGCTGTTTCTTCCCGCTTATCCTCTATCTTTGCAGGGGAGTCACCAGGCTGCAACTCTACCCCGCCTTTGAGTGATGCCTCCAGGCACGCTCTGGCCTTCCGGGACTTCCGCAGCTGCAGATGACACAGTCCTGATTGCAGGTCCACGGTATAGTAGCATGGCTCCTGCAGCACCGATACCAACTGGGTCAACGGTTCATCACAATGGCTGCACCGGGCCCAAGCAGTGACCTCCACTGTTGGGATCTGACAGTCCAGACAGATCAGGCACAGCCGCTCGGTCCCTCCGATCACTCTGAAGGCGAGTCCCCCGTAAGGCTCCACAAAGACCCCAGTGTCAACCAGGGTCCCCTCCAGCTTTTTCGGCAGCCATGCCAGCGAAGGCAACAGACGACCGCCCTCCGCCATCTTGCTCTGTCGCATGGTGTCTGCTACAGGTTGCAAACTCTGAAGCTCTTCCAGGGCATGGTGCCGCCCCCGCATTATCAGATGAACTGGCGCCAAAAGTCCTGATAAGCAGGCCTGCAGCATGTCACGTAGCTGTAACCCCTTGTGGACTGGATGCAACTTTGCATGCACTTTGTCACTGGCAGAACTTGTGCCGGTAGCAACAGTAGTTAATAATAGTTTTGCTGGAGAATCCACTTGTAACACAGTCTCTCCCTTTAACAACAAGAACAGTCGCGAGCATACTTTACTGTAGACAGGAGTTTGGAGCAAAAGTTCAAGATGTCCAGCTTTTGCAGAGCGCTGGGCATATTTGTAATCCAGTAAGTAATGTCCGGCCTTGGCATGGCACAAGACATATTTGTAATCCATGGGCGCGATCAACCGTGCATAGTTGCCAATGGTAATGGCACATGGTCACAAAGTCATTGAATTGCAGGATGATGTAAGTGTCTGCCCCAGTGCCGGCTGCAGCGACTGGGCAGGCGAGAGCAGCAATTGGCGACCGCTCTCACCGGTTGCTATGGGCAACGGCACACTTATAAAGGTTTACTATTTAGCTGGCAAACACACAAGTCCTTTTCCCAAAGTTCAGTCCACTTTAGCAATAAAATAATTACAGCTCCTGGCTAGGTTCTCTTTCGGTTGCTAGAGGCAACGACTGGCAGCCTTGCAGGTGAAACCTGGAAAACAAGCCATGTGCTACCTCAAAGTGGCTGATAATTGTGGTCCACCTGCCCGCTGCCCTCTATCACACAATATGTTTTTCAAAATTTTCAGGCTTTTTTCATTTATAGCACAAAAAATAAAAAACCCAGTGGTGATTAAATACCACCAAAAGAAAGCTCTATTTATATGAAACAAAGGACAAAAAAATTATATGGGTACAGTGTTACACGACTGAGTAATTGTCATTCAAAGTTTGAGAGCACTGAAAATTGGTCTGGGCAGGACCAGTTTAAAGTGATTCTAAAGCTTTGTTTTTGTTTTTTCTTTAAAATAACAAACATGACATACTTACCTCCTCTGTGCAGTGATTTTGCACAGAGTGGTCCCGAACCTCCTCTTCTGGGGCCCTCCAGCGGAGCTCCTGGGACCTCCTCCACATCGAGTGACCCGTCAGGGAAGCTTCCCATGTCCTGCTGTTTGCATGTATTCACACAAACAGCAGGACTTGGCCCCGCCCCCCAACCCCCGCATCACTGGACCTGATTGACAGCAGTGGGAGTCAATGGCTCCCCTGCTATCAATCCAGCCAATGAGGACCCGAGACACCAGAGGAAGTGGATTGCTCGTAGCCGCCGCTGGAACGAATGGGCTCAGGTAAGTAAAAGGGGGGCTCTGGGGAGTCACTACTGAGAAATGTTTTTTCAAAAAAACATGAGACTTTACAACCGCTTTAAGTGCCCAGTGGGCAAGTGGTTAATGAAAGTGAAAGTAGCTTTTCCCTCCAGAGTTGTCATTAGAGAAACAGTCTTTCTGCTGCTTCTAGATCATCGTGAAGTGTTTCTTCACCAGCAGCATCTTCAAGTATGGAGGTGTTACAAACCATTGCCTCACAAAAATATACAATACCTTAAGAAAAATCATCAAGCTCTTGCAAGAGCAATATACTGTATGTTTCTGGATCAGCATTGTCAATAACTGAAAATGTATATTGGCAGGAAGCTTTTACATTATCATGAGGGAAAGGGGAGTGTCCTGTTCTCATGTATAGTTAAAATGTTCTCAACATATACAGTACTTGTTATTCCATTTGTAATAAAAAATACAATTTTAAAAAGCAAGTTTAGTTTATCTACTGAATAAGCTGTACTTTTATTTCATGCATAATACTTTTATATACACTGCATTTTACCTTCCCAGTGTTACAAAACAACTTTCAATTTGTAAAACTACTCCACACTGAATCTTTCAAAAATGTCTACTTCTTCTTAAAAAAAAAAGGGGGGGGGTGTTTTTTTTTTGGCTTCAACATTTCTGGAAATTTGACATCTCTAATAATAGGTAAATTAATGTTTTATAAATTTTACCACGTATCACTAGTAACATTATTTCTGCTAGAAGACCGAAATCAAGATCTCTAATTTTATAGACTCCTATGGATACGAGAAACTTAGCTGATTTACTACACACTGGTCAACCTGGGAAGTTTTCTCCAAAAATAGAAAGAGACACCCTAAGCCTTAGGCTAAGCAAACATTATCCTAACTTGATAGAGTGTTTACCCCCATGATTCTCTAGGCCTCTAACTTCTCCAGAGCTTGCAACTCACCACAAAACTCACCACAGAACCCGCCAATCATCTAGATTAGGCGGATCCCTTCGTTTTATTTCTCTTATTTCTGTATACTTTACTGGTTCCTTTATTATTATTACTATATTAGTCAACCTTTGCTGAACAAAGACTTGGAATTGAACCATTTCAATTTACTGCATTAAGTAATATAAATTTAGACAATGACAATGTCAGTTATGCAAAATGTTCAGTATTCGTTGTTATCCAGTATTTGCATTATGCTACTATAAAATAACTTCTGGAGACAGTGGTTCTCCACTGTCTGTATCTTAACTCTTTTTGAAAAATCAATAAAAAGCATTTTGAAAATAGAAAAAAAAAATCTGATTTATAAAGCATCATTTTTAATACCTCTTGGACTTTCACGACATAAGGAACACCCACAAATATCGGTGCGTTATCATTGCAATCAATGACAGTTACAAATATGGTCCTGGTAACCTATGAATAGAGGTGAAGAAAGAGAAACCTTTACCGGTACAGAAAAAAGCCACACATTGCAATGCATTGCCCAGTATTCTTCACCCTGCATTTCACCCTCCATAGTAATGACTAGAACCAAATTTATACATGCATGCACAAGGAGAGCAAAAGTTATGCTAGGTATACATGCGCCTAAAATCAGCTGAACAGGAAAACTTTCAGCCCATGTGTACAGCTCCTCATCCGACAGAAGCCGACAGAAAAACGCTTACGAGGAATGTGCTCTGCTTATGCTCTGCTCAGGTGTGAAAGCAGGCTTGGATGTCCTACAGCACAAAGTTCTTGTACATTTTTACATATTTAGGACCACAAATCACACAGTAAAGCTGGAACACACAGCCAGTTTTTTTTTTCATTCAACCCAGCGGAGGAGTTGGCTGTACTAACTATGCAATGTTAGTACAGTGATCTCCCCACTATGCTATTGTGTACTGACAGGGGGACCGTCGCTCACCATAACACACCGGTCAGCACTTGCAACCAGTCGCTGTGAGTGCTGATCTGATGCTGATTGGCTATTGGTTTTCCAGCATGTCCGTTCGACAGAAACCGTTCAGCATCCGATCAGCGATCACAGCCAATGGTTGCAAGTGCTGATCAGTGTGTTCTGGCAGGGGGCGGCCCCCCTGTAAAAACACAATAGCACAGTGGTGAGATCGCTGTACTAACATCGCATAGCTAGTACAGCGAGCTCCTTTGGGGGTTTTTTCGGTCAGTTCACTCGGTTAAATGGAAAAAAAAACTGGCTATGTGTACTGGCTTTAGGCTACTTTCACACTGGGCGATAGCGGTAAATCACCGCCCCAGTGTGAAAGGACACACTGGGTTTAATGGAGAGGCACTTTACAGGCGCTATTTTTAGCTAAATAGCGCCTGTAAAGCGCCCCAGTGTGAAAGGAGCCTAACTGTGAGATTTGTGATCCAAAATATGTAAAAATGTAGAAGAACAACATTTAAAATATAGCTTTGTTTTTGTCCTGTAGGACATCCAAGCCTGCATTCACACCTCAGCAGAGCATAAGCAGAGCACATTCCTGGTAATTTTGAAGTGTTTTTCAGGCAACTTACAGGTGTTTTATATGTGCTTTTGCACATGTATCAAGCTTTGGGAGTTTGTTTCCTGGTCTGGGCAAGGGGAGAAGAGAAATGCTATAGGAGGAGTGTAAAAAAAGCAAGCAAAAGGCTTGCAAATTGCATGTTTACAAGCCCCCCAATGAAGTCTATGGGACCAAAAATGCCTGAATAGGCTAAATAAGCTTGTGTACTGTTTGAGCACAGAGTGTAGGGCAACTGAGTGTAAAAGTGTGAACAGGGACAATTACCCCAGGGGCCTGCGGGGGGAGGGTCCCCACGCCATTGCCCAGGGAATGGGATTCTGCATGTTGAGCATAGTCAGGCATAGGGAAATGAGCACAAAAAACAAGTGTGAATGGGGGCCTACACAGGGATGGACATGCTATTGTCACGGGAGATTGAAAACAAGAGGTGCCATCAAGGCCACCATTGAAATGCGTGAAAAGTATCTCTAAGAGCAGTACTGATTGTACATTCACCTCTGCAGAGACAGGCACTGAAAGTGGAATTCCAGACACATTTTTTTATAGAGTGCAGAAGGCTGGGGCTTGTAACGATATCAAATACAATAAGGCCCTTTTTTAAAGCGGTTGTATCCCCAAAAAATTATTTTTACCTATAGGTAATCCTATAATAAGGCTTGCCAGGAGGTAAAATGAATATCTCCTAAACTTGTATGGTTTAGGAGATATTACCCCTGCAAGCGGGCGCTGACTTCACGGACTTACCGGAAAGACGGGCTACTGAGCGCGAAGGATCCACCGACAGAAGATGGCAACTCCCTCTTCAGGGACCGGGCGGCCCTGTCGGAGCTTTGTTCTGAGGTAAGTATTTCATAATGAGCTAGTACACGGTGTATACTAGTTCATTATGCCTATGCCTTGTAGGTGTTTTTTTTTTTTTAAGGGGGATATAACTGCTTTAAATCAAAAACGACTCATACACACTTGGATCTTGCAAGGATAGATGTTATTAATGTTAATTGTAAACTTCTCCAATCTCTGTGCTTAGGAAGGAAAGATTTAAGCAGTTTTAAACTGAAATGGAGCTTTGTTCTCTTGACTGTACACTACTGTGCTGCTGCAGGTGTGATGTACACTAAGCAATGCCTATATAGAGGCCAATAAAACTGGAAGCTTACCGCTGCAGTGTTTCCATCATACACTGACAAAATTATTGTAAGTGAGGGTTTGACCTAAAGAGAAAAAAAAATCTGAATAAATTGCAACATTAGATTATACAATTTAACAAATACATGCTTATAAATATTCATACACATTCTTAGATAAGACATTGGTCACTGACATATACAATGTTCAAAAAAACATCCCAATTAAAAAAAACTGCATACAAACTGAGGATCATTACTAGTTGCATTGTAGTTAAAGCAGACCTTGCAGTAAATAGCAGCTTTACACTAAAAAAAAAATCTGAAGGAAAAATACCTTCTCTACCCCTGGCTTTTGACGGTGGCACCTTGGATAGAGAGACATCTTTCTGGCATAAGCAAGATCCTGGAGAATGCTAAGTATACAAAATCTCAGGAGGCAATGCCCCAGCAGAATGCAGGGTTGTGTTATTGCAAGGATTGGGATATGTAGCATTTCTAGACCTCTCACCAGAAGAATGATGATGTCAGCCTTGCCTAGGAACTGTATACAGAATCTGGAGGTAAGGTAAGAATATTTTATTACTATTTCCCTAAGTTTTTTTTTTTCTTGGTAAAGCTGCTACTGTGGGAAGGGTGAGAGTGCCAGGATCCTGTGTTTTTATTTTTCACCCCATCAGTATCTGCATGCATTTAGTAAAATTATCCAGTAAGCGGTCTCCTTCCCAGATCCCAGAAATGTCTAAAATGTGATTTTTAATTTTGAACAAAATAGGCACTGTTTTTTTTTTTTTTTTCATCCCTCTGGGGAGAGGTTTATTTAAGGAAAGTTAAATCCTCACTTAGACAGTTGTAACTAGATCACAGGTATAGTTCCCACCCCAGACCCCATCTTCATATAGTTTGTATGGATGTCTGGTAATTTTGTTCCTTCCCAGACCCCAAAGACACAGGTTAATGTTGAAAAACTTTTTTTTGGTTGTGGATAGAGGGGGGGAAAGGTT
>BLSH010480232.1:30415-46188 GCA_018402905.1 Glandirana rugosa
TGACTTGTAAGGACAGGAGCCGTGACCGTCACTAGCCCAGGGACAAAGGATACCTCGGGGCACAGGGGACACATTGGGGCACAGCTATGCATGGGGGACACAGCAGGGCACGGATGGCACATCGGGGCATGGGGGACACACAGTGGGATATAAACGGAGCTGCATCTTACTTTACATGCAGTGATGCAGAGTAGCGCGGGAACCGGGAAGCGCCTGTCATTAGACCGCTCCTGGCACGCTCCTCCCTCTTCTCTCTTCTCGTGCATGATCCATCCCCGGTGATGTAGACTACAAGCACCTGGGGTGGACTGGAGGGAAGGAGGGGCCGGCGGGGAGGAGCGTGCCAGGAGTGGTCTAATGACAGCCATTCTGCCACAGCGATAAGGAGGAAACAGGGACCCGATCACTGCCAGTGCCGAGGACAGGAATGTTCAGTTCACAGCCGCTGTCCGCAAAACCACATCAGTCTGCCCCTGCTACTACACTGACTGCGCCGCAGCACTGCCGACTGCTAGAAATCAACTGCATGGTTTGCCCATGGCTGCTCTGCCATGCAGATGATTTTTGTCAGGATGCTCTGGGGGGGGTTTCAACCCCCAAAACCCCCCCCCCCTTAGCTACGTCCCTGTTTCCGGACAAGGTTTTTTCCAGAAGCCCCAAAAAAATCGAAAAGGGGATTCATCAGAGAAAATGACTTTACCCCAGTCCTCAGCAGTCCAATCCCTGTACCTTTTGCAGAATATCAGTCTGTCCCTGATGTTTTTCCTGGAGTGGCTTCTTTGCTGCCCTTCTTGATACCAGGCCATCCTCCAAAAGTACTTACACCCATCTGCTGCCATTCCTGAGCAAGCTCTGCACTGGTGGTGCTTCAATCCCACAGCTGAATCAACTGTAGGAGACTGTCCTGGCGCTTGCTGGACTTTCTTGTGCACCCTGAAGCCTTCTTCACAAATGCAGTGGAAATGTTTTTTTATGGGATTAGGTTCATTTTCTTGGCAAAGAGGGGCTTTGCAATTAATTTCAATTCATCTAATCACTCTTCATAACATTCTGGAGTATATGCAAATTGCCATCATAAAAACTGAGGTAGCAGACAAGAATTAATATTTGTGTCATTCTCAAAACTTTTGATCACGGCTGTAGATCTTGGAGAAGGAAAGGTTAATTTAGGACTGGCGATGATCCTGAAAACAACTCCTGTGCATTTGGCATTAGTTCTTGCTGACTTCAGGGGCTTCATCAATATGAATTATTTCAAATCTTAGGCTCCATGTTCACACCAAGCAGGTGCAACATAGTGCACACACATTTCCACGTTTTGCTTGTAGGGCAGCCTATTCATTTCAAAATGCACAAAAGAAGTCCCTGAACCTTTTGAGAGATTGAATTGCACCAAAACTGTGCACTTTAGCAGATGTGTGGATGCCATTACAATTAATGGCACTGCCGTGTGTTCCTGCGACACACCAGTGTGTACATACAGTTGTGCTCATAAGTTTACATACCCTGGCAGAATTTATGATTTCTTGGCCATTTTTCAGAGAATATAAATGAGAACACAAAAACATTTCTTTCACTCATGGCTAGTGTTTGGCTGAAGCCATTTATTATCAATCAACTGTGTTTATTCTTTTTAAATCATCATGACAACAAAAACTACCCAAATGACCCTGATCAAAAGTTTACATACCCCAGTTCTTAATACCGTGTATTGCCCCCTTTAACATCAATGACAGCTTAAAGTCTTTTGTGATATTTGTGGATGAGGCTCTTTATCTTCTCAGATGGTAAAGCTGCCCATTCCTCTTGGCAAAAAGCCTCCAGTTCCTGGAAATTCGTGGGCTATTTTGCATGGACTGCACATTTGAGATCTCCCCAGAGTGGCTCAATGATATTGAGGTCAAGAGACTGAGATGGCCACTCCAGAACCTTCACTTTATTCTGCTGTAGCCAATGACAGGTCGACTTGGCCTTGTGTTTTGGATCATTGTCATGTTGGAATGTCCAAGTACGTCCCATGCGCAGCTTCCTGACTGATGAATGCAAATGTTCCTCCTGTATTTTTTGATAACATACTGCATTAATCTTGCCATCAATTTTGACCAAATTTCCTGTGCCTTTGTAGCTCACACATCCCCAAAACATCAGTGATCCACCTCCGTGTTTCACAGGCCTTGTTGACTCCTCTCCAAATGTAGGGTTTATGGTTGTGGCCAAAAAGCTCAATTTTGGTCTCATTAATCCAAATGACTTTGTGCCAGGTTTGAGGCTTATCTCTGTGCTGTTTGGCGTATTGTAAGTGGGATACTTTGTGGCATTTTGCCTAGTAATGGCTTTCTTCTGGCGACTCAACCATGCAGCCCAACTTTCTTCAAGTGCCTCCTTATCGTACCTCTTGAAACAGCCACACCACATGTTTTCAGAGAGTCCTGTATTTCACCTGAAGTTATTGATGGGTTTTTCTTTGCATCCCAAACAATTTTCCTAGCAGTTGTGGCTGAAATTTTAGTTGGTCTACCTGACCGTGGTTTGGTTTCAACAGAACCCCTCATTTTCCACTTCTTAATTAGAGCTTTAACACTGCTCACTGGCATTCTCAATTCCTTGGATATCTTTTTATATCCCTTTCCTATTTTATACAGTTCAACTACCTTTTCCCGCAGATCCTCTGACAATTCTTTTGCTTTCCTCATGACTCAGAATCCAGAAACGTCAGTGCAGCACTGGATGAAAGATGCAAGGGTCTGTCAGGAGTCCAGAAACTCATTGACCTTTTATATACACACACTAATTACAAGCAAACAGATCACAGATGAGGATGGTTACCTTTAATAGCCATTTAAACCCCTTTGTGTCAACTTGTGTGCATGTTATCAGGCCAAAATCACCAGGGTATGTAAACTTTTGATCGGGGTCATTTGGGTAGTTTCTGTTGTCATTATGATTTAAAAAGAGTAAACACAGTCGATTGATAATAAATGGCTTCAGCCAAACACTAACCATGAGTAAACGAAAAGTTTTTGTGTTCTCATGCATATTCTCTGAAAAATGGCCAAGAAATCATAAATTCTGCCAGGGTATGTAAACTTATGAGCACAACTGTATATGTGTATTATCTTCACACGCAGACAAATATTCTGTGGTTAGTTTGCCTACAGTCTCCATAATTGTGCACCAATCTCCAAGTCCAATGGCATCCCCATGGGCCGCTATGACTATTGTTTTGGTTTGCCAGAATTCTTTATAAACTATAAATAGATTTATATATTTGGTTCTTCTTTCAAGACTATTCCAGGTTTACTCTGCATTAAACTTTATTATTATACAATACTTTACATGAAATAAGCATAAAAACACTATTATTAGACATTCACATAACTGCCTAAAATGTACTTTGCAACGAATATACGTGTGGGGTGACTATACATTGTACACAATATAGTTCCTTTGGATGTGTACTCCAGTAATATATTATATTCCTACCATATACAACACCATGCCAGGAAAAAAGAAAGTTTCTGCTGGGTCATAATTAGCATTATTTATGTAAGAGATAAGGTAGGTGCTGCCTTACTCGTTACCATTACATCATCAAATTTATTAGCTTATTCAATGGAAAACTGCAAGGAGCAAAGTGCAGCCATTACTATTCTATCTTCTGCAGGCCTGACTTTAGGTAAGTGAATTCTAATGAGTTTCTTTTAAACTTTAAGGTACATTCTCATTAGCAGTGAACATTAAACCTATTTTCTGGTGCAAAAGTCTACCAAACTCTCTTTTGGCGACATTTTATTGTTCTGTATACCTTTGTAATCTTGGGGGAAATAAAAAAAAATCTCATCCGTAGTCAGAAGTCTTTTAATCTAACATAAACACAGGGCATGTATTCCATGAGAAGAAAGCTTGGTGAGCTGAGTTGCCGAGAGAATTACTTGAATGAAGTTATTGCTTCTGCTGTTATCTTTGAGGGTGAATAGTTTCACATTGCCTACAGCTACAGAGGTGAGTGAGAACTTGTTTTAAAGCATTGATTACACGGCTTGTAACAAAATTGTTGAATGGGGTAGCGTCTGATGAGTCATAGGAGTCTCCCCCCCTTTCACAGAGCATGTTACAAGCATTTGTGGAAAGGACTATTCTCAATGGAAGGGGGGAAGGAGTAGGTACAACCCTGTATTTATGGCTCCCCATGCATTGGAAACTGTGATGCATTTTCCCAAGAGCGGAAAGGTATAGCACCATGCAGTTTCCATGAGGCTGTTATTTTAGAAAAGGTGCAGGGACCTTTTCACTGCATTTCCTGTGCAAATGCGGCCATAAGGAAAATGCATAGATATTATCAGAGAAACAGACACGATCGTCACGTTCCTATACGCATGCGTACGAACGCTCGCCCGGGACGATCGCATCCACGCATGCGCACAAATGTTCGTCCAGCAAGGCGCAATCCGCGTCTTCAGCGCAACCAATGAGGTTGGTTGCTGCCCTATAAAAGGCGGCCTCTGTGTCACACAAATCGCTGGATTGTCTCAGCTCACCAGTGTTCCTGAACCTGTGTCCTGTATTCTGCCTGAAACTTCTGTTGTGACCCAGCTTGCTCCTTGACCTTGCTCCTGAACTTCTCCATTGTCTTTGACCTCTGGCCTGCCTCACGGACTTCTCTCCTGCCTGACTCCTGTGTTTGACCCCTGGCTTGTTATCTGGACTCTGCCTTATCTTGCCTCTTGTATCAGCACATCTGCCTGAATTAAAGACTGTCCTCCTGTGTTTGACCCCAGCTTGGCTCCCGGACTTCCTCGCTGCTGCTGCTGCCTGTGCTGACCCAGCTACACTGGTTACCTGTCTCCACCTCCTGAGTTGCTGCATCCTTACCAGGCCTTTTCAGACTGTTCTTCCTAGAGACTTTACCTGCTGAAAGTCTGTCATCACTGAGTTCCAGTCCTTACGGTCCTTCGGTGTACGTCTACTCAAGTCTGTTCGCAGCTCTGGTGACCCGTGCTTCTTTGCGCATCATACCTCCTGTTCCCAACTTCAGGGGTATACTGCGTTCAGCCACAAGGGGAGCCTCCCTCAGCATTTCGGCCTCGGATCAGGTACGTGAAAGTACAATCCAGCCATGTCAGAGGCCGACAGGGATGGCTCTCCTTTGGAAGCACTATGCCAACAGGTCACCTCTCTTACCCAGGTCATCCAGAAGCTACAGGAAGACTATTCCCAGTTAGAGGGTCGCCTACAACATGCTGCTGTGCCCTTTGTTCCTGTTGATACAGAAGCACCCTCTACCAGCTCAATTACAGCCATCCCATCCCAAGAGGCTCCTGACCTGTATCCTATGGTGATGTTACCAGCCCCAGAACCCAGAGTCCCCACACCTGAGCGCTTCTTTGGGGACCGGAAAAAATTCAAGTCTTTTAAAAATGCCTGCCAGCTATACCTGGCCCTTCAACCCAGAACTTTCTCATCAGAATCTATTAAAGTGGGATTTATCATATCTCTGCTTTCCGATGAACCCCAGGCCTGGGCTCACCACTTGCTTGAGCAAAAAAGCCCAATATTAAGTTCCATGGACTCTTTCTTTGAAGCAATGACACAGTTGTATGACGATCCCCAACGTACTGCCACCGCAGAAGCTGTCCTGCATAATCTGCTCCAGGAGAGACGGCCTGTAGAAGACTACACCGTGGAGTTTCGGAAATGGTCTGCTGACACCGGATGGAATGAGGCTGCTTTGTTATCAGTACCGACAGGGCCTCTCAGAGACTCTCAAAGATGAACTGGCCCGAGTAGAGACTCCTGCTACCCTAGAAGGCTTGATCCAGTTATCCATCGACGCCTGAGGGAACGGCGGTCTGAGCATTACCAGAGCACTCAGAGGTCGTCTCGGGGTCCAGCGCTCCATACATCATCTTTTGGCCAAGCTTCTGCCGCTATTCCCAAATGGGAACCCATACAACTAGGACTAACCCGATCCCCTCTCACTCTAGAGGAAAAGCAACGTCGGAGACAGTCCAATCTGTGTCTGTACTGTGGGAAGGCAGGTCACTACCTCTACAGGTGCCCTGTCAGGCCCAGTAAGCCAAGACCACAGTTTATGAACTTTCAGGTTGCCGGTTCCTCGGTGACACACGTGGTCCTCCCTGTTTCTCTACGGGTGGCAGAAGTGGAGGTTCGGCTTCTGGCAATTGTGGACTCAGGGGCATGCAGTTGCTTTATGGACTTTGCTTTGGCTAAGAGACTATGTGTGCCCCTTCAGAACAAGAAGCACGTTTTACAAGTGCACCTGGCTGATGGCTCTTTACCTAGCTCAGGACCCGTCACTCAAGAAACCAAACCCATCTTTACCAGTACAGACTCAGGCCACCAGGAGTTCCTCTGCTTTGACCTCATCTGTTCACCCCTATTTCCCATCATCCTGGGACTCCCATGGTTGCAAGCCCACAACCCACAAATAGACTGGATTAAGAAAGAACTGGATTTTTCT
The DNA here is from genome assembly GCA_018402905.1 of Glandirana rugosa. Classification (NCBI taxonomy): domain Eukaryota; kingdom Metazoa; phylum Chordata; class Amphibia; order Anura; family Ranidae; genus Glandirana; species Glandirana rugosa. Next base: position 36,897 of record BLSH010480232.1, read on the forward strand.
TCTGACTACTGTTCTCAGCATTGCTTCATTCCAGCCACCAGTAGTCCTGCTACCTGTCTATCGCTCCAGCCTCCATCCAGTTTACATCCAGAAGTTCCCTCCGTTTACCATGAGTTTATGGATGTGTTTGATAAGAAAGGAGCTGACCATTTGCCTCCTCACAGGCCTTATAATTGTCCGATTGAACTTTTGCCCGGGGCTGAGATTCCCTTTGGATGGTTATTCCCACTGTCTGAAGTCAAGTTAGAAGCCCTGCGGGAATACATTAACGAAAATCTTGAAAAGGGGTTCATCCGGCCTTCTTCCTCCCCTGCTGGAGCTGGAATCTTTTTTGTAGGGAAAAAAGACGGGACCCTCAGACCATGTGTTGACTACAGAGATCTCAACAAGATTACCATCAAGAATCGTTACCCGCTTCCTCTCATTCCTGAACTTTTCCAACGATTCCGCACAGCACAGATCTTCACCAAGCTTGATCTCCGGGGAGCGTACAATCTTATTCGTATCCGCAGCGGAGACGAATGGAAAACAGCTTTCAGAACACGTTTTGGGCACTTTGAGTATCTAGTCATGCCATTTGGGTTATGTAATGCCCTCGGCCACGTTCCAACATTTGGTCAATGACATTTTTAGAGAATTTCTGGACAATTTTGTTATCGTCTATCTCGACGATATTCTTATCTTCTCGGCCACTTTGGAATTACATCGTACACACGTAAAGAAAGTACTTGCAACCCTCCGGAAACATGGACTTTATGTCAAAGCAGAGAAATGTGACTTTGAAAAGACCTCTATCCAGTTTCTGGGTTTTGTCATCTCTACGGGAGGAGTTGCAATGGATCCTCAAAAGGTAAAAGCTATTCTGGATTGGCCAGCACCATCAGATAAGAAGGGGGTCCAACGCTTCATTGGTTTTTCCAACTTTTACCGTAGATTTGTGAAAGGAGTTTCTGTGATCATTACACCCATCACGCAGCTCACACGAAAGCAAGGCCGGTTTCAGTGGACCCCAGAGGCCCAGATTGCTTTTGATAAACTTAAAAGTCAGTTCACCTCAGCACCAGTACTTCAGCATCCAGACCCTGCACTACCATACATCTTGGAAGTTGATGCATCAGAAATAGCAACAGGAGCTATTCTTTCCCAGCGTCAAGGCCCAAAAGCTCTTCTCCACCCTGTGGCCTTCGCCTCTCAGAAAATGACCCCTCCTGAGAGGAATTATGATGTGGGTAACCGAGAATTATTGGCCATCAAATTTGCCCTAGAAGAGTGGAGATAAATATTGGAGGGTGCTGCTCACCCCATCATGATTTTTACAGATCACAAGAACCTGGAGTATCTCAGGACTGCAAAACGCCTCCGACCTCGCCAGGCTCGATGGGCGTTATTTTTCTCCAGGTTCAATTTTCATCTATCATACCGTCCAGGCTCTAAGAACGGCAAGGCTGATGCCTTATCCCGGATGTTTCCAGAGACTCCAGATACCACCGAACCCGAAACCATCCTATCTGCACAAAATTTTTTGCTTATACGGCCTGATCTTAAGACTGCAATCAGACAAGCCTCCAGCCAGTGTGCAGAACCTGAGACCGTCACCTTAAAGAAGCAAGAAGGGTTACTATGGTACCAGAATAAAATCTTCGTTCCCCAACAAGTAAGGTTGCAGGTTCTAAAAACCCTGCATGATCACAAACTCGCAGGTCACTTTGGCACACAAAAAACCTCTGATCTAATCCAACGTTCCTTCTGGTGGCCCAGCTGGAGGCAAGATTGCAAGGACTATGTCAGTTCATGCCCTGTTTGCCAACGGAATAAGGGGCCTAATGCCAAATCGTGGGGTTTGCTCAGGCCATTGCCAGTCCCTGAACAACCATGGAAGAAGATCTCCATGGACTTCATTGTCGACCTGCCCCCTTCAGAGGGATTCACTACCATCCTGGTGGTAGTAGATCGTCTCTCCAAAATGGCGCACTTTTTGCCAATGAAAGGGACACCCTCTGCTACAGAGACCGCTGATACGTTCATCAAGGAGGTGGTCAGATTACATGGATTGCCCGATAATATAGTATCTGACAGAGGAACCCAGTTCACCTCTAGATTCTGGAAGGACTTGTGTAGATCCCTGTCCATTGAGGTTTGCCTTTCCTCCGCTTACCACCCACAAAGCAATGGGCAAACAGAAAGGACAAATCAAACGTTAGAGCAATATCTACGTTGTTTTTGTACATACTCACAAGATGACTGGGTCTCGCTGCTTCCATGTACGGAATTTGCCTATAATAATTCCATACACAGCGCCACAAGTCAGTCTCCGTTCTGGGCCAATTATGGCTATCATCCTACCTTTTTACCCAACATGTTACCAGAAACAACAGTTCCTGCAGTTCAAGATCGGCTGAAATATATCCAGTCCAATTACCAGAAGCTTCGGGAAGCCATGCAGCAGTCTCAAGACCAGTACAAGAAGTACTACGACAAGGGGAGAAAAGAGAACCCGATGTTCCAGATGGGAGACAAGGTGTGGTTATCCGCCATGAATCTTAGGCTTACTTGCCCATCTAGAAAACTAGGACCAAGATTCATCGGTCCTTTTGAGATGGTTAACCCGGTAGCCTTTGAATTAGCACTACCCAGTTCCTATAAGATTCATCCAGTTTCCATGCCTCTCTTCTCAAACCCGCAGTTCCAAGTCCCTTTCCAGGAAGAGAACAGCTGCCTCCGCCACCAGTTCTGGTAGAAGGTGAACCCGAATTTGAGATTGAAGCAATTCTGGATTGCAGGAGAAGAGGCAGACGAATGCAGTACCTCATTAAATGGAAGGGGTATCCCCCAGAAGATAATTCTTGGGAACCTTCTAGTAACGTACACGCTCCACGATTAGTGTGGGCTTTCTACAATAGCCACCCGGAAAAGATGGCCAGCATGGGCATCCGGAGGCTGCCCCTTGGGGGGGGCACTATCAGAGAAACAGACACGATCGTCACGTTCCTATACGCATGCGTACGAACGCTCGCCCGGGACGATCGCATCCACGCATGCGCACAAACGTTCGTCCGGCAAGGCGCAATCCGCGTCTTCAGCGCAACCAATGAGGTTGGTTGCTGCCCTATAAAAGGCGGCCTCTGTGTCACACAAATCGCTGGATTGTCTCAGCTCACCAGTGTTCCTGAACCTGTGTCCTGTATTCTGCCTGAAACTTCTGTTGTGACCCAGCTTGCTCCTTGACCTTGCTCCTGAACTTCTCCATTGTCTTTGACCTCTGGCCTGCCTCACGGACTTCTCTCCTGCCTGACTCCTGTGTTTGACCCCTGGCTTGTTATCCGGACTCTGCCTTATCTTGCCTCTTGTATCAGCACATCTGCCTGAATTAAAGACTGTCCTCCTGTGTTTGACCCCAGCTTGGCTCCCGGACTTCCTCGCTGTTGCTGCCTGTGCTGACCCAGCTACACTGGTTACCTGTCTCCACCTCCTGAGTTGCTGCATCCTTACCAGGCCTTTTCAGACTGTTCTTCCTAGAAACTTTACCTGCTGAAAGTCTGTCATCACTGAGTTCCAGTCCTTACGGTCCTTCGGTGTACGTCTACTCAAGTCTGTTCGCAGCTCTGGTGACCCGTGCTTCTTTGCGCATCATACCTCCTGTTCCCAACTTCAGGGGTATACTGCGTTCAGCCGCAAGGGGAGCCTCCCTCAGCATTTCGGCCTCGGATCAGGTACGTGACAGTTATGAACCTAGCCATACACCTGTAATGCTGCAAAATTTTAAACTCACTTCAGCTGCAACAAACCTTTTCTAGATCTCAGTGCAGAAAACAGGGTTCAGAATCTCAGGCTTATATTGCTATTTTTGTCCCCGTTAGGGAGATTTCTGCTTGCTTCCTGTTCTGATGACTAAATAAAAATTAAGAATCAACTCACTGGGTTCTCAATTTATTAGGCAAACTAAGCTTAACAGTTCTATCTCATTTTCACTCTACTCAAAATAGTTTTTATTGCTTTGTCTTATTTGAAAATATCCTGTTGGCTTCCTGTACTGGTAAATGTCTGAAAATCTGCTCATATGGGGACACACACCACAATAAAAATCTAGCTCAGATTTAAGCCTTTTCCACACTATCCAAAACTAAAAAAAAAATCATAAAAGAAGGGGGGTGGGACTTTAAGTGAAGCACACAGGTTATAAAAATCAAAGTAATTTTATTGATTGAAAAAGTATGTAATGAATTCATCAATTGTACATTGTAAACAGTTCATATATATACATATACACACACATTTGGGCTTACCCAGCCTCTTAATTTTAAACCAATACATATGAAATGGTAATATCAACAAGATTCACAAAATAAAGTTTATACACTGTATAATAATTTTGGCACTGCATATGACAGCTCTATGCGTTTTGTGGAAGTTAATACCCACTTTACTCCGGATACACCCCGGGTGGGGTATCCTGACCAGGAGCTGAGGTAAGGAGGGCAGTCAGAATGCCCCAAAAAGGGCCACATCCAGAGCACCATCGTCCAGGAAAAAAATATAGCTGAAAGTGACCAGGGAGGCTGCACTTCCTGGGTTTTCTTTCACTCCTTTTCCTTCCTGATCTAATCTATAGGACAGTCTTAATAATCCACTCACTTCATTTATTCACAGAAGCCCTCTTCTGGGCTGTTCACTTTCAGCTATATTTTTCCTGGATGATGATGTTCTGGATGTGGCCCTTTTTGGGGCATTCTGACTGTCCCCCTCACCTCAGCTCCCACCCGGGGTGTATCCGGAGTTCAGTGTCACACCTCATCATGCAGCTATGTCTGTAAGTACTCAAGCAACTCCATTTTCCCTTTTTTCCCCCTCTCCCATTTTCTATCTACCGATTCTATTTATTTGCCCATATGGTGACACCATTTACATTTTTATTAATTACAGTTTATAGCCACGTGTATGCTCCTAAAGAGTGGGTATTAACTTCCACAAAACGTGTAGACCTGTCATATGCCATGCCAAAATTATTATACAGTGTATAAACTTCATCAGTTTGTGAATCTTGTTGATATTACCATTTCATATGTATTGCTTTAAAATTAAGAGGCTGGTTAAGCCCAAATGTGTGTGTATATGTATATGTGTATATATGAATTGTTTACAATGTACAATTGATGAATTCATTATATACTTTTTCAATCAATAAAATTACTTTGATTTTTATAACCTGTGTGCTTCGCTTAAAATCCCACCCCCTTCTTTTATGAATCACCCATTTAGGGATGGAGGCATATCCACTGCCTCATATAAAGTCCCATCTTTGTTCTTTTTTCTTTTATTTAAAAAAAAAAGTTATTGATGGAGTGGGGCTTTAACAGGGAGGCTCTTAGGAGTGGGTACAGTTATGCAAATAAAAAAGCTGTAATATGTATAAGATAGATACTGACAGAAAAAGTGATGGTCAGAGACTGCAGATATGCTACAAGAGAATTTCATACACTTCAGATATGGTACAGAAAATGGTCAGAGACTGCAAACATGATAGAGGAGTTATCAGAGATTGGGAACATGCTTCAGAAATCAATCAAAGATTGAAAAAATATAACTACTGCTAGAGAACATTACTATTACGGCCTCCTTTACAAACCAATTACAACATTTGGGCTTCCTTTTAGCACCCTTAAGAATTACATGTGCCACATTTGATATACAGTGTCTTGGAAAAGTATTCATACCCCTTGAAATGTTCCACATTTTGTCATGTTACAGCCATAAACGTAAAAATATTTTTTGGGATTTTATGGGATAGACCAACACAATGTGGCACATAATTGTGAAGTGGAAGGAAAATGATAAATGGTTTTCAAAATTTTTTACAAATAAATATCTGAAAAGTATGGCGTGCATTTGTATTCAGCCCCCCTGAGTCAATATTTTGTAGAACCACCTTTCCTTGCAATTACAGCTGCAAGTCTTTTTGGGGATGTCTCTTCCAGCTTTGCACATCTAGAGAGTGAAAATTTTGCCCATTCCTCTTTGCAAAATAGTTAAGCTCCGTCAGAGTCTTGTGCAGACTCTAACAGGTTTTCTTCTAAGAGTGCCCTGTATTTGGCTCCATCCATCTTCTCATTAACTCTGACCAGCTTCCCTGGCCTTGCTGTAGAAAAGAACCCCCACAACATGATGCTGCCACCTCCATGTTTCACGGTGGGGATGGTGTGTTCAGGGTGATGTGCAGTGTTAGTTTTCCATTGCACATAGCGTTTTGCTTTTAGCCAAAAGGTTCAATTTTGGTCTCATCTGACCAGAGCACCTTCTTCCACATGTTTGCTGTGTCTCCCAAATGCTTCTCACAAACTGCAAACAGGACTTCTTATGGCTTTCTTTCAACAATGTCTTTCTTCTTGCCACTCTTCCATAAAGGCCAGATTTGTGGAGTGCACGACTAATAGTTGTCCTGAGAACAGATTCTCCCACCGAGCTGTGGATCTCTGCAGCTCCTCCAGAGTTACCATTGGACTCTTGGCCGCTTCTCTGATATAGGCCCCTTTCACACACACGGACCGTTTGTCCGTTTTTCATCCATCCGTTGATGGATGAAAAACGGACATCAATGCATCTCTATGGAAAAACGGATGACAACTGATGATCATGTATTTGCATTCGTTTTCATCCGCTTCCGTCAGCATCCGTATTTTTGAAAGGATGAAAGTCCTATTTTACATCCGTCAAAAAAACGGATCGGACGAAAAACGGATTTAAACTGACGAACGGTCAGTTTTTCATCCGTTTTTGCATTGGTAGTGAATGTAAAAAAAACTGATGAAAAACTGATGACCACAGATGAAAAAACGGATGAAAAAAACCGATGAACTGATGAACTGATGAACGGTCCGTGTGTGTGAAAGGACCCTAATGCTCTCCTTACCCGGCCTGTCAGTTTAGGTGGATGGCCATGTCTTGGTAGGTTTTCAGTTTGTGCCATATTCTTTCCATTTTCGGATGATGGATTGAACAGTGCTCCGTGAGATGTTCAAAGCTTGGGATATTTTTTCATAACCTACCCCTGCTTTAAACTTCTCCACAACTTTATCCCTGACCTGTCTGGTGTGTTACTTTGCCTTCATAATGCTGTTTGTTCACCAAGGTTCTCCAACAAACCTCCAAGGGCTTCACAGAACAGCTGTATTTATACTGAGATTAAATTACACACAGATGGACTCTATTTACTAATTTGGTGACTTCTGAAGGCAATTGGTTCCACTAGATTTTAGTTAAGGGTATCAGAGTAAAGGAGGCTGAATACAAATGCACACTACACTTTTCAGATATTTATTTGAAAACATTTTGAAACCATTTATCATTTTCCTTCCACTTCACAATTATGTGCCACTTTGTGTTGATCTATCACATAAAATCCCAATAAAATACATTTATGTTTTTGGTTGTAAAATGACAAAATGTGGGAAATTTCAGGGGGTATTATTGTACCTGTGATTTCTTTACTATGTAATTACTGTTTTCTTCAATAAGAATCGTATTGCAAAAAAAAAAAAAATGTCAAGGGATATAAATACTTTTTCAAGGCACTGTATCTCTCAGCAAGTTCATTTATATAAGATTTAAGTTTAAAAAAAAACACAAAATAAGATGGACAGCACAGAAAAAAAGTAGCGTAGTGTGAAAGAAATAAACCAAACCACCCAGTGTAAAAAACATTTTTCCATCACTGGTCTTAGTAAGCACCAAAAAAATTACCAATAAAGGGCCATAGCATAACTGTCGAAGGGTTGCATGCGACCACTGGTCCACAGATTGGGTACCAGGGATCTATGGTCTCTGTAAGCAAATTAATGTAAAAATGCATTAATCAACAGTAAGTGAGAAAACTATTAGAACTAATGGCGATAGCTCTATAACCTACACAAGCACTCACCGACAGAAACAAAGCCTAGAAAGGGAAACAGCCACTGCCTAGAACTCCATTGAAAGAATACCATAATTATTTTACCTATTAGCTTTTTTGGAAGATTCAAACTTAAGCAGCACTCTAAGAATAATAATACGGGATTAAAATAGAGTCCAAGAAAAACTTAGAAATGTTTCATACCTGGATCCCGGAGAAAGCTGTTTCTCTTCCTGCGCCAAGCTACGAAATAATAATACACTTTGTGGACCTTTGTATCCTGCTCACCTCTTCATCCATCACTCATACATCAATCATTAACTGTAGATAATGAGCACAAAAATAATTACCATTTCCACCTTGTGCTTTCTTAAACAACTTGTACTCTGTGATCAGAAAGGCCAGAGAATACTTGGTTATGGAGCATATACTGTACAATAAACATGACGTATCATACCCAACGTAAAGCATTGCTAGGCTGTAAATGAAATGCTTCTTATCTTAGTCCTAGCTCATATAAGTAATGATACCTAATCTGGTGCACTACGTCAAAAGGGGTTTGATTATGACTGAGGATGTACCTGATTCAAGGGTATTCTATTGAACATTGAAAACATTCCCGATAAAATCCCTTTTAAATCCTACCTTTTTATCCTTTTCTAGATCTATTTATAATTTCTGGGCTTTTAATTAATCTTATCTAAATAAGCACATTTAAAATTCAATAAAAGTGAAAATGAATTAATCAAAGTGTTCAAATGTTCCATGATTAAAGTGTATTTAGAACCCCTGCCAGGGCTATAATGCTGTCTGTGTGCTGCAATAGAGAGATTTACCCTCTTTTTGTCCTCATCACTGTTGTCACAGAAACAGAAAATGACAAAAAATATATATATTTTATAGTTGTCACCAGAACAAGGGGGGGGGGGGGGATCTTCTAATGAAAGCTAATGTTCCAGTCATAGGAGTGCGCACATAGGGTGGCAGGTGTGCCCGGGCACACCCTAATCACCCTGTACTGTGCAGATTCTACCCTAGAAATGGACTGGGAAATCTCTCTCCTCAATCTCTTTCCCTGTCTCAAAAGGGGTTTGTTTAGACCCCTGATATTTCATCAAAGCCCCCCAGCAGGGCTCCTAAAATAAATTGTAAAAAATTGTAAAAAAAATAATAAAATATAAAATTGTAAAAAAATAATAAAAAAAATAAAATTGTAAAAAACAAATAAAATAAAATACACATAAACTACTGACACCTATCTCTGCCTTAATGACACCATCCTCTGCCCTTCTGACATATATACACTCTTAGACGTGTCATGTCCCACTAATCCCACACGGGCCCGTGTGGACGGTGGGATACACGCGTGAGGATACTGACCTTGTAATCGAAAGTAATCTTCTAGGGGGG
>BLSH010480232.1:87531-99428 GCA_018402905.1 Glandirana rugosa
TTGTGTAATAGCCACGACGTTTTCGTATCTTTCTCCTCCTTTAACGATTCAGATAATTCCTTCCTCTATTTTGGAAAAAATCCATGTAATCACTATCTTCCTTTTTTATGTTACCCTAGTGATTTTACTTTTGACCCGTGTTGTGTATACAACTCCCTCTGGTCCTACATCGTTTGGTAAATTTGTTAATGAAGACAAGTCAGAAGAGTCTTTGTCTGACGTGATTACTATTGTTCAATTCCTTCAATCCCTTAGTGTAACCAAGATCATTACTACCAAGTAAAGATCCTAAAGACCTCTGTCTCCATCGACTCCTTGACCGAGCCAATTTCGAATTATTTCGTTACCCGGGACTACCATAAGTAGGGTCTCAAGATTCTCTTGAAACGCTATATCACCTAAAAAAGGTTTTATCTCCTTCCTTAATAGACTTAGCAATTTCCTCCTCTTTCTATGCTTTTGCAGCACCGATAATGTGTTTGGCCTCCTTTTGTCTATTTTTATACTTCTCTCTGTCAGCTGCACCTCCTGTTTCCTTGAATCTTCTTTCCCTTTACTATCCTACTTACCTCTTTGGTGAACCATATTGTTTTTTTCTTCTGTTTATTCTTACTAACTTAACTAGTTGCCTCCACGATGGTAGACTTTAATAGTGCCCACTGATTACTTACTCCTGTCATTTTACTCCAACCTTTCAGTTCATTTTTTAGAAATTTCCCCATTTCAGCAAAATTTGTCCTTTTAGAATCCAAAACTTTTGTTTTTGTATATGATTTTTCAGTTCTTGTTTTAATATCAAACCAAAGACATTGGTGATCACTAGAACCCAAATTCTCCCCCACCTCAACATCAGACAGTTGATCCCCATTTGCCAGTACTAGGTCAAAAATATGATCACCTCGGGTTGGGCTTTTTACTAATTGTTTTAGAGAAACCCCATTCAGTGCTTCCATTACATCCCTGCTCCTGCTTGTAATAGCAGTTTGAGAATTCCAGTTAACGTCAGGCATATCGAAGTCACCCATAATCAAAACCTCTCCCTTCATTGCCATTTGAGTTATCTCATCAATCAACAAGTTATCATAATCTTCACTCTGTCCTGGGGGACGGTATACTGTTCCAATTGTAAGGGAAGATCCCTCCCTGGTTGGAAGGCAGACCCAGAGGGTGTGAGGGATGCAGGCCATCTCTCTTGTAAAGTTCAATGTCCGACCACCGGGTAGCATCATGACTAACATAACCAAAACCTTCAGCTTTGCACCAATTATTTAACCAAACATTGAACTCTGCTATACAAAGTACTTTCTCGTGTTGTCTACGATGCACAGGTAAGACCAGTACACCCTAACTGTTGAAGATCCTGGCCCAAATTCTGAAAATCCTTCTTCACAGAATGCACATCATTCTGGGACAAATCATTTGGACCAAGGTGCACAACAACATCAACATTGTACTCTTCGCTAGCTTTTTTGACAATTCTTACAATGCGCTTCTTATCTCTCCTAACAGTAGCACCTAACTTCCTTTCACACTTCCACATGATTTCCTATAGCAACACCTCTTACAATTGAATCACCAACAAGAAGATGACTTCTCCTTTTAGGAGCCTTATCCACAACTCTTGCCTGGTGAGCAGCCTCAGATAAAACAATTACTTTTGGAATTTAATTTTTTTTCTCAAGCTCCTCCATGTGCAGAGAAGGGTTGCCAATCTCACAAGCAGCTATGTTTGCAGCCTTTGTGTCTGCTTCTAGCTCAGAAAGAACACTATAGGGGTTATGCAGTGTCAAACCAAAAGCTGCATGTTTATGGTCCACAGGCCTTACTCTTCCAGACCCAACAGTTGTCCACACTGCCCTTCTCCTGCGCAGTCTTTAAGGAAGAGGTGGAAGAGGTGGATTATTGCAGGGCAAAAACTAAATTTAAAAAAATAAATAAAAAGGATTCAAGAATTAATGGCACTGCCACATGCCTCCATGGGCTGCATGTTTTTCTGAATTGCAAAAACATGGTACTATTTTGTGCGCATTCCCACAAAGCATAAATGTGGGCCTAGCTTAACACTAACCTAGATCATGCCCAGTCCTAACCATTTTATCTTTATTTATTATGTATTTACTTTTTGCAACACAATTTTTCTGTTAACACAGACTTCAGCTCTAGTGACAGATGGCTGATGGTATTCACAGGCTCTGGAGCTGGTCTTGCTGGCTCCTGATTGGTAGAGTACTTGCACATGGTACTGATGTATGAACTTCAGATTCCTGGCAGAAAATTCCTGCACAAAAACATGAGAATGGGCAGTAGAATAAATGTGCGTATTTGCATGCGCGCTTAAATACGTGTAAAAATCCCTCTAGCCTTATGAACGGCCACCACTGTTGATGCCTATAAACGGCACATTTTTTAGGCATACAGACATTTTTTTTTACTGATATGAATGTAACCCATTGTTTTTAATGGGCCTGTCCACTGCCGGCTCTAAGATTGAGAAGCAAGCGATCAAACACTGCTGATCGCTCATTTCTCAGTGATCCCTGAGCGGAGACCGGGTAACTATCAGTCACTGCTGTCTGCTCTGACACTCACCCCCCCACACACACTCACTGGAGTGCTGGGTTGTGAAGGGGGTGGAAGCGGCTGGCTCAAGCTCTCAGTGGCTCGCTGAAAGGCTGAGCTGGGAGCCTGTCCAGGGTTGTGGGCAGATCCCAACCATAATGTTGCGAACTTGCACCAGCCTGGACCGGCTCTGTGACATCAGCCGACAACAGGCTCCAGCCTGCTGGTCACAGGAGTGCAGAACGAACAGGAGAGGTACAATCAAACAAGCTTTGGCTGTACTTCTCCTTTAAACCCTTTAACCACTTGCCGCCCGCCCACCATCAAATGAGGGAGGGACGATGCGACTCTCGTTCTAGATGGATGTCATATAATGGCGCACATAAATGGCCGCTGCTGTGCGCCACGTCGAACGTGGCCACGCCGTGTTGCTAGGAAACGGCGCAAACCCAATCTCTCTAAAGAGCTGATGATGCGGCTCTTTAACCATGTGATCGGCTGTGTCAACTCACAGCCGGTCACATGTAAACACGGAAGTACCGGTAATGAGCTCTCATCGCCTCACACTGACAGAGTGTGTGGCAAGGAGAGCCGATCAGTGGTATCTCCCCACAGGGGACTGCAAGACCAGGGCTGTCTTTAAGGCAGGGCAAAAGGGGCAGCTGCCCTGGGCCCTGTCATTGTTGTGGGGCCCAAGCAGCTGCCTCATACTTGCCAACTATCCTGGTTTAAATTCCCTTGTCCCTTGAAGTTTTAGACCTGTGCTGTGTCCCAATATCTAAGTGCTGCTCCTAAAGCTGCCCAACTCTGCCTTATTGTTGTGTGCAGATGACTCACCTGCAGGCCCTGTGTTTACATGTAAATAACCAGCATTGATATGTAAATAGCGGTAGCATTCATATGTAAATAGTGGCGACCAGCTGCACTGATATGTAAACATTGGTGGCATTCATATGTATATCATGCCCCCCTGAGGTCATATCCACCATCGCCTATACTGGATGCTGCCCACTGGGGAGACAAAGGCATGCTTGAAAGTCCATAGCACATGTCAGCAGATGCATGAGGATGTCATTGATAATTGATGGCACTGCTGTGTATCTGCTAAAGGAAAGCACATTTCTGTGGTGTCAGGAAAGCGACTTTGTGCTCCCCAGTCCATGGTGTGCAGGCAGTGAGGACATGATGTGCTGTAACCTCTAGCAACCAATCTGTGTGCAGTAACCTTTAGCAACCAATGAGTGAGCAGTATTGATGCAATACTAGCAACCAAACAAGCAGAAACCATGTGCTGTAACCTCTAGCAACCAGACAGTAAGTGGCAATGATATGCTGTGACCTCTGGCAACCAATCAAAATCACTGCTGGTCTGATTCAGTAAATTGATTTTGAGACTAGTTGCTATTTATTGTATGTCTCAGAGCAGGTAGAGAGTGAAATTGCATGGGGGGGGGGGGGCTCAAGAAAATATTTGCCCAGGGTCCAATCAATATTAAAGATGGCCCTGAGCAAGGCAGGTAATCAGGGCACTGATCATCAATGCCCTGATTGCAATAAAGGGGCACCAATGGCAGCAATCAGTGCCCACAAGTGGCAGCAATCAGTGCCTACCAGTGCCAGCAATTAGTGTCCATTAGTGATGCCAGTCAGTGCTGGCTTTCAGTGCCACGCATCAGTGCGATCCATCAATGCCCATCAGTGCCGCCTATCAGTGCCCACCAGTGTCACCTATCAGTGCCCACCAGTGCCACATATCAGTGCCACCTATCAGTGCCGATAAGTGTGGCATATTAGTGCCTTCTCATCAGTGCCACCGAATCAGTGCTCATAAGTGCCACCTCATCAGTGCCCATCAGTGCAGCCTATCAGTGCAGCCTCATCAGCGCACATTAGTGAAGGAGAAAAATTACTTATTTACAAAATTTACTGACAGAAACTAAGAAAAACTTTTTGTTTTCAAAATTTTTGGTGTTTTTTTCTTTAAATAAAATACAGAGCAGTGATTAAATATCACCAAAAGAAAGTTCTATTTGTGTGAAGAAAATGATAAAAATTTCACATGGTTACAGTGTAGCATGACCGCGCAATTGTCTTCAAAGTGTGACAGCACTGGAAGCTGAAAAATGGCCTGGGCAGAAAGGGGATGAAAGTGCGCAGTATTGAGGTGGTTAAAAAAAAAAAAAAATCTGTGTTGCTGGGCTGTATTTTATATGCCAATATGGAGATATGACACCTCCAAGCAAAAGCCATAAGGATTTATACATGCATGCTGTGTGAAAAAAACGTGCATTTACTATACCCACCTTTGTGTTTTTATGGAGGACTTTTCTGCCAGGAATCTGATGTTCAAATATCAGTACAATGTGAAAATGGAAAATAGTATCAAATACTTACCCTAATTTTCCTTTCCTGACAGGATAAGGTGCTCCACCTGTCTCTCCATAAAAAAGTGATCCCCAGATCCCGTTCTCACATAGCATTATAAGGAAGCTTGAAGCCCTGAGGAAGTGTCACCAGGAGGCGATAAGTCTGGGATATTGCGTGGTGCATTGGGGAGTGGTCCTCACATAGGAGTTCAAATAAGGTAAGACATCTGATGTAGCCAGCTGAGGGAGGCAAAGTGCCCAAATAGTGTGCTACCTGAAGTTTTTGCCAGAAAGAGAGTCCACCGAACCTCGGATCCTTCATAATTTGCTGTCTAGTAATCCATTTGCCGTTAATTATAAAGTGCCTGGCTTGGAACAAGTCGGCCGTTTTCAAAGCCTGAAATATGGGGTCGCTCAGGCCAGGACCGAACTCTGAGTTGCCCACTATGGGTGTGAACGGGGTTGGGTTTGGGGCAATATCTGAGTCACAGAATATCAGAGAACACTGCTGCCATGTCTCTCCCAGGGTGGGGTCAGATAGCCCCCTAGTATGCGAGGACAGGTAGCACCAGGGCAGGGACCCCAATGGAATCCGTACTAAAGTCTGCTCTATCTGTACCCACTGTTTGAGAGACCTGTGTCTGCACCAATCTAGCACCCTCGTCAGATGACACGCCACAAGATACAGTTTGACATCTGGAAGAGCCATGCCTCCCATAAATTTCGGTAGGCGTAAGATTGTCTGGGCTAGTCGAAGGGGTTGCTGAGTCCACAATAAATCCACAAGAGCACGTCTGATCTTCTTTAGAAATGGACCTGGAATGTGGACCGGGAGAGCCTGAAAAAAGTAGAGAATCCTTGGCATGATAGTCATCTTTACTATGCTGCATCGGAGGAAAATTGAGAGAGAAGATGTTGTCCACGTTATTCGGCAAAGATATACCCAGAAACTTGATGTGGAACATAGCCCACTTAAAAGGAAAGTCGGCTCGTAGGAGCGTAATCAGCTTTGCCGGTATAGACACTCCCATTGCATCCGATTTCTGATGGTTAACCCGAAAACAAGAAAAATTGCTGTAAATCTTGAGTTCAGAGAGCAAATTTGAGAGGGAGATTAAAGGCTTAGTCAGAAAGAATAACAGATCATCCGCGTAGGCTGCGATCTTGGGAGACAACTCTGGTCCAAAATTCAGGCCCGAGATGTCTGGGTTATTTCTGACCGTGCATAGGAAAGGCTCAAGAGTCAAAATAAAAATCAGTGGCAAGAGAGGGCAGCCCTGGCGGGTCCCATTTGTGATCTCAAAAAGGAAGGAAAGATGTCCATTTACCTTCACCTGAGCCAACGGATGTGAATAGATAGCATTGACCCAGTGCATCATCCGTTGCCATAAGCCAATGTGTTGAAGGGTTTCTGTTAGGAAGGTCCAGTTCACCCAGTCAAAGGCCTTTTCAGCATCTGTAGACAGGATCAACATGGGAATCCTCCGAGCCTGTGCAGCGTAGAGTAGGTTGATAGCTTTTGTCGTATTATTGCGTGCCTCTCTTGTAGGTACAAATTCCACCTGGTCAGGGTGGACCAGTTGAGGAATTAGCCCTATCAGGCGCATCGCAAGAATCTTTGAACAATTTTAGCTCTACGTTCAGGAGAGAAATTGGTCGATAATTCTGACAAAGTAGGGGATCTTTTCCCTCCTTTGCCAAAACTGTGATGTATGCCCTGAGCGTGTCTCTTGGGAGTTTGACTCCAGTGCCCGCTGAATTATACGCTGAGAGAAAGTGATGGGTCAGGATGCCCCCAAAGGTCTTATAGTAAAGAAGGGAATACCCATCCGGCCTGGGGGCCTTCCCTGTCTGCGTTTGGGCTATGGCCAAGGCCAGTTCTTCAGCCCAAAGAGGCTCCTCTAATATGGCCAGGTCTTCATCTGACAGCCGGGGGAGGCCTGATTTTAGTAGATAGCCTCTCAGAGCTGCCATCCTGTCTGGGTCATCCACTCCTTTGTCCACAGCAGGAAAATGATACAGTGTAGTGTGATATCCTCTGAATATCTCAGCAATATCTTCTGTCGCATGGGTTTTTTGTTGTTTCTCATTTAGGAGCTTAAGTATGAATGTGTTAGCTTGCTGCGCCCTCAAGGCACGTGCCAAAAGCCTGCCACATTTATTGCTATGCTCATAAAAAGAGCGTTTGCACTTAGCTAGTGTGGCCTTCGCCCTGTCCAGAGCAAGGGACAGCAAATGATTTCTCAGCACTGTGAGTTCTGCAAGATACCTTCATGCCAGCGTCTTCTTATGGACTGCCTCCAATGCTCTGATCCTGCCCATTAGGTCCACTATTTGCTTAGCCTTGTCTTTTTGAGGCGCGTTCCAATTTTTATCAGCAGCCCCCTAATGTACCCCTTGTGGGCCTCCAATTCCATCACTGGTGCACTGTCTGATCTCACGTTCTCGGAAAAGAAGAGGTTTAACTCCTTCGAGACCTCTGTGACAACCTCTGGGATTTGGATCAAGGAGTCATTTAGTTTCCATGTTGGAAAAGTTTACAGCGCTCCTCCTCCCCGCAGATGATAATACATGTTCCTCTTTATTATCCTAATGAGCTAAATAATAATGCTATATTCATGTGAATATTCCACTCAGTGAAGGTGGAAATGCCACTGTATAAACAATTAGTGTGCAAAATTAAGAGCGGCACAGTGGTGTAGTGGTTAGCACTTTCACCTAGCAGCAAAAGGGTCGCTGGTTCGAATCCCAACCACGACACAACCTGCCTGGAGTTTGCATGTTCTCCCTGTGCCTGCGTGGGTTTCCTCTGGGTACTCCGGTTTCCTCCCACACTCCAAAGAGTGTTGGCTCCTGTCTAAATTAGCCCTACTATGTGTATGAATGTGAGTTAGGGACCTTAGATCGTAAGCTCCTTGAGGGTAGGGACTGATGTGAATGTACAATGTAAATGTAAAGCGCTGCGTTAATTGATGGAGCTATATAAGTACCTGAAATAAATAAATAAAAATAAATTATATTCGCATGGTATGTCCGGTGTCACAGTGGGAACAGTGAACAGCTCTTTAGGTTATATGGAAGCCAAGGGGTGCTTTTGCGTATGAGACAGCACGGCAATCCAGATCTCACATCTCAGGGGCGCGCTCCGTAGTTGAAGCTTGTTCCACCAGTCTCCTTCTAGGAATGTGTTGCAGTAGACCAGAGCGTGAGATGCTGGTAGCAGAACGAGAATCCCTGCTAGGCAAGACCCCCATCCAGTCCTGTAGCTGTATTGGATCTATTCCTAGGAACATAAAATGGTCTGGTAGATCAGCCTGGTGCCTTAGCAGGAAGGATGAGTTCCCTTTACAGACAGTCTCAATTGTAGGGGAAAACCCCAGTGATACTGGAGATCCATTTGGCGAAGCTTTTCCAGCAGTGGTTTCAACATTGCTCTCCGCAGCAGTGTGGCTCTGGAGATGTCCGGGAATATGGATATCTCTGCCCCATCGAATTCCACCGGGCTCCTGGGCCAGGTGTTGCGGAGGATCTATTCTTTGTTAGAGTAACTTTGTAGCCTACAGATCACATCCCTTGGGCGCTCCGGGTCCGTAGGCCTCGGACCCAAAGCCCTGTGAATCCTATCAAATTCCAGATTAGCCGGGAGACCCTCATCCGATATTTTGTGAAAGATCGCTTTAACAGTCTGTCGGGTTCTCCGAATCCGTGGCCTCCAGCAGACCCCGGATCCGCAGATTATTCCGGCGACTCTGGTTCTCCGGGTCCTCCATATGCAGCTGTGCCTCCGCCATCTGTGTTTGGTGCGAGTTGTGCTTCTGTTCTAGCTGGGTGATTTGCCGTTCTAGGGCTCCCACAGTCAATTCTCCTTTTGTTATGCGGTCATCTAGGGTGCGCACCTCCAAGTGGACTTGCTGCCAGTCTCTGCGATGTTGCTCCTCCAGGCGCATTGCAAGCGCCTTCATGTCGGCTCAACAGAGCTCTAATGTCTGAATCATGAGGAATAAGGGTGGAGGAGCTCATGCCAGAGGTAAGCTGGCGCAAGGGGTCCAAGAGAACGGGGAGACCGGCTAACGAGCTGTACATCTGTGACTGTTAGGCATCCATTATTGGAGAGGACGGCAACCCAGTAGGCCCCAGGAGATCCCGTGGACTTGACTGGATGATCCGGAGGCTTCCGAGAAGATGTGACTGATGTTTGGTGGGTTTGAGGCTTTAGCAGAGCCCTTAGAAGAGCCCTTGGTGTTCCGCCATTTGTTGTAGCTCATGGCAGGCAGATTACCAGCATATAAGGAGCCTAGGCCGGTTGGGAATCGGGAGCTCTATCAGAAAACATCCTTACTCTGCCATGTCCAGGCCACGCCCCTATAGTGACTCTTTAAAGGTATCGTTCACCTTTACCAAAAATACTGCCTATGCAGAGAAGGGGTGTCTGCAGATAAAGACAAACTGTGCAGCTCTGACTAAAGTTCAATATTGCCCTTGCTATAGGTCAGTGAAGGTGACATTTCCCATGATGCTCAACTACACTGCAGACTGCATAAGCATCATAAGAAATGTAGTTCCAAAACATCTGGGGTGCCAAGGTTCACCATCACTGCTATAGGTGTAGGCCATTAATTTACCTCATGAAGCCTGACTGGAAAACTCCTAGGAGGTTGCTAAGAGAAGCCTAGCTGTGACTGTTCACCGTCACAGGGGTGAATTCTTTCTTGGATTCAAACCCCTCACATGTCTCTTTCTCTTCCCTGATGCAGTAGCTCTGAGCTCAGCATTTGAGATCTCACTCCTGTGATGGTGGAGGTGAACGGTAACAGCTGGGAGTCTCTTAACAACATCTTATTTATTGATTACAGGTCCCTTTTATAGAGCCATCAATTTACGCAGTACTTTACATATACATTGTACATTCACACCAGTCCATGCCCCTAAGGAGCTTACATTCTAATGTCTTACAAGTTTTCCAGCCAGCCTTCATGAGGTACATAATTGTCCCAAACCTATAGCAAGGGCATTATTTAAAGAGCAAGTAAACCCTCATAGGGTTTACTTCCTCTATATTCTCCTGTAAAGTAGGAGCACAATGGGCTACTATGCATTGCATAGTAGCCCATTATGTGTCACTTACCTGCTAACGAAGCCTGCAATGTCCCCTGTGCTGGCCGTGACCATCTTCTGCCTTTCTTCTTTCTGGGGCCGTGACTCCGGCTCTGTGACTGGCCGGAGTCGCATGAGGTCGCTCCCGCGCATGTGGCGAAATGAAGTGGGCACATGTAGTACACTGCATATCTCCTGAACCGTGCAGGTTTGGTAGATATGCAGGGCACCTACAGGTAAGTCTTAAGATAGGCTTACCTGTAGGTTAAAGTGGTTATCACAGGTTGACAATCACTTTAACCAAAGTTAGTTTTTATCTACAGACTAGAGTTGCCACCTCATCCCTTTAAACCCGAACACATATGAATTACACAGGTTCTGAGGCTAATTTAATGTAGATAAGGCACTAAGTGAGTTTAATTACCACCTTAATCAGCCACAGAACCTGTGTAATTTATATGTGTTCGGGTTTAAAGAGATGAGGTGGCAACCCTACTACGGACACCCCTTATCTGCATATGCTGATTTTTGATAAAAGTGAGCTAACCTTTTAATTTAAACCCAAACATCCTTTGCCTCACTAGTCGATTTTCCAATGCCCTTGCCAATAGCTAATAGCGCCCACTGATTACAGGGGTCTATACATCTTCAGAGGACTGAGGAACCCCACAGTGGTGTCTATGATGAAAGACACACTGTGATTGGCCGCGGAAACTGCCCCCTATCTGTGGATTGGTCGTACTACTTGAAGGCTATGTCTTTCTTTGTTCACAGGTCCACGTGGTATCTTTATTACGGTAGCTTAGCTCTCTGAGGCTGCGCGTTTGTTAGGGGGAGTGCGGTATGTTGTGGCCGAGTGCGCGGCTGATAGGTGATGCACGGTAGTCTCCCCCGCCCCATCTGTTCTGTACCGGGGAGGGGGGGTCCCGGTGTCTCTATCCCCCGGCTCTCGGTGATTACCGCCTACAGGAGTCTATGAGCGGCCCGAGGTAAGCGGATGGTGGGGCCTGCGGACTGCTCCACTGCACAGGAGGGAAGGGGGAGGCCGAGCGGCTGAACAGGAGTCCACGGGATCCAGGTAAGAAGGTGTGTGAGGGGGGGACTACCCGGGCCTGGATTTACCTCACCTACTCTAGGCATACTCACCTACCGCTACAGGACTGGACTTACCTTACCTACCCCAACACTAGGCATACTCACCTACCGCTACAGGCCTGGACTTACCTTACCTACCCCAACACTAGGCATACTCACCTACCGCTACAGGCCTGGACTTACCTTACCTACCCCAACACTAGGCATACTCACCTACTGCTACAGGCCTGGACTTACCTCACCGACACTAGGCATACTCACCTACCGCCACAAGCCTGGACTTACCTTACCTACTCTAGGCATACTCACTTACCGCTACAGGCCTGGACTTACCTCACCTACCCCAACACTAGGCATACTCACCTACCGCTACTGGCCTGGACTTACCTCACCGACACTAGGCATACTCACCTACCGCCACAAGCCTGGACTTACCTTACCTACTCTAGGCATACTCACTTACCGCTACAGGCCTGGACTTACCTCACCTACACTAGGCATACTCACCTACCGCTACTGGCCTGGACTTACCTCACCTACACTAGGCATACTCACCTACCGCTACAGGCCTGGACTTACCTCACCTACACTAGGCATTCTCACCTACCGCCACAAGCCTGGACTTACCTCACCTACACTAGGCATACTCCCCTACCGCCACAAGCCTGGACTTACCTCACCTACACTAGGCATACTCACCTACCGCTACTGGCCTGGACTTACCTCACCTACACTAGGCATCCATTCAGGTCCGGTCATCGCCATCCACTCATACGGATCACA
>BLSH010480232.1:99438-124554 GCA_018402905.1 Glandirana rugosa
GCCATTCACTCATACGGATCACAACCCCATCCACTCCATTCAGGTCCGGACATCGCCATTCACTCATACGGATCACAACCCCATCCACTCCATTCAGGTCCGAACACCGCCATCCACTCATACGGATCTCATCCACTCCATTTAGGTCCGGGCCCATCAGGGGGGAGTGTGTGGAAGAATGGACCTAGGGCACCAGAGGACAAGTCGGCGAGCCGGAGGGGGAAGGGAGGACACGTCACCTCGTCAGGCGTCCGGGGTGGTAGGCGAATGGAGCCCGGCGAGTATCTGAGGACATCCGCCATTAGTGGCTTCCCCCGGCTCTCGGTGATTACCGCCTACAGGAGTCTATGAGCGGCCCGAGGTAAGCGGATGGTGGGGCCTGCGGACTGCTCCACTGCACAGGAGGGAAGGGGGAGGCCGAGCGGCTGAACAGGAGACCACGGGATCCAGGTAAGAAGGTGTGTGAGGGGGGACTACCCGGGCCTGGATTTACCTCACCTACTCTAGGCATACTCACCTACCGCCACAAGCCTGGACTTACCTCACCTACCCCAACACTAGGCATACTCACTTACCGCTACAGGCCTGGACTTACCTCACCTACCCCAACACTAGGCATACTCACTTACCGCTACAGGCCTGGACTTACCTCACCTACCCCAACACTAGGCATACTCACTTACTGCTACAGGCCTGGACTTACCTCACCTACCCCAACACTAGGCATACTCACCTACCGCTAAAGGCCTGGACTTACCTCACCTACACTAGGCATACTCACCGCTACAGGCCTGGACTTACCTCACCTACACTAGGCATACTCACTTACCGCTACAGGCCTGGACTTACCTCACCTACACTAGGCATACTCACCTACCGCCACAAGCCTGGACTTACCTCACCTACACTAGGCATACTCACCTACCGCTACTGGCCTGGACTTACCTCACCTACACTAGGCATACTCACCTACCGCTACAAGCCTGGACTTGCCTCACCTACCCCAACACTAGGCATACCCACCTACTGCTACTGGCCTGGACTTACCTCACCTACCACTACACAAACCCACCTACCGCTACAGGCCTGGACTTACCTCACCTACCACTACACTAGGCAAACCCACCTACCGCTACAGGCCTGGACTTACCTCACCTACCACTACACTAGGCATACCCACCTACCGCTACAGGCCTGGACTTACCTCACCTACCACTACACTAGGCATACCCACCTACCGCTACAGGCCTGGACCTACCCCAACACTAGGCATACACACCTACTGCTACTGGCCTGGACTTACCTCACCTACCCCAACACTAGGCATACTCGCCTACTGCTACAGGCCTGGACTTACCTCACCTACCCCAACACTAGGCATACTCACCTACTGCTACAGGCCTGGACTTACCTCACCTACCCCAACACTAGGCATACTCACCTACTGCTACAGGCCTGGACTTACCTCACCTACCACTACACTAGGCATACCCACCTACCACTACAGGCCTGGACTTACCTCACTTACCCCAACAATAGGCATACTCTCCTACCGCTACAGGCCTGGACTTGCCTCGCCTACAGCTACACTAGGCATACTTGCCTCACCTACCACTACAGGCCTGGACTTGCATCACTTACCACTACACTAGGCATTTTCACCTCATGTACTGCTACAGGCCTGGACTTGCCTCGCCTACCACTACAATAGACATACTCACCTACCGCTACAGGCATGGACTTACCTCACCTACCCCAACACTAGGCATACCCACCTACCACTACAGGCCTAGACTTACCTCACCTACCACTACACATATTCCCCTACTGCTACAGGCCTGGACTTACCTCGCCTACCACTACACTAGACATACTCGCCTCGCCTACCACTACACTAGGCATACTCGCCTCGCCTACCACTACACTAGGCATACTCGCCTCGCCTACCACTACACTAGGCATACTCGCCTCGCCTACCACTACACTAGGCATACTCGCCTCGCCTACCACTACACTAGGCATACTCGCCTCACCTACCACTACACTAGGCATACTCGCCTCACCTACCACTACACTAGGCATACTCGCCTCACCTACCACTACACTAGGCATATTCACCTACGACTACACTAGGCATACAGTTGCAAGAAAAAGTATGTGAACCCTTTGGAATGATATGGATTTCTGCACAAATTGGTCATAAAATGTGATCTGATCTTCAACTAAGTCACAACAATAGACAATCACAGTCTGCTTAAACTAATAACGCGCAAAGAATTAAATGTTACCATGTTTTTATTGAACACACCATGTAAACATTCACAGTGCAGGTGGAAAAAGTATGTGAACTCCTAGACTAATGACATCTCCAAGAGCTAATTGGAGTCCAATCAATGAGATGAGATTGGAGGTGTTGGTTACAGCTGCCCTGCCCTATAAAAACACACACCATTTCTGGGTTTGTTTTTCACAAGAAGCATTGCCTGATGTGAATGATGCCTCGCACAAAAGAGCTCTCAGAAGACCTACGATTAAGAATTGTTGACTTGCATAAAGCTGGAAAGGGTTATAAAAGTATCTCCAAAAGCCTTGCTGTTCATCAGTCCACTGTAAGACAAATTGTCTACGAATGGAGAAAGTTCAGCACTGCTGCTACTCTCCCTAGGAGTGGCCGTCCTGTAAAGATGACTGCAAGAGCACAGTGCAGACTGCTCAATGAGGTGAAGAAGAATCCTAGAGTGTCGGCTAAAGACTTACAAAAGTCTCTGGCATATGCTAACATCCCTGTTAGCGAATCTACGATATGTAAAACACTAAACAAGAATGGATTTCATGGGAGGATACCACAGAGGAAGCCACTGCTGTCCAAAAAAACATTGCTGCACATTTACAGTTTGCACAAGACCACCTGGATGTTCCACAGCTGTACTGGCAAAATATTCTGTGGACAGATGAAACCAAAGTTGAGTTGTTTGGAAGAAACACACAACACTATGTGTGGAGAAAAAGAGGCACAGCACACCAACATCAAAACCTCACCCCAACTGTGAATTATGGTGGTGGGGGCATCATGGTTTGGGGCTGCTTTGCTGCGTCAGGGCCTGGACGGATTGCTATCATCAAAGGAAAAATGAATTCCCAAGTTTATCAAGACATTTTGCAGGAGAACTTAAGGCCATCTGTCCAGCAGCTGAAGCTCAACAGAAGATGGGTGTTGCAACAGGACAAAGACACAAAGCATAGAAGTAAATCAACAGAGGCATATTCACCTGCCACTACACTAGGCGTATTCACCTGCCACTACACTAGGCATATTCACCGCTACAGGCCTGGACTTGCCCCACCTACCACTACACTAGGCATAGTCACCTACCACTACATTAGGCATACTCGCCTACTGCTACTGGCCAGGACTTACCTCGCCTACCACTACACATATTCCCCCTACTGCTACAGGTCTGGACTTAGCTCGCCTACCACTGCACTAGGCATACTCGCCTCACGTACTGCTACAGGCCTGGACTTGCCTCGCCTACCACTACACTAGGCATATTTACCTACCACTACAGGCCTGGACTTACCCCACCTACCACTACACTAGGCATATTCACCTACTGCTACAGGCATGGACTTGCCTCACCTACCACTACACTAGGCATACTTGCCTACCGCTACAGGCCTGGACTTGCCTTACCTACTTATACACAAGGCATATTCACCTACCACTACACTAGGCATACTTACCTACCTCTACAGGCCTTGACTTACCTCGCCTACCACTACACTAGGCATACTTACCTACCACTACACGCCTGGACTTGCCCCACCTACCACTAGGCATATTCCCCTACTGCTACAGTTCTGGACTTGCCTCGCCTACCACTACACTAGGCGTAGTCCCCTACCACTACACTAGGCATACTTACCTACCACTACACTAGGCATATTCCCCTACTGCTACAGGCCTGCACTTACCTCGCCTACCACTACACTGGGCATATTCCCCTACTGCTACAGGTCTGGACTTTCCTCACCTACCACTACACATATTCCCCTACTGCTACAGGCCTGGACTTGCCTCACCTATTGCTATAGGCCTGGACTTACCTCGCCTACCACTACACTAGGCATACTCACCTACTGCTACAGGTCTTGATTTAGCTCGCCTACCGCTACACTAGGCATACTTCTCTACCGGCACAGGCCTGGACTAACCTCTCCTACCGCTACAGGCCTGGACTTGCCTCACCTATCACTACACTAGGTATACTCGCCTACCACTACAGGCCTGGACTTACCTTTCCTACCCCAACACTGTGCACACTGACCACAACTGGCAGGCCTGGACTTACGTTGCCTACACCAACACTCTGCACACTGACTGCAACAGTCTGAACTTCCCAAGGCCTGTATTTTCATTCCCTGTCTGATCAGTGCGCACACTATCCAGAACAGACAGAACTCTGCAGGCCTGTGTTTACATTCCCTGTCTAATTACTTTGCACACTGTCCACAACAGGCAGAGCTCCCTGAGGCCTGATCACTGTGCACACTGACCGCACCAGGCAGAGCACGCTAGGGCCTGTGTTCACCTTCCTTACAGCCTGCTTCACATGGGCCTCAGCTTAAGAGCAGTGTGAAGAGCAAGCATTTGCAGAGCTATCGGTAGGTTTTTGAAGCTTTTAATGTACCATTCAACCATTCAGTTTGTAAATGTTGAACACAGAACCTAATGGGAGTGTCAGTTACCACTTTAGGGCAAGCTGCTAGTAGGCTTGTAACAAGCTTCAAGAAATTATTCTAGCAACAGCCTGTTTAAAGCAGCCATCATTCCTCCCATTAGGTTCTGTGTTCAACATTTCCAAACTGGAGTTGAATAGTAGTTTAAAAGCTTCAACAAAGCTTGCTGTTCACACTGCTCTTATACAAGCTGAAACCCATGTGAAACAGGCCAAACGGAACACTGTGCACACTGGCTACAACAGGCAGAGCACCTCCAGGCCCATGTTTACTTTCAACACTTTCCATGTCTGGTCACTGTGCAGACAGGCCATAAAAAGGCAGAGCACCTTAGGCCTGTCCTCACCTTACCTATCCGAACACTGTGCACACCGTCCACAACTGGCAGATCTCCCCAGAGCCTGTAAACACCTTGCTGAATACTGTGTCTAACCTCTAGGGCAGTGTTTCTCAATTTCAGTCCTCAAGGCACACCAATAGGCTTTCCATTATTTTACACAGGTAATTAGATCAGTTTTACTACCTTAGTGATTACCACAGCTGTTTCATCTGAGGGAAATCATGAAAACATGACCTGTTGATGCGCTTTGAGAACTGGAATTGAGAAACCCTGCTCTAGGGCCATGATCTGGGCATATTCTGTACACTAGATCAGACAGGTCCACTTTATTCTGTTTTTATTACTGGGTGCTGTGTCCCATAGCAACCAATCAGTACTGATCTGACTTCTGTTTGGTTGTTCTAGGTTACGGCATTGAATAATTGGTAATCAGATTGCAACGTGTAGGCAGCTTATGTCTGGGGTGATGACGTCTTTGTACTACTTAGAAATAGAAACAACTGTTGTATACCAAAGTATGAAAATTCAGCAATCCTATGTACCTCCCAGCATTTTCCTTTCTCTATTAAATATAGTGATCCTGCCAGTTAAAGCGGTTGTCTCCCCTGTTAAAAAAAAAAAAAAAAAAAAAAAAAATAAAAATCCCTGCAAGACAATCGCATATTGAGCTAGTAAGCATACTAGCTCATTATGAAAATACTTACACTGAAATGAAGATCCGGCTGTGCTGCTTGTTCCACTCTGAGGGAGCGGCCATCTTCCCTTGGATCTTGCTTCCGGGTACGCGGCTCCGGCGCTGTGACTAGCCGGAGGCACCAGACATCACTCCCACGCATGCGTGCGGGAGCCAGTCTTTCTGGCAGTCTCCTGTACTATGCGCCGGGGCATCACAGCGCATGCGCCGGGACATACACGGCGCATGCGCAGTGAGGCCGCAGCTGCTTGGAGGGGCAATATCTCCTAAACCTGTATGGTTTAGGCTTACCTGTAGGTAAAGGTGTCCCCAAAGGGTAGACAACCGCTTTAAATGCCCTTCCTTTCACAGGGCGACAAAGCTGCTGTGAATTCACTGCAGATAGTGTTGTCACATTCTGGTTCTCTAAGTAGCTTTGTTACTGCTGACAACCCCCCCCCCCCCCCTTCTTCTGCCAAATAGCATAGGCTTTATATATTGGGGAACCCTCCACCTAGATGGTCTGACACAGGACACACTTGGATCCTGGCTTGGCTAGAATGAAGACCTTTAGTCTCATCACAGGAACAAATCAGAGGGTGTCCTCACTCCTGGGAACAAGGTAAGTTTTTAATATAATAAAAAAAATGAGATTGCATTTACAGGAGAAAGTATTTAGCAGAAAACTGTAGTCTTTCCATTCACAGAACCCTGTAAACAGTTCTGTGAATGGATGCTGTGACTGTGTGGGCGGAGCCACAAAGAGCCACACAATTTTAACCACTTCAAGACCGAGCCTGTTTTTTGGGTTCGGTGTTCACGAGTTAAAACCAGGTTTTTTTTGCTATAAAATTACTTAGAACCCCCAAACAGAAAAATATATTGTAGTTACAAATGGAGGGAGATAACAGGAAGTGGCAGGAAATCTACCCCTAGGGAGAGAAATTCACTCCTGTAAGAGTTATTATGGGTAAAAGGTGTCTCCATTGATGCTTGATCACCAAGGTTTGTTTCCACAACAACCCAACATTTTCCAAATCCAATTATTGGACGGGAAGTGAGGTGAACAGAAACACAGACAGCAAAACAAACATTACAGGGGTGTTACCCCTTCCCTATGCTATCCAAAAAGCTTAAAAATATTTTTTTTGCCTGAAGCTACACTTAAAAAATGCACCTGTTCAGATTTACAAACAAATTCAACTTCAGAACAAACCTACAGACCCTATCTTGTTTGTAACCTGGGGCTATATACAGCTGTATGCAAAAGTTTAGGAACGCCTGACAATTTCCATGATTGTCATTTATACAGTCAGGTCCATAATATTGGGACATCGACACAATTCTAATCTTTTTGGCTCTATACTCCACCACAATGGATTTGATATGAAATGAACAAGATGTGCTTTAACTGCAGACTTTCAGCTTTAATTTGAGGGTATTTACATCCAAATCAGGTGAATGGTGTAGGAATTACAACAGTTTGTATATGTGCCTCCCACTTTTTAAGGGACCAAAAGTAATGGGACAGATTAACAATCATAAATCAAACTTTCACTTTTTAATACTTGGTTGCAAATCCTTTGCAGTCAATTACAGCCTGAAGTCTGGAATGCATAGACATCACCAGATGCTGGGTCTCATCCCTGGTGATGCTCTGCCAGGCCTCTACTGCAACTGTCTTCAGTTCCTGCTTGTTCTTGGGGCATTTTCCCCTTCAGTTTTGTCTTCAGCAAGTGAAATGCATGCTCAATCGGATTCAGGTGAGGTGATTGACTTGGCCATTGCATAACATTCCCCTTCTTTCCCTTAAAAAACTCTGGTTGCTTTCGCAGTATGCTTCGGGTCATTGTCTATCTTCACTGTGAAGCGCCGTCCAATGAGTTCTGAAGCATTTGGCTGAATATGAGGAGATAATATTGCCCGAAACACTTCAGAATTCATATGTAAAAACAAAAATCCGCGCTCACTAATAAAAGGTTACAACCGAAATGTAAAGGTAAGAACCAGGAAAAATATGATTAGGGATGGCAGCACGCATAAACAATAGATCTATATTGTCCAAACAATGCACTAAAAACTCATATGCAGCGCCTATAGCATGAAGGTAAAATCAAGATGATAGTCCTTCAATATTATGATGGTAATTCAATCCGTGACAGTTATCACTTGTAAACTCTGCGGTGAGAAAAGACAATGGATGCAGGCTTACCAGATGATGGTTAAATATGCGCGGGTGTTTTTAATCCCAAGCGGGCAGTTGTTCATCCGATCCACTGGGAACAAGGGAACCTATCTTGAGGGAACCTCTGGTGTCACCGGGGAACGGTCCTTGGTCCTGGTAGTCTGCTCCTCCTGCAGGGGATACCTTTCAACCTGGGTGGGCACTGGTGGGGAGGGGTGTAGCTCCGACTCCTCTCGTTCTCACATCCAGGGGGTAATCCAGTGTTCAAAGGGGTGTATTAGAGCAAGAGAGAAAAATCCAAAATCGTGTGATACATATAATAAAATCTGTTGAAACGGTATCGCACGATTGTGGATTTTTCTCTCTTGCTCTAATACACCCCTTTGAACACTGGATTACCCCCTGGATGTGAGAACGAGAGGAGTCTGAGCTACACCCCTCCCCACCAGTGCCCACCCAGGTTGAAAGGTATCCCCTCCAGGAGAAGCAGACTACAAGGACCGGTCCCCGGTGACACCAGAGGTTCCCTCAAGATAGGTTCCCTTGTTCCCAGTGGATCGGATGAACAACTGCCCGCTTGGGATTAAAAACACCCGCGCATATTTAACCATCATCTGGTAAGCCTGCATCCATTGTCTTTTCTCACCGCAGAGTTTACAAGTGATAACTGTCACGGATTGAATTACCATCATAGTCTTGAAGGGCTATCATCTTGATTTTACCTTCATGCTATAGGCGCTGCATATGAGTTTTTAGTACTTCAGAATTCATCCTGCTGCTTTTGTCAGCAGTCAGATCATCAATAAATACAAGAGAACCAGTTCCATTGGCAGCCATATATGCCCACACCATGACACTACCACCACCATGCTTCACTGATGAGGTGGTATGCTTTGGATCATGAGCAGTTCCTTTCCTTCTCCATACTCTTCTCTTCCCATCACTCTGGTACAAGTTGATCTTGGTCTCATCTGTCCATAGGATGTTGTTCCAGAACTGTGAAGGCTTTTTTAGCTGTTGTTTGGCAAGCTCTAATCTGGCCTTCCTGTTTTTGAGGCTCAACAATGGTTTACATCTTGTGGTGAACACTGTATTCACTCTGGTGAAGTCTTCTCTTGATTGACCCACATACACCTACCTCCTAGAGAGTGTTCTTGATCTGGCCAACTGTTGTGAAGGATGTTTTCTTCACCAGGGAAAGAATTCTTCGGTCATCCCCACTGTTTTCCGTGGTCTTCCGGGTCTTTTGGTGTTGCTGAGCTCACCGGTGCGTTCTTTCTTTTTAAGGATGTTCCATACAGTTGATTTGGCCACACCTAATGTTTTTGCCATCTCTCTGATGTTTTGTTTTTTCAGCCTAATGATGGCTTGCTCTTTGGATCTCATATTGAGAGTTGACGGCAACAGATTCCAAATGCAAATAGCACACTTGAAATTAACTCTGGACCTTTTATCTGCTGCTTGTAAATTGGATAATGAGGGAATAACACACCTGGCCATGGAACAGCTGAGCAGCCAATTGTCCCATTACTTTTGGTCCCTTAAAAAGTGGGAGGCACATACACAAACTGTTGTAATTCCTACACTGTTCACCTGATTTGGATGTAAGTACCCTCAAATTAAAGCTGAAAGTCTGCAGTTAAAGCACATCTTGTTGGTTTCATTTCAAATCCATTGTGGTGGTGTATAGAGCCAAAAAGATTAGAATTGTGTTGATGTCTCAATATTTATGGACCTGACTGTAAATATTTGGGTGTTTGGATCAGCAATTTCATTTTTGATCAATCAAATAACTGAAGGACACAGTAATATTTCAGTAGTGAAATGAGGTTTATTGGATTAACAGAAAATGCGCAATATGCATCAAAATGAAATTAGACAGGTGCATAAATTTGGGCACCCCAACAGAAAAATCACATCAATATTTAGTAGAGCCTCCTTTAGCAGAAATAACAGCCTCTAGACACTTCCTATAGCCTGTAATGAGTGTCTGGATGAATGTATTTTGGACCATTCCTCCTTACAGAACATCTCCAGTTCAGTTAGGTTTGATGGTTGTCGAGCATGGACAGCCCACTTCAAATCACCCCACAGATGTTCAATGATATTCAGGTCTGGGGACTGGGATGGCCATTCCAGAACATTGTACTTGTTCCTCTGCATAAATGCCCGAGTAGATTTTAAGCAGTGTTTTGGGTCGTTGTCTTGTTGAAATATCTAGCCCCGGCGTAACTTCAACTTTGTGACTGATTCCTCAACATTATTCTCAAGAACTTGCTGATATTGAGTGGAATCCATGCGACCCTCAACTTTAACCAGATTCCCAGTACCGGCACTGGCCACAGACTCAGTTTGTGGCGTGTGTGCAGAAAAGGCTTCTTTCGCATCACTCTCCCATACAGCTTCTCCCTGTGCAAAGTGTGCTGAATTGTTGAACGATGCACAATGACACCATCTGCAGCAAGTTGATGTTGTAGGTCTTTTGGAGGTGGGCTGTGGGCTGTTTGTGACCATTCTCACCATCCTTCGCCTTTGCCTTGCCAATATTTTATGTGGCCTGCCACTTCTGGCCTTAACAAGAACTGTGCCTGTGGTCTGCCATTTCCTCACAGTGGACACTCACAGCTTATATCTCTGCGATAACTTTTTGTAGCCTTCCCCTAAACCATAATGTAGAACTATCTTTGTTTTCAGGTCATTTGAGAGTTGTTTTGAGGCCCTCATGTTGCCGCTCTTCAGAGGAGTCAAAGAGAACAACAACTTGCAATTGGCCACCTTTTAATAACCTTTTCTCATGATTGGATGCACCTGTCTATGAAGTTCAAGGCTTAATGAGCTCACCAAACCAATTGTGCATTCCAATTAATCGGTGCTAAGTAGTTGCAGGTATTCAAATCAACAAAATGACAAGGGTGCCCAAATGTATGCACCTGTCTAATTTAGTTTTTGATGCATATTGCACATTTTATGTTAATCCAATAAACCTCATTTCACTACTGAAATATTACTGTGTCCCTCAGTTATTTGATAGATCAAAATGAAATTGCTGATTCAAACACCCAAATATTTATAAATGACAATCATGGAAATTGTCAGGGGTTCGTAAACTTTTTTGCATACAACTGTGTGTGTGTGTGTGTGTGTGTATATATATAATATATATTTCATTTTGGATAAAACAAGGGTGGGTTACAACCCCTGTCAAATTTTTTTTTTTTTTTTTTTGCATCTGTGTCCCATAGCGGAGACTGCCCTTCACCTCCTGTCCCATAACCAACCAGGAAGTGAGAGGAAATCCCTGCAAATTAAAGGAATTTATTGGGGACCCTCAGCTCACCAGAACTACCAAGCCCAAAATTTGGGATTTTCTTTTACTTTCGCTTCTTTAATGGGGACACGGACAGCAATAAAAACTGACTGGTGTTCTAAACTCTTTCCACTCTATCCAAGACTGAAAAAAAAAGGTTTTCCTTTTAGTTATACTTTAGCTTTATGTACACTTGAACTACTTTGACTGCCGACCATGGGAAAACACATCAGTTTTGCGGCCGGCAGTCAAAACGTTTCTATCCTGAATGCGGTTCTTCTGTGTTCAGGAGAGGGAGGTTAAACCTCAATCGCAGCAGCCCCTAAACAATCCTAAGACACATAGGCTTTTATGAAGTTGAGTTTGGGAGCTTTGGCAAAAACTTCAAAAGCTCCTAAACTCAAGTTTAGACGCTGCTAGTGTACACGGAGCCTAAGCGATCACTGCATCTGGCTACAGGGGGGGAGATTCCACAAGGACAGACAAGCAGCCTCA
The DNA here is from genome assembly GCA_018402905.1 of Glandirana rugosa. NCBI lineage: Eukaryota > Metazoa > Chordata > Amphibia > Anura > Ranidae > Glandirana > Glandirana rugosa. The sequence goes on from BLSH010480232.1 coordinate 111,179, forward strand.
TTAGCGATCCTGCAACTGGCAAATGTTCTTGAGTGGCAGAATCGCATGTCTGACATCAGCTCTAATTCTCACCGTAGAAAGGAGATTTAATGGCCCATGTAGCCCTAGGGTTGGACATCCTGAGCAATTGCGAATGCCTAAACTGCTTAGTAGCTGAGCCTTAAACCTACCTACCTAGCAGGCTGAAGTGACAGAGCAAATCCTTTGGCTCTTGCTGACTGACCCTTGTTGTCTTTAGGGCCCCAGAGATGCTTCTACATTTGCCCTTGTTGAGAATGTGTGCTGGGTAGAGTTTAGGGCTCAGCTGTTGCTAAGGATGTGTTTCCCATGCAGTTCAGGCCCCTGGAGATGCTTACAAGTATCTGCCAGTTGAGAGAGGAGTGACAGCACATCTCTGCTCAGCTCTAGCATATGAAGAGAAGCAGGTAGGTGTGCACTAGACTGGGAGTTGGAAATCTCTGGAGACTAGCAGCAGCTTGCTGTGGCCGTTTGTGCTGATGTCACTGAAAACACGTCTTCTGCCTAGTAATGTTGCTCAGCCGTGTGAAATGGGAGAGGTAAACAGGACACTTCTGGTTTTCTGATCTGCATTACTTCTTCATTATTCATTTATCATTGCTGGCAGGCAGGCATGTGTCAAGGCAGGCAAGAGATTAATGTTGTTTAGGTAAAAAAAATTAAGCTGAGTATTTTGTATGGCCTTGTGGCTGTTATGTTTATGATCTTGCATGTGGCATCATCCGAACATTTGTAGCATTTAATTTCAGTTTAGTAGTATTTCTTTATTTTACTATCTTGCTTCCAGAATATACTTGTCTGGCAGTAGTTTTGTTCACCACTCTGTGTAGAACAGTTAGTCACAATTTACATGGAGTTTTAGTGTGGTAAGTTTTATAAAATGCTACTACACCAAACTTTAAATCAGTGGTTCTCAACTCCTGTCCTCAGGACCCAATAACAGGCCAGGTTTGCAGGATAACTGAAATGCATCACAGGTGATCTCATTTGCTGCTCAGTGATTGCAATATTCTAGTCTGCATCTCCACAAGGTAATAGTTAAAATCGGGCCTGTTGGTGGGTCCTGAGGACAGGAGTTGAGAACCACTGCTTTAAATGAAGGTTCAAAAGTGTGCTCCTTTCCTTAAATGACTCAAGTCATATAATGGTACAATGTTATCACCTGTATACATTGTTTTCGGTGTTAAGACTGCTTGTCGTTTGAATAAGCAACCTTTGCACATAAAATATAATATGTAATATTTGTTCCTTATGTCATTTGTTGTTCACGCATAGTATTTCAAGCTTCTGCTTTTATTTTCAGCCATCATTGGGTGTCTGTTCCTCACCAAACTGCATTGTCAAATGTATTTCAATGTTTAGTGTGCTTTAGTTCTTACAGATGCTGGTTGTCTAAGATTCAGATAGCAATGTGAAATTGTATTTTGCTGCGTTCATACTTCAGATGCATTGTATGTTCAACAGGGACTAGCTGAAGTTTGATCCATGTATGGGCAGGCTGGTGGCACAGAAGTCAATCTACTGTACAACCAGTCTGTCGGATTTTCCTTGCCTTATTGGCATAGCCGGCAGCGTTGATCCTTGCATTCTGATGGTGAAGTCTGCCGCTGTTGGAATACAATGAAACGGAGAGGATTCCTTTATCTACATCAAATCAAGTGTTTTTATTTTTTGATTTTGGTTGGGGGGGGGGGGGGGAATAGATTAATCTATTGGCTCTCTTTAGTCAGGAGCACATTCATCTGACAGTCATGGAAAGGACTTTAAGCACATGAATTTTCTGTGTGTGTGTGTGTATGTGTGTATATATACATATATATATATATATATATATATTATAAAATACAAAAAATTGCCTTACGTTCTCTTATAAAACATATCCAATAAAAATGACAGGACAGTACAAACGCCCCTAAAATGACCCCAGATACCCCAAGGTGATTTTTTTTTTTTTTTTTTTTTTTTTGTCACAATTGTTTGGAACTGAACAAACTTGCCAGTATTGAGGTGGTGCGCAGCTGCTGCATTGCAAAGCAGTGGCTAGCATGTGGTGCAGTCCGGCCACTCCAGCACAGTGTTAATGCGCTAATCCCAGTGCACACAGTACTTTTTTCAGCACACTCCACCCGCATACCACCACGATGCAATGGTGTGAGATGAGGCATTTTGTCTGGTCTTGCAATGGAGGTGTGATGGGACTGCTCTGGAATAGCCACCCAACGAAGTCCCACCACACCTGATGTGATGGGCCCTTAAAGTTGTGCAAGTAGTCCTTTTATTAGTGTATGAAATTAGTAAGATGAAGTTGTGTGCAGCGCCTAGATGCTATGGATTAGTCCAAAACATTTTAGTTGTGCCCACCTTCCCCCATAGACACCACCCTTCCCCCGGACATGTACGTGACAGAGCAGTTAGACAGAAGTTCAATTACATGCGTACACCCATAGAGCCATCATGGGCCATTACAGTCTACTGTTAAATGGGTGAACACATTGTTTTGGTAAGCTGCACAAAGTTAGCAAAATCTTCTCCGAATCCAAAGGCAATGTAAGGATCTAGGAGGTTGCTTGTCACTCATACTCACTACATTCTGCAGTCTGGGGTATGAACAGCCTGTGTAGTACTACTGGGGGTGGGGGGTTCTTGAAAAGTGACAGGCATTCATTAACATCTTGTTGAAGCTTTTAACAGCAGTGCATATGGTCATACACAAGCTTTCGAAAAAATATTGTTTAGAAAAGGAAATTGTATCAAAAGAATACATTTCATTTTGCTGATAATTTAACTTTAAGGGTTTGCGTGGTAATTATTACTAGCTTGTCATTAAATTATTAACTTGTAGTAGTTTGTGTGCTTTATAATATCCAACTCCAAACCGCATTCAACATTTTATTCAAAAATTCAGACGATTTATACTTTTTTTACTTTTCTTAGAAGAAACACAACAGTCAGTAGCAGAAACTGTATTGATTATTGTGTTTGGGAGAAAGGTGTAATACAGTGTAATGAATTCTGAACGATAGGCAGTAACTAAGTGGCTGTTGCTGGGTGTAGCTGTCATGCGCCAAATGCAAAATATGTTAAACGATACACATGCAAATTAAAAAACTGTGATGTTTATAGAACCCAGTTTCTTCTTTCTTTGTGTTTAGATATTTTATCAGATAAAGGTATCATTTAGGTAGGTGTGAATGGTCAGAGTACTAGATTTTCTCCTCCTCCCAAATAATGCTCTGCCACCTTGCCTGGTTGACTTCATATGTGGCACATGGTGAAGGTTTTATTCCCTTTCCTGTGCACTGATCACTTGCAACAGTCTTCCAAGATGTTGAGGAAAGCTCTGAATGTGATAATGAGTATATCCAGTGCAGGCAAATGCTCATTATCACTTCAGAATTATAAAACTACAGATCAGTTGCACCATTTGTGAGCATTGGACTATGTATAGCCATATAGCAGAACGAGTAACAGAGATTGCCAGTTCATATCTTCAGAATTGTTTATTCAACATTCCATCTCTATGTTCTTGATCCTGTAGATAGAACTTTAAAAAACGTAAATATGTTCTAATTGTAGATCTGAATATACCCAGAAATCTTGTATTGCAAGCCTAGAATAGGTTTACAATCTGCCTTTGTGAAAATCGTACTTTGGATGTCTTGCTTCTACTTCCAAAACACTGAGCGTGTTACCCTTTTTGTACTATTTTTTTCAGAAAGTTCTTTCTAGGTGCTGCTACAGGAATAGCCTTGCAATGCTTTTATTACCATGTTGCATTGTCATTGACATCCATGCTGCTGACATATTTGTGTCTTCTTGAATGTTTTTATATTCAGAGGACAATTGCTAATATCCCTTGAAGACAGAGTGGGGACAATGCACGCTGCTGCTGCTGCCCAGGCTAATCCCTATAGCAGAATTGACCTAGATTTGGGTGTATTGTAGGTTTGCAATCCTAGTTTCTGCAGGGAGAAGAGACAATCTGACTCCACTGGGAATAAATAAAACCATTCCTCTTATGACTCCTCTGGTGATACTCTGCATAGTTAAGGAATTCTGGATAAATCATTTTCAATGGTATAATGTCATAACAGTGCAAATGTATCTGTCTACTGATTGTTACATTGTTTAGTGTTTATAACACACTGCAGGAGAATGTGATTCACTAAACTGGATATGTCGCAGAAAACTGCAGTACATTTATTGGTTAAGAGAATCCCTTTTTCGCTGCTTTAATTCTGCCTATTGCAAATATATAGCAGGTGTGAATGGAGCCATCTGTTAACCAATAAAACAGAGATTGTTTGTTTGTTGATAGAGCTTTGCAGTGGCCTGAATCAGGGGGCCTTGGATTGTTTAGAGATTGCTGTGGCAAGAAGGTGAATATGCTGCAATGTTTAGTATTTACCACAGGGAAATCTGGAGGTGACATCACATGGTGGGTATAGTGTTAGAGCAGGTATAGGCTACAGCTCCCAGGCCAGATATGCTAAACAGTTCATCTGGGTAAATGTGAAACTGTTTTATCCACCCAATGGGCTTTCCTTGTGAACCAGAATACAAATTTGGCCGCCTTATTGGAGAATGTGTTGTGTTGATAATGAGAAAAAGTCTTAGGAGACCACTTATTAAAATGGTGTTCAAAAGCAAAGTATCACCAGCCCATGGCATGTTTCATCAATAGCCATTTATTAGCCACAGGTAAGTACAAGCAACAGTGATGACTACCTGATGGACCTCGTGTAGGCTTGTTGCTCTTAAAGTGGTTGTCAACCCGTGACAACCACTTTAACCCTAAGGTAAGTCTATAATAAGGCTTACCTGTATGTTCCCTGCTTATCTCCCAAACCTGCATGGTTCAGAAGATATGCAGTGTACTTGCATGTGCCCACGTCATCGAGCACATGCGCAGTGAAGAAACTGCCTCTGTGCCGTTCCTTCACTGAGATTGTGCCGTGACTGGCGGCTCCCGCGTGCATGTGTGAGAGTGACATCACGCGACTCTGGCCAGTCACAGAGCCCGGAGATCACAGCCCCAGAAGGAAGAGGGGCAGAAGATGGGCGCGGCCAGCACAGGGGACATCGCAGGCTTCCAATGCAGGTAAGTGGCACATAATGGGCTAATAGCCCATTATGCTTTTACATTGCAGGGTAACCTAGAGGAAGTAAAACCCATCAGGGTTTACTTCCTCTTTAATTCAATTTGTGATGTGCTGGGGATAATTTGCTTTTAGAGGGGAACTACACTGCACCAGACGACAACACTATTTAATTCATTTTCAATATTCAGAGAAAACCCCTCAATCCATCCATCCATGCTTTAGGGCAGATGATTTATATAGCATTTACTTTCTGGAATTCATCTGCCCTTAGCTCAGACATGCAGGCAGGAGGGTGTGCATAGCCCTCCCCCTCTCCCTCTCTTGAAGACTCCTGGGATGTAATTTGCTTAAAGCGGAGTTCCACCCAAAAGTGGAACTTCCGCTGGTTGGGTTCCTCCTCCTGAACCCCCCCTCAGGTGTCACATTTCGCACCTTTTGGGGGGGGCGGGGAAAGGACACCTCTCTTTAGACAGGTGTCCCTTTCCACACATCTGGGAGCTCTGGCCGCCTGGCCAGTAGCAGAGCGCGGCAGAACCTCGCGCATGCGCAGTATGGTGCCCGGCGAGAAGCCATACGGATTACACGTCCGGGTTCCCTTACCCGCGATGGAGGCGGCTGCACCCGTCCCCCGATCCGAAGATCGGCGGTGGGTGCAGACATCGCTGGACTCCAGGACAGGTAAGTGTCCTATTATTAAAAGTCAGCAGCTACTGTATGTGTAGCTGCTGACTTTTAATTTTTTTTTTCCTACCTCGGACCTCCGCTTTAAGTCTGGAAATCTGGCTTTGATATCTATTTACTAATGCTAGCAGCATGAGGGTTAAAAATAGTCAATGTTGATTGAGAGAGTGAAATTCCAGTTTAAAGACTGAGTTGACATTTAAACCCCAACTCCAGGAAAACTAAAAATGACTTGCCTGATCCTGTGATTCCTGTATGGTCTGGCAGTGAGTTGTCCCCTCTCCTCATGTCCAGTGCAGACCTATGGGCCCTGCATTGGTCTTGACGACATCCAAGAACCTTAGACCACTGGAGTGCAAGGGAGTAGAAGCTACAGAGACTGGTCTTGCAGCTCAGAGGAGCCTGTGAGAGCAGTTGATCAGGTAAAGTAAAACTGCTGTGCATTGTCCCTCTAGTCTAGACCCTTTCAGTGGGGGGTTCGTTTTCTCAGAGTTCGGCTGTAAATATTTTGCCAACCCAATTCAGTTGCGGCTTGCAGATTTTCATGTAATCCTCTGCATAGCTATCTCTGCATTTAACCACTTTAGCTCCAGTTAAACTAGTACTGTGTCCCAACATAGTATTAAAAACACGACACGGCTTCACGTGAGCCCCATAGGGCTCTGTGCTGAATTAATCAGTTCCGAGGCTTCTGATCGTGCAATAAAGCAACTTTGTAACAACTGGCGAGGTGTGCAGGTGCCTTGAGGTGCCTACTATGTCATACCTGCAAACATTTCACAACTCCGTTCCATCTTCAGGCACACTTTTTAAATGCATGTAATTGTACAAAGTTAACAAATACAAGATTCGTTTTTGCTTCTTTAGATTTACTTTTATGTAAGCCTGAGGCCCCTTTTAAATTTATGCGACTTGGGACTGCAAAGTCGCATGACAAGTCGTTCCCCATTATTTTCAATGAGTACTGTTCATATCTGTACGACTTTGAAGTCGTGCCAAATTCAAAGTAATCCCTACATTACTTTGGCCCAACATTGATGCAACTTGAGGTCCCTAGACTTCAATGTTAAACCCTCAGTCGCATGCAATTCGCACCTGAATAATATTGATATGATTTCTGTATGACTTTGTAATATGTGTTCATTGTGCCACGTTGCAACACTACCACAGCCGTTACATCTGAAGGAAATCCTGACCTGTTGGGGCGTCTTGAGGACTGGAGTTGAGAAACCCTGCCCTAACACTTGAGAATAAATAACATGGTCAAATAACCGAGCCCTGTTAAGCCTGAACTGCCCTGTTTTAGTTGACCTCTGACCTTGACACCCAAGTGTCACTCAGGCAAAGTAATGCTAAACAAGGGGTAAATATTTTTATTATTTTTACATAAGCTAGTCTATACAATTGTAATTAAGATTTTCTGTCTTTAATTAATGCTCTTTGTATCAGTAGCACACCTGCTGACACCTGCCAAATAGGCAACACAATGACAGACCTCTACTGTGTGTGACTCACTTCTCCCCATAGAGAGGCTTTCTTTTATGCAGTCACATGCCTTTCTTTTGCGGTGCATCTGTTACATTGTATTAATGATGGCAGCAGGACTGGCAGGAAAAAAGGCCAATGATTAAGAACTATGGAGAGTCCCGTAAACACTGATTTTTAGAACCAAGACATTACTATTAGGCTATACTTTCCCTTTAATAACTTGTCACTATTTGTAGAGCTTGTTTTTTATATAAAAAAAATGATTTGCCTTAAAGTTTTTCTCTAAGCAAATTTTTTTTTTTTTTCTTCGTTTTTGATAGTAAGGAAGGTTCAGTCCTCTGCCAAGTTCGTATTGATGTCTGTGTCCCAATTGGAGAGATCCCCCCCCCGTTCTGATTACTATTATCACAGAAAGTGAGGGAAAATCCAAATGTACGAGTTGTCCCCAAAACAACGGTTAAGGCGCAATCTTCCAATGGGACCACCTGTTCTGGAGACAAAAGTCCAAGTGCCCATTCACACCATAAGCATGGAGCATTGTTATTTCAGTTCAAATGAACATGCTGCAAAAATGCAGGATGCAGTTTTTCGCAGCGTGTTACGACAAAGATGCATAAAGTTGAAATTAAATGTCAGTTGGCTAGAAGGCAATAATGAATACTTAAAAACCAGCCATACTGTTTCAATCCCAACTCCAGGAATTAGAAAAAAAATCCACCCTTGCAGTGAGGCAACTTCTTGTTGAAAGGATTAGATGCTCCTTATGTCTCTGGGGTAGAGGAACAGGTATAATTGCTCATGCTAACCCCCACCCCAAAGCTGCATTCTCCTTACCAAAGCGTCAGTCTGTGAGTGGTCCCTCAGTGTCATCCTGTACATTGCAGGGCTTTTAACTCTTCACTGTATGTGGTGCTGGTAAGAATGCAACTGTGGTCATGAAGGAGCGTAGAGTGGAGGCTGTAGGGGACCAGTCGCACAGCTGAAGGGTCCCTATTGGAGAGTAGAATAAGGTATTGTACCCATATTCTGGCACCCCAATATATGAGCAATTAATGCTTTGCAGCCTGGGACCCCACTGCAAGGGTGTGTGGTGTGTTTTTTTTTTTTTTTTTCTCTCTAATTCCTGAAGATGGGCGTTAAAATTAACATTTAATATACAGAAGTGCTGCACGTATATTGCGCAAATGATAAATAACCAAGACAACTAGAAAACTCAATTATATCAAAGTCCAGTGAAAGTGAAAAAAGTCTAGCCAAGTGTGAAATCTTCAGCAAGTGTCCATATATTCATACAGCAATGGGTACCTCCACCACACACTAAGGCCTGGTTCACACTTATGCATTTTTTAGTGCATTTTCAGTTTTGCAGAAACACAATACAGTCCATTTAACATTGTTTTCTATGGGTCATGTTCACATCTGTGCTTTTTTTATGCAAAGGACCAGAGAGCAGCAGGCTGTGTTTTTGGTTCCATAGGCTTCAATGGATCAAGAATGTGTATTGAAAATGCACCTGAAAATATGAATCAACTGCGATCTGTATAGGTGTGAACCAGGCCTAAATGGTTACTGCTTACCAAAATGCTATTAGAGTAGTCAAAAATTAGCTTGTGATATGGCCAGGCTTCCACTACAGATCCACCCACAATCTCCACTTCGGGTCAGCACTCACGGATCCTCCCTCCGCTTCAACTGCAAATCATAATTAAAAGAAAAAGCGGGAACCGCATAGTGTAAAACTGATAAAGAGCTTCTCATTTATTTAAACCAAGTAAAAAACCTACATGAAGAGGGGCGCGCAGCTTCCAGGTTCAGAGCGTGATGACGTCACAAAGACTCCTCCCTAGGCATTTCTTTACAAAGAATCTTCCAGGGCAATTAAGATTTCTCTTGTTCCGCCCCATGGGGGTGAATGAGCTAAATCTATAGATTCCCCCATCCATGCTAAACAACATTGATGAGCACCTCCCCCTTGCTAGAGAGCAGCGACTGTCTGAATACCCAAACAGTGACTGCATCCTAATTGGCTGCAGTCACTATTTAGCAGAGATTTTTTTTTTTAACAGGGTCACTCATGATTCAAATTTCATCTGATTCGCCAGGAATCCGTTGAAACTCAAGCTGTACATGGCCTGTCTAAGCCCTTTTTCTACTATGAGAGTCACAACTATTGCAAGAATCTCTATGCAGGCAGGTGGTGTTTGTCTTTCAGTGCCGGTTGTCATATTTATCTTTTCGTTCAGTCTTAAAAAACTGTGTTATTACCTTGTGATGCAGTAATGGGTTTAAAAACAAGCTTGTTCTTGTTTAGACAGATGTTTGTCTTTGGCTGCCCATAGAAATCACATAGTGGCATTTATAGGTGTACAAGGACTACTAAGCAGGTTTTGTGATTGTCAGGTCCTTTACATGCGACTGCTCCTTGCATCATGTTCTTAAATGCCTTTGTTTTGAGAACTGACTGAATGTTTTCAATAAATAAAACTGACAAACATTGGAATAAACCTCTTTATTTATAGTTCAGGAACATATCTAGCCAAATGTTTAATACATGCATGAGCCCCGGGCTTTTTCGCTTTGAAAAGGACTGAAGGAAAAATCAGTAGTCTGATGTGACTACACTCCGCACAATGTCCATCGTGAGTTTGCGTTGAGACTCGAAGCTTTGCAGAAATCTCTATAGTGAAAGTCATTTAAAGGTCAGCCAGCAGACAGATGTAAACAGCAAGTCCAACCCCCCCAGTGCATGCAGTCTGACTGTACTGCTAGGTGACACACAGTAAGATCTTGCAAGTATTTGAACATTCATTCACACTGTGCTTAAAATATTGCGTCTATGGCTATTCCTAGTGCCAAACAACAAGTTATTAGATTTATGTTTTGAGTGTGCAGCATGAACTGATTGAGGCATTAGTGACCTTTTATTTTCATGTCCAATGGATGGCTGTATAATTAAAATATATCTTAATTCAAGAACAGAAAATTAAAATCTTTCCATTATAATACATATGCTACAGATAAATTGCAGTCTGTAGATATGTTGACTGCATTTGCTTTTTTTTTTTTCCCCCTTTATTTTTACCTGGAAATCCTACCAGTAACACATGCTTCCTGTCCTAAGGTCAAGGCGGTACCAGGGCCAGATGTGGCAGCCATACAGACAGGCGCAGTGGCCAGCAGCGTTGTTGTGATGCAGAGAAGGCCCCATGTCACTGAAGATGCTTGGCTGCTACAGCTGCCTGGGTGATGGGCACAGTGCCCAGGCAGGGGGCTCAGTAATGTTGAGCCTGTGATTTTATAAGGCTCAGCATACAGGAGCTATGCTAAGGATGGAGTTTCTGGTATGGGCACTCTGGCCTCATTGTGGCGTCCAGCCCGCAATTGCACTTCAGTTGGCCTGGTTAGCAGCATAGATTTGCCCATGGTGACAGCTATCACCTGGTGCTTTATCTGAGGAGAACCAGCATTGTCACCACAAGAGAGGAAGTGTGTTAGGACTACAGAATATACCCACTCCCTTCATAACTTGGGAGGTGCGCTATAGTTTTCAGAGATGACCTAGGCAGAAATATATAAGTGTGCTGTAATAGTGTACACGTGACGGAACTGAATTTCTGGCAGGATAAACTTCTCTTTTTTTTTTTTTGGCACTTGGGACAATGGATAACACCTTTTTAAAGTGATACTAAACACACACTGTTCATTTATATTGTCCCTTCTATTTCTGTATATGGATGATGGCACTGTAATTATTTCAATTAAAAAAAAAAAATCTAATCTTTTTCCTAATCGATATACAGCTGTCACATGACCCAGATCTTTCCCAGCCCTGTCTGCAGGTAAACATGAGCAGGAGGAGCTTCTAGTCCTCTGCTGCTGGGAAAAAAATAACAGCCTTTGGAATACAGAGTAAAAATAAATAATATCCATAAACTGTTTTAAATCGTACTACAAATATGTTTTGAGATTAAATACTTTTTTTATTTTTTGGCAATAACATGGTGTGGGCAGATTTCTGCCAGTCACAGGCTGTGTCTTAGAATAAGAGGGAGGTGAAGCCTTCATTAATCTACATGTAATATCCCACCCCCATTGTGTTTAGCTGGTTAGTGGGCATGGAGGAGGGGGGAAGGAGTGGGCTGTCAGTTACCACTGTGTATCTCTATAGTCACATGGGCTGCACAGATGTGATAGGGAAGAATGCTCAGCATAGAAGATGTGCAGAGTTGCCACCACAGCTGCAAAATCCCTAGCTGAATTGGGGACAGAAGGGGGAGATGGAGAACAGCAGGATCAACCTAGTGACCAAGTGAGTATTAACAGTATGTAATACACCATTTATTGTGGTTTTTTTTTTTTTTCTTTATGCTGTTTGTTTAGTGACACTTTAATGGTATATTTAACAGGCAATATGAGAGCAAATGGGAGAAGTTAATTGTTGCAGTTTACATTTCTTAAAAGGCCTCATACACGTCTGCGTTTTTACAGCTGTGTTTTTTTTAAACTTTTTTTACAGCTTAAACCCAGGACCAGCAGGTTCTGAGGCTCCAGCACTAAAGCTGTAAAAACGCAGACGATGGTAAAAGCTCAAACGCGGCTTAACGTTGTATACACAGCATTAAGCCTCATCAGGCGTTTGTCTCTACTCAAAATCAATAGTTCCCTATGGGAGCCCATTGATTAGAAGTCACACCAGAAGTCGAACAATGATGATCCGGTGCGGGGCAACTTGTGTGCTGAGGATCTTGAAGGGGAACCCCGCAAAAATTAAAAAAAAAAATTAAAATTTGCGTGGGGTCCCCCCCAACCATAGTTGATGAGGCCCCCAGATCTCGGCCCCCCACCCTATGGTAGGGTACCCATTCACCTAAAAAAAAGTCAAAAACCACACTACACAGGTTTTTAAAGTATTTTATTTATTGCGGGGTCTTCTTTCTTCTGCTCTTTTGCCGGGTCTTCTCCGCTGTCTTATTCCGATGTTTACTCGACACAATCTCCCGTACTAATGCTGGCTCCACACTGCATTGATATATTGGCATGGAGCGGTGCCACCCACTGACATCTTTCGAAGGCCTGACCCCCTTATGACATCACCGCTTCATTGTGCCTTGGGCGGTGACGTCATAAGGGGCCGGGGCCTGTGGATGAGGTCAGCAGGTGGCCCCGCCCTATGCCAATATAAGTCCATGCACATTGCAGAGCCAGCATTAGTCCCGGACGTCGCGTCATGTCAACATCGGAAAAAGAACAGAGGGAGGTGACTGAAGATCCGGCAAAAGAGCAGAAGGAACAAACTCCTGAAGAGGGAGAAGACACCGGAGCGGATTTCGAGAAATACTCTAACCACTTGCTGACCATCAACCGCAGGTTGACGGCGACAAGATGGCTCTGCTAGGCAAACCGCTGTCATACGACGGCGGCTGCCAGATTGAGCACTGTGAGCTGGAGGCGCACTCGCGCGCTCACTGTGTCATGGGGGGGCCAGGGAGCGGGTGCGGCGGACTCTATCGCCGCCGGCTACCCGCGGTGCCCCCCCGGAGTGAAAGAACAGAGGTCCGCGTATGTAAACACGGATCTCCGTTCTGTGAGGGGGGGGGGAAGGATAGTGATCACAGCTTCCATATAGAGGAAGGCTGTGATCGCAGCCCACACACAGTTAGAACACGCCCAGGGAACACAGTTAACCCTTAGAGCGCCCCCTGCAGGTTAACCCCTTCGCTGCCAATGACATTTACACAGTAATCAGTGCATTTTTATAGCACTGATCGCTGTATAAATGCCAATGGTCCCAAAAAAGTGTCAAATGGTCCGACATGGCCGCTGCAATATCGCAGTACCGCTAAAAATCACAGATCGCCGCCATTACTAGTAAAAATAAAAACCCCAGAAATGAATTCTCATCATCCGTAAACGCGGCAACTTTTGTGCAAACCAATCAATAAACGCTGATTGTGATTTTTTTTATCACAAATATGAGGAAGAATATAAATCGGCCAAAACCGTTGAAAAAAAATGTTTTTTTATATATATATTTTTTTTTTTTTTTTTTTTTTGGATTTGTATTTTAGCAAAAAGTAATATTTTTTT
>BLSH010480232.1:124967-135022 GCA_018402905.1 Glandirana rugosa
TTTTTTTTTTTTTTTTTTTTTTTTGGGGGGGGTTCCCCTTCAGGATCCTCCGCACACAAGTCGCATCGCAAGTCTGATGATCATGATCCAACTTCTGGTGCGACTTCTATTCAAATCAGTGGGCTACCATAGGGAACCATTGACTTTGAGTAGATACAGAGAAACCTAGTTGAAAGCTGGCGCGGATAAACGTGCATTGACGACAATGCAAAACGCTGATTAAATTGTGTTAACGCAGCTTTTTCCTGGCATCTGTACTAGCTTTACAGCTCGTTTTGCATAACGCCTGTGTGTATGTAGCCTAAAGAAAAATTCTAATTCTCACACCTATGTCTTTAAAATAATAACCCAATTTGTAGCATTTTTGGGGGCTAATAGTTCTAGTACTGCATGTAAAAAAATCTTGCAATCGGCAGGCAGAGGAGTGGACGTGCTGAGGACAGGCAATTCTTTTCTGGGTAATTCCTGGAGCAGCCACAACCCCAGCACTCATCCAGCAGTGTGAACAGCCCTACCACAAAATATGGATCATTTTAGATGCACATTTCTAAGCATTAAGATACACATTATAGCACCTTGGTGTAAATGAAACCAGCCCATTCACACTGAAAAAGGCGATCAGTTACCAAGCAGCCTGATCCCAATTCATGTTTACAATGTAGCAAATATTACATCAATAAAGCATGCACTGCCGCCCTCAGACACAGGTCTGTTTAGCACACTGTCTGGTACTTCCAGCATTGTTGGTAAATTGTGCTGTTGCTCCATACATGGCAAAAATGCACATGTGTGAATAAGCTATAGCAGCGCCTATCCCACACTTCCAGGCAGGAGCACAAAATAGAATAATTAAGTCAGATAGGCTGGATTTTGTAGTTTTCATCAATTAATGAGGAGGCATCATTATACCTCTATGTATAAAAGTGCCATAGGTTGCAACCTACACCGTATGCAAATTATTATACAGCTCCTCATGTGTGTTTTAAGTTCTGAGCCCCACTACAGTAGCCAGAGATCACCTTAGTGGCCTTGCACGTGGGACTATAAATGTACATTAAAACTGGATTCACACCAGTGCAGTGCGAATTCCAGCTCCGATCTGTGTGAGAAGGAAACAAGCTGCTGTACAGCTGGCTATGGAGGGGGGGTGGGGGGTGTAGAGAGGAGGGGGGAAAGGAGAACTGCATTTTACTAAAAGATATATATGCATAAGTACCTGCAAAAACAGAAAAACTACCCATATAATGGGGCACATTATCTAAGGAGAAGCCCAATTTCATAAATTATTTTCCCGATTCCAACTATATCCTGGCTTCTCCTGGGTGACAGATTATTTAAAGGCATGATCCACCTTTTTGGAGGTTGGGGAATGTGACCATGTTTCATAGTGCACCCTAAATATGCGTCTAACGTAATTTTTTTTTTTTTTTTTAAATGTAGCCATACATGACTATTACCTATTGTTCAGCCTATCCACCCAAACAGTAAGGCCCCTTTCACACATACGGACCGTTTGTCCGTTTTTCATCCATCCGTTGATGGATGAAAAACGGACATCAATGCATCTCTATGGAAAAACTGATGACAACTGATGATCAGCTATTTTCATCAGTTTTCATCAGTTTCTGTCAGCATCCGTTTTTTTGAACGGATGAAAGTCCTATTTTTCATCCGTCAAAAAAACGGATCGGACGAAAAACGGATGTAAACTGACGAACGGTCAGTTTTTCATCCGTTTTTGCATTGGTAATGAATGTAAAAAAAAACTGATGAAAAACTGATGACCACGGATGAAAAAACTGATGTAAACTGATGAAAAACTAATGTAAACTGATGAAAAAACTGATGAAAAACTGATGAGCACTGATGAAAAACGGATGAAAAACTGATGGATACTTCATCCGTTTTGACGTGACTGAACGGTCCGTATGTGTGAAAGGACCCTAACTGAATCTGAGAGGTTGAAGATACTTTTCCAGCTGAGGCCATTGATTTTTACTTTTGACTAGCCCAGGTGGTGCTTGCAGGGCCTTCAGTGGCCAACTTTATTGAGCCCTGTTTTATCGTTAACCCCCCTCTAGTGGTGGTCAGTAACAGCTTGATTACAGCAAAGATGGAAGCAAACACCACCTGGCCATAGCCATTGGAAACATGATTTATCTAGAATAAAATATAACGCATTGTGCTAGAATTGTGTGTGTGTGTGTGTAGATGTACACAACAGAGGCTCTTTGGATCCTAGCATAACAAGAAAGCAGGAGGAACTTAAAAGGTGGCAGAACAAGCCTCAAACCTTATGTAACATAGGCAGGTAGGGTTGGAACTAAGCCTGGCCCCCACTTCTGATGAGACCATGTAATGTAAGAAAGAAAGAGACCCATTTTGTTTACATGTCAGTGGCACTTTCTTTTTTTTTTTTTTTTTTATGGCCTGTTCACACTTGTCCCTGTTTCCTGCAGTAAAACATGATTTTTACTGCATGGTGATGCATTTTAAGTAGAAATATCATTATTTCCGGTGTCTCTTGTTCACATCGATGCACTGCAGTTTTAATTTGTTAAATGGAAACTAGAAGGGTCCATTCACACCTATGTGTTTGCATTACCATGTATGTTGCAACACCGCAAATGGGTGTGAACAGTAGACTTTTGATTGTTAGCACTCAAATAGTCGTACCAGGTAGCCACGAGTGCTGCTCAAATCTGCATTGCTTGTACATTAACGCAGTATATAATGAGCAGATATTGTTGATGAACTATGCAAATAGTTTCTTCTGTGAGTTAATGCAGAGTAAAGAACTTGTCTAATGCTGGGTCTCAAATGATGCCATCCAAGTGCATTTTAAGTCCAACTCTGGGCCCCTTTCCACATGTGACTTCCCTCCACTTGCTGTATTTTTTTTTTATTTTTTTTTTTTTTGCTTTGGTTTTAATGCTTACCTTCTCCAAAGTCTTCAAGTCTCATGACACTGCATGATCCTTTTTTTTTTTTTTTTTTTTTTTCCTTGTGTCTTTTCCAGGCTGTGTGACTCTCACTAATTCAGAGTGGACTTTGTTGATAACATCACTGCCAATCTATAAACCAGTACACTCACTGTAAACTAAGAGCCCCCCTCCCCTATCATCCTTTTTTTTGGGGGGGGGGAAGCAGTTTGGGCCAGAACAGCCAACATTTATTTTAGAGTCCTCAGTCTTCCCATTTTAAACTGAAAAACAGAGGACATCTTGTTTCAAAGAGAGGGTACTGCAATGGAGAGCTCTGGATTGACCTGGAGTTTGACGTTCTAGATTTGTGTTGGTGTGTGTGTGATAGTGCCATTCATCTCAATAGGTGAATGGTATTAGTGTGCACCACAACATATTCACATCTCTATAAAGCATAAATGATCTGTGAGGACTGGTTTTGGAATGGGACACTCCAGTAACCCCCCCAAGTCAATTTGGCATACAGAAGCCAGTTGGTATTATCTATAAGCAATCAAGGAAGGTTTCAATAGCCACAAACTGTTCCTATTAACAATAGAAAAGCCCCTCTTCTTTTTTTTTTTTTTTTTTTTTTTTTTTTTTTTTGTAGATCAATTCACCTCCTGGTTTCTGGGTTTTTTTCAGACTATACGGAAACCTCCACATGCCAAAGTCTTCCTTTTTTCTTTTTTTTTTTAAAGCCACTGTAAAGCAAATTATGGTTGCTATGTATAACTGTACATCACTGTTCCCAGCATTCTAGGAAAATGATATAACGGGGAACAAAACTGAGCAATCATCTGCCTCTGCTCAGCTGTATCCACCCAGATGATGTGT
This sequence comes from Glandirana rugosa, assembly GCA_018402905.1. Taxonomy (NCBI): domain Eukaryota; kingdom Metazoa; phylum Chordata; class Amphibia; order Anura; family Ranidae; genus Glandirana; species Glandirana rugosa. The sequence goes on from BLSH010480232.1 coordinate 128,768, forward strand.
TTGGTGCAGTGGGGGTCACCCATTGGTGCTGTGGATTTTCAGACTGTTTCTATGTAGACTATAGATGTGGTGTTTGCAGAAAATACACACAAACCATCTATGTGCATCATTTCCTCATGAGCAGGTTCACTTTAAACTGAACAAATACTGCAAGCTTACACCTGCAGACTGCAACTGACTTTTTCCGTTATCTTTTCACATTAACCTTCAACTGTCAAGAATTGACTGATGTTTAAAGTAAGCATGTCGTTTTATTAAAGGCTTTTTTTTGTAAATAAAAAATGTTATACTTCGCTCCTGTGCTGGCAGTTCCCCACCAGCACTGTCTGCTCCTCCTTAGCATGCCAGGACCTAAGGAGTCACCCGTGCACATGCATTCCCAAGCTTGGACTGTGTGTGTGTCCATAGACATACAGAGCTGGTAAGCCATGCCCTCGGCCCCTCCTCTCAGGAGTTTGACAGCAGCAGGAGCCTAAGGCCCAGCTGCCCTAATTTCCTCCTCTAGAAACAGATAGAAGGTGGTGCTGGAGTGGTGACCGGAGTCAGTAAATGTTTGGGTATGGAGTGGGAGGTAGGACAAGTAGTGGGGCGTTGTGGTGTGTGTGGTTTTCTTTTTTTTTTTTTTTTTTCCCTTCAGAGAATTTTGACTTAAGAACCACATTCGGGAACCTAAAGGCCTGCACGTACTTAAATATATCAGAGCATGCCTGGTGCCCCAAAAACCTGTAATGCAAATCTTGAATTTAGCTAGGAAGTCAGTGCTTGGAGAGGTCACCCATTAAATTGCTGGACCAGTGGGAAAGGGTGGGATCAGTGATTTGCATTTTGGTAAAAATGGGCCTTGATAGGAAAGCATGGAAAACGCACAATAGATGAACACATTTTAATTAGTGCATTTTTTTAAGCGGTACTAAACCACACTTTTTTTTTTATAGTAAATCCCCTGCAAGGTAAAGGCATAATCTGCTAGTATGCATCGCATACTAACACATGCAATACTTACCATAGAACAAAGCCTTCCAGTGGTGCGCTGTCACCGCTGAGAGGGCTTCCATCACCCGGTCTTCCTTTTGGCTTTGAGTGCTCGGGCTGTCTGATTGGCCAAGCCGCGATGATGTCACTCCTACGCATGCGTGCGGGAGTCACGGACCGTGGCACGGAGCTGAAGGGATGCTGTCCCATCAGAGCGCACGCGCCGGTGATGTCACTGGCAGAATGCAGGGTGAATATCTTCTAAACAGTGCAACGTTAGGAGCTGTTAACTGTACCTACCATAAGCCTTACTATAGGTACAAGTCAAAAATAAGAGTTTACTTCCACTTTAAGTCTCATGGATGTATTTGCAACAGACACAGACCCACAAATTGTATGTTGCGTTACATTTTAATGCTCTGTGCTTTGAGGTAAGTGCACACACATTTTCTAATGCAATGGCGTGAATGGACTTTCTAATTTTATGTTGAGGGTTGCACAGCAGAGCATCCAGTACACTCATTACAAATAATCAGGTGTGCCACTTTATATTACCAACTTGTATTACCTTTTTATTTAGTTTGCTCTTCTAATTATGTGAGTTTATAATGCTAAAATTGCTGCATGCTAAAAAATAAGCCATACTCACCTAGGCACTGTACATAGAATTGTGTGTAATTTTGTAAGAGAATTTACTAAAATGAGAGCTCTTTCCATGGCAGCCAATCGGCTTCTGTCTTCAGCCTGTAAAGCAGTGGAAGCTGATTGGTTGCCATGCACATCTGGCCCAGTCTTTTCTGCAGGCAAGGCAAGGTGAGCATGTGCTGCTTAGAGTTGCACTGAGCCACTTGTGGGCGGGACGATGCGGCCTTGTGGGCGTGCCCGTGGAAGTGGTTAGTGACAGATGACGCTGAGCTGTCACGCCTCCATCGGGCTGACGACGTGCGCGCTCCCTAATGTTGTGAATTGAAGTTGCTCGTTGTGTGTCTCGGGGTCGCGCCCGGGGTCTTAAAGCGACAGGCTAGAGCACGGGGGCGCGCTGCTCGTCCTGGAGGAGAGAATCTGCTTGCCCTCCCCACTAGGGATTTTGGGGTGAGCGAGCAGCCGCCGGTGACCTGCTGTGATCCTGACCTGCGGAGACGGAGCAGCTCAAGGTATGACGCCCACTGAGTGGCTGCATGTTGTGATGTGCGGCTCCTCCCCTCTGCCATGTAAACAGCGGTCACCTGGGTAACGTGTGCGGTAGGGTCAGGGGGGGCCCGGTCCGGTGTGTCCCATGATCCAGGCTGCCCGCACGTGTAGAACAATGTGCGGCTTGTGTTATTGTTCCGCCGTGTGCGGCCCGCTTCCTCCTTAGCACATCCCCCGCCCCTCTCCTCCGATCTCCCTCCTTTTGTGTCTCGGTGGGCTCCGTGCATGTCCTGGGCCCGGCGGGTGAGTCTGCCGCCTTGTCTTTGTTGTGGCTTTTGTGTTTTCCTGCTGAGCACATGGCCCGAGACAAGAGCCTCTTCTTAAAGACACAGAGGGCACATCATAGCATGGTATTGGGCAGAGTGTCTACACCTAGAACATCACCCGAAATGTCAGGAGCACTCTGCAGACACAACACCTGGCTGCCTATTCATAGCACGTAGACATGGGGCCTGCATGGGTGCAGAGGGCATGGGGGGACAATGTGATCGCACCATCTGCATGACCTGCGCTAGTCACACGTCGGGGTTGTGGAAAGGCATGCTGATTGCTGCTACTTGTAGTTTTTGTCTCCCTGTCTGTGGGCACCTGCAAATATGGGTTGAAAGATCCAGAGGAGTGACAGGATCACTTGGACAGGAGATTGCTCTACACCCCACATAAGATGTAGCTGTCGGCGTGAACCTTTCTGCCCTATAGCATACCCATGAGCGCTTCAGTGAGTCGAGTGGGACATACAGATGTCAGCCAGCTTACATAGGCACATTTTTGATAGACCTTGTTGGTATACATTTTTTTTTTAACCTTTTGAGTATAGTTTACTTGGCATAGTTTTGAGTGTTTGTGTGACCTGATGTCTTGGAATATATCATTATTTACAAGTAAGCTCTAAAGAGCAGGGCCCTCTGATACTGTATTTAAGTGTATTGTATTTGTACTGTCTACCCTCAAGTTGTAAAGCGCTGCATAAACTGTTGGCGCTATATAAATCCTGTATAATAGGACCATTCTGAGAAACAAAGGCTCACCTTTATAGACATCTAAGGTCATGGATATGCTAGTACAGGCTGAGCACATTCACCTTTTTCCTGCATCTTTATCATAGGTCCATATATCAATGCCTGCCCTGACTATATCTGACATTACTACATTGGTTATAATGTATCTCGATTTGCCTCATGGCCTACATTGTGCACCTTCACCAATAGCCGCACAAGCTATCTAGTCTAATTTGGTCCCCTTTAGTCGGTTAAACATAATTCTTCAAATGGTATATTTATCTGTTTAATGACTGAACAAAACCTGTTGTCCAGAAATTCTGAAACATAAAGCTGTTCTGTGTTATCTCAGAGCCCTCCTAGTAAGATAACTGTGGACTTTGAAAAAACAAACATTTACACTTATGCTGGATTCACACTTATTCGAATTGGATGCAGGTTCCCCTGCATTCAATTCGCCTGACAGAGTGTGACGGGCTCTCAATGGAGCCAGTTCACACATATCCGGGGAGGGTCCTGTGCGTCTTTAGCTCAGTTTCAGGTCCCAATTCAGACAAAAATTCGAACCCAATTCAGACCTGAAACTGAACGGGGGCGCATTGGACCCCTGCTGCAAGCCGCAGATAGTGTGAACCTAGCCTTATACTTGCCCAGGTGGATGCAGCATCTGTCCACCACCTGCTCTGCAATGAGAACTAAGTGATCAAACGCCACTGATCGCTCAGCTCTCCCCTCCACTCCGAGCAGGAAGCAGTGACTGTCGGGCAGCAGCTCTCTGCTCTGCTCCTTCAGAGCTCATTGGAGTGCTGGGCTGCCTCAGGCTCTCAGCAGCACTGAGAGTCTGAGCCAGGTGCCAGTCCAGGCATTTGGGTGGATCCCGACCCATATGGTTAGGATCTTTCCCCAGACTGGACCGGCTCTGTGACATCTGCCAACATCTGACTTTAGTCCGCTTTCACCTGAAAACTTATCACAGGAGTGACTGCACTCCTGTGGTCTACAGGAGCTAAAATTGGTTTGTCTATACTGCTCCGTTAACTTGGACCATAGAATGATCAGCCTTTTATATTGTGAAGATCTGAGAGTGGGAATGGCCAAGTAGTGAAAAACACAGGACAGGCTGACAACACTGAATCTACTAAAATGCTGTGTGTTGTCATGAGCAGAGTGCATATCTGACACATCAACATGTATTTTTCTGTACTTGTAGGGCGTTTAGAGTATAAAACATGGTTTTGGTGTGTGTGTGTGTGTGTGTGTGTGTGTGTTTTTTTTTTTTCTTTTTGCTTTGGGCCCTGGCATATGTTTTCAGAGGAGAACTTTACTGTTAGAGCAATACAGTTTGCTTTGTGTGTGTTTAGAATCAGCAGAGCACTGTATTGTAAGGCTACATTCATACTGATGATTTAGGTTGGTGCAAATTGCTGTGGCAGGAAACTTCAGATTTCTGCTGCTGTGAGTGGTTAGGTGTTGGCCCTGTTAGGTGCTGGCCCTGTTCACTATGATGGCAGGTGACCAGTGGCCGCAGCTATGTAGCTCTTTACAGATCCAGCAACCATCTGCAATGATCACTGCTGGACACTATATATGGGTGTACTTTCACCTCCAACCACACATCTTCCTATGGCCTGTGCAGTATAATAAAGCCTGGTTGAATTTTGGTGCTGCCCCTTCTTGTTCCAGTATAAATCCTTCTATGCTTGGAACTACAAGAGATTAGTATCGACAGAGAGAGTAGTATTTAAAAATATATGTTTAAGGATATTTGTAAAGAAGTAGGACGTACCAGAATGTAAACAGTAAATTTGCCTTCAGACATTTATAAATGATTAGAATGTATACTGTTTTGACATGATGTAGATCAGCAATTTTAGTTCCCAGCTATGTTTGAACCTTTACAGGGGGCAGTTACAAATCAAGCAATTGCTTCCAGTTTTGGCTGTTTTGTGGGCTGTGAGCTTTACTGTACATGGGCACACCAGTGTCCAAAGAAATGAACAGTGGGCGATCAAGCATTGTGGAGGAGAGGAAGGGTAGAGCGCCTGGGTTGGACTCTGAGTGCACGGCCACTGCCATAACTTAGAGGAGCTGCAGTCTGTTCACATTTGTAATAAAAACATCTTTGCCATTCTGACGCTTCCCTCCAACCACTTTGCATATTTTATATATACTGTGATTCTGTACTTTCCAAATATGCTGCAGAAATCTCCCACTGAGTCTGGCTGTAATCATTTTAACTGGGCAGCTGAAGCTGCTGCCTGTCCACTTCCTGGATTTACATACACAGAGGCACACCTCCAGCTCTGCAGCTCTCATTGGCCCTTTTATGACTCAACCCCCTCCCTTCCTGCCAAACTCTCATGAGAGTGAGAGATGTGCATGATGTCAAACGCCTAGGCTAATTACCAGACAAGAAACAGGAAGTGGGCTGTATAAGGTATTTACTGGCAGAAAAAAATGTTTTGCTATCCAAAGTTAAAACAACAAGGACATAGGATTTCATAGATGGAAAGATGAAAAATGACTGAAGTTCAACTTTAATGAGAACCACCAGCAGGAGAGAGAAAAGAGGAGGATCCCGTCAATATTGTTGGTATCTATCTCTATCACTGATCTTAGTCCCACCCACAAGTAAGTTCTTTAATTTTAGTAACAGTGTAATGTTGACAACAAGAGTCAATAGATTATGTACTCTGTATCATAAACAGCAACATTAAAGCGGGGTTCCACCCAGTTAAGACTCAGCAGCTACAAAAAGTGTAGCTGCTGACTTTTAACAATCGGACACTCACCTGTCCCAAACTCCAGCGATGCAGCCGCCCAAAGGCTCGCTCTTCTCCCCCTCCCCTCAGTGGCACCGGCATAACAAGTGTGGGCACTCGGCTTTGCCTTCAAAGCCAGGTGCGCAATGCGCATGCGCAAGTCATGCTGCACCTTGTAAATGGCCGGCGTATCTTCTGGGACCTGTGACACGTCCCAGAAGATCGAGAGGGAAGGGTGGGGGGGAGGTGAACTTCCTTCTGGAGCCGCAGCTCTAGGGGAGGAAGTGGACCTAGGACCCTGTGTGAAAACAGGGTCCCTGTTCTAGATCGGA
>BLSH010480232.1:148962-186231 GCA_018402905.1 Glandirana rugosa
CACCCCACAATACAGTCGGTGTGTATTATTAATTTCGGGTGGGATCCACAAGGTCTCGGCGAAAATTATTTTTTTTTTTTTTTCTGTCCCATATTTAAGTGGAAGTCCAAGAAAAACTTAAAATTCTTCCACCATGGCAGGTTTCCACTGAAATGGAAGGGCAAACCATGAATTCAGATTGTTGTCAATGTATTGGTTGGTATGGTCCACAATTAAATTCAATAAATCATTGATAAAAAAAAATGTAATTTAAAAAAAATGAAACCTTTTTAGTTACTATCCGAGGGCCTGGCTGTGAGGGGGATTGTAGGTGCTGCTGAATTAGAGAGAGTCATACAGGATTTAAAAGCGGCTCTGGAACACCTAGGGTGGGCTTTAATTATTATGTGTGGCTGACATAACACCCCACTGCTTGTATTTTGCATATTATCTGGGTGTAGTGCGCTGCTGTCACTCGCCACTTCACCAGGATGTACAGCACTGCTGGTGGTTGCCTGCTTGTCCCCAGATCGCCTCAATCTCTTTGTGACTCCTCCCTCCTCTGAATCAGTTACAGAGTTACTGACCCACTGCTCAATGGGTTTATATTCAGAATCTGCCTATGACAGTGAGAGCTCCCTACTACTCTCATCTGTCATGCTCAGAATCTGGAATGCCTCCTTCCTGTTGCACAATTTTTTTTTTTTTTTTTTTTGAACATTGCATTCAGATATTGATGCTGCACTGATGACACACTGTGCCAGATGCTGATGGTGCAGCGGTGACACTATGACCAGGTTTTGATGGTGCACTGGTGACACTGACAGATGTTGATGAGACACTGACATATGTTAATGCACAGCATGCTTTACTGTGTGATCTGTATGTAAATCCACTGTAAAATCATTAGTGACTCACCAATCCTTTCTGGCAGGCACAGATCTGCTCTTTCTTACTTGGGCTCTGTATGAGGAGGAGAGCTGATATACAGATATGTTCTGTTTACATTTTGTGATGGTTGTGTTTGAACACAGCCATCACATGGAACCAGGGCCAATGACAAGCCCTGTATATGCATAGAGGGAAAGGGGAAACAATGGGACTTTGTGTGAGGCTTACACACGGTAATGTTGGCCTCCATCCCTAATTCAATGAAATATGGAAAGGGAATTGGGACTTTATATGAGGATAGTGGCAGCTGAATGAAGTAGACATATGTGGTGACTGAATTTATTGTCATAAAGGGGGTTTGTCAATTGCACTCAGTATGAAATACATTAAAAGGCACTACATATATAAAAATGGGATAGTAAAGTACAGTTCATAACCAATAAAATGAGAATATAAATACGATTTAAAATCAATTCATACATATACAACCTAAAAGATGATGTAGCGGCACATACCATTTGCCAATGTATGGAGTGGTACTCCATGTAAACAGTATATGAACTATTATAGTGTATATATAGTTCATATATGTTTCTGCAGTGTTGAAGACCCCAATGAGCACAATGGCCTTCATCATCCGTAAATGGAAGAAGTTCGGAATCATCAGGACTCTAACTTGAGAGGGCCGACTGGCCAAACTGAGCAATCGGGGGAGAAGGGCCTTAGTCAGGGAGGTGACCAAGAAACCGATGGTCATTCTGACAGAGTTCCAGCATTTCTCTGTGGAGAGAGAATCTTCCAGAAGAACAACCATCTCTGCAGCACTCCACCAATTAGGTCTGTATGGTAGAGTGGCCAGATGCAAGCCACTCCTTTCTAAAAGGCACATGATGGGCCGCCTGCAGTTTGCCAAAAGGCACCTGAAGTACTCTGACCATGAGACATAAAATTCTCTGGTCTGGTGAAGCAAAGATTGAACTCTTCGGCCTGAATGGCAAGCGTCATGTCTGGAGGACACCTGGCACCGCTCATCACTTGGCCAATACCATCCCTACATTGAAGCATGGTGGTGGCAGCATCATGCTGTGGGGATCTTTCAGCGGCAGGAACTGGGAGACTAGTCATTATTGAAATGAATGCAGCAATGTACAGAGACATCCTTGATTAAAACCTGCTACAGAGCGCTCTGGATCTTAGACTGGGGCGAAGGTTCATCTTCCAACAGGACAACGACCTTAAGCACACAGCCAAGATAAAGGCGTGTCTACGGGACAACTCTGTAAATGTACTTGACTGGCCCAGACTTGATTCCGATCTCTGGAGAAATCTGAAAATGGCTGTGCACCGACACTCTCCATCCAACCTGATGGAGCTTGAGAGGTTCTGAAAAGCATGATGGGAGAAACTGCCCAAAAATAGGTGTGCCAAGCTTATAGCATCATACTCAAAATTACTTGAGGCTTTAATTGGTGCCAAAGGCACTTTAACAAAGTATTGCGCAAAGGCTGTGAATACTTACAGTGGATATAAAAAGTCTACACTACCCTATTAAAATGTCAGGTTTCTGTGATATAATAAAATGAGACAAAGCTAAATAATTTCAGAACTTTCTCCACCTTTTGATGTTGCCTATAACTGCACAACTCAAAAATCGAACTGAAATCTTTTTTTGGGGGGGGGGGGGGTAAAACTAAAATAATGTGGTTGCATAAGTGTGCGCACCCTCTTATAACTGGGGATGTGTTCAGAATTAAAGTGGAGTTCCACTCAAAAGTGGAACTTCTGCTGATCAGATTCAACACCCCCCCCCCCCCCCGGTGTCGCATTTGGCACCTTTCTTGGGGGAGGGGGGAGAGGACACCTGTCTTCTAGCAGACCACAGCGGAGCCTCAGCATGCACACTAGGGCTCCTGGCATGAAGCTGTAATGCTACATTGCCGGGTTCCCTTACCCAATGGGGGCGGCAGCACCCGACAGCGGATGGAAACATCAGCTGTTGTGCTGACATCGCTGAACTCCAGGACAAGTAAGTGTCCTATTAAAAGTCAGCAGCTACAGCATGTGTAGTTGCTGGCTTTTAATTTTTTTTGTTCTAGGGGGACCTCCGCTTTAAGCAGTCACATTCAAGCTCATGTTAAATATGAGTCAGTACACACCTGCCATCATTTCACGTGCCACTGATTAACCCCAAAGAAAGTTAAACTGTTCTACTAGGTCTTTCCTGACATTTTATTAGTCGCATCCTACAGCAAAAGCCATGGTCTGCAGAGAGCTTCAAAAGCATCAGAGGGATCTCATTGTGAAAAGGTATTAGTCAGGAGAAGGGTACAAAATAAGCATTAGATATACCATGGAACACAGTGAAGACAGTCAGTCATCAAGTGTAGTAAATATGGCACAACAGCTAGATTACCAAGAACTGGACTTCCCTCCAAAATTGATGAAAAGACGAGAAGAAAACTGATAAGGGAGGCTGCCAAGAGGCCTACAGCAACATTAAAGGAGCTTCAGGAATATTTGGCAAGTACTCGCTGTGTGGTACCTGTGATAACAATCTCCCGTATTCTTCATATGTATGGGGTGGAGTGGCAAGACCAGGGTTGGATTAAGAGCATCATGGGCCTGGTGCTGAGGATGTTGGTGGGCCTGTGATTTACATATCAATCATGTTAACACACACAGAGTAGGACTGGGCAGCATCAATGACTCACTGGGCTGGGCCTATCTTAAGGTAGGGGCTTGGAGCTACAGCTCCAATAGCCCCTATGTTAATCCAGCCCTAGGCAAGACTGAAGCCTTTTCTTAAGAAAAGCATCCAAACCCGGCTAAATTTTGAAAAACACATCACTGCTGTATCTCTCCCTCTGCATGAGCAAGTTTTAAGTGGGTTTTTACACTATGGAGAGGCTTTATCTTTATTCCATGACTCGTTGAAACATTCCGGTGATTTGTTTTTATGGAAATCCTATGAGCAAGTCCATACTGGTGTATTGATGCTGGAACAATATCTGCAGAGGACCCATGAGACATCTGGAGTTTCCTATACTGGAGGATACCTGTGTTGGCAGTGTGTTTTTGCTGTGTGTTTTTTTTTTTTTTTTTTTTTTTTTTTTTTTTTTTTTACCAAGTTCTGGTAAGCGCATTTAAGTTTGTGGTGGTGGATATTCACATACAGCATGGTGGATGTTTAATAGCCGTCTTCGCAGAAGACTTTCAAGCATTGGACACTTATTGTTTATTATCTATATGGGCATAGGACACTTTCGACTTTGACTCACCGTGTTTGGACTATTTTTTTCTACTAGAAATATTTTTTATTGTTGCACTTATTATATATTCTTTTTAGCTCTGCACTTTATATTATTCACTATGGGTATGATGTGCAGTGTTGTTTTTACACCAAACATCTTTTGGAATTATGGCCAAAAAGTTCAACCTTTTGTTTCATCAGACCAGAACACATTTTCCTACATGCTTTTGTTAGACTTCAGATGTGTTTTTGCAAAATTTAGCCGGGCTTGGATTTTTTTTTTTTTTTTTTTTGTGAGAAAAGGCTTCCGTCTTGCCACTCTACCCCATAGCCCAGACATATGAAGAATTTGGGAGATTGTTGTTACATGTACCACAAGCCGTACTTGCCAGGTATTCCTGCAGCTCCTTTAAATATTGCTGTAGGCCTCTTGACCGTCTCCCTGACCAGTTTTCTTCTCGTCTTTTCATCAATTTTGGAGGGACGTCCAGTTCTTGGTAATGTCACTGTTGTGCCAAATTTTCTCCACTTGATGACTGTCGTCATTGGTATATCTAATGCCTTGGAAATTCTTTTGTACCCTTCTCCTGACTGATACCTTTTTAAATAATGAGATTGCTCTGATGCTTTGGAAGCTCTCTGCGGACCATGGCTTTTGCTGTAGGATGCGACTAAGAAAATGTCAGGAAAGACCTACTAAAACAGCTTAACTTTATTTGGGGTTAATCAGAGGCATGTTAAATAATGGCAGGTGTGTACTGACTCCTATTTAACATGAGTGCATGTGATTTGGTTATTTTGTTTTTTCTTTTTAATACATTTGCAAAGATTTCAAACAAACCTCTTTCATGCTCAAAGTGGCTTAGCAGAATTACAAATTCTTTTAACTGGTTAAACCATTCCCACGCCAAAAACGCGATTTCGTCTGCGTTTTGCATAGGCGTTGATGAGCGTCAACATCAATAGGCATTTAAAAAAAAAACATTCCTCTGCTATTTTTTAACCTGAACGCCAGCACTAACTTCCCTTAAAGTATCTGCCACCCCCCCCCCAATGCCATATTTAGTTGACTTTAAACATTTTTTTGTGGGGGGGGGGGACTCCTCCATTAATGTGGCTGGCGTTTTTTGCATTGAAGTCAACGGGACGACGCAGCATGCCATTGTCTGCGACTTTTTTTTTTTTCTTTTTTCTATCAGCAAAATGCCAATAACCCTATTTTCGGTAGCCGATATATCGGGGCATCACTAATTTTGAACTGTTTAGTTAGCTGTTTGACTATAGTTCAGTCTATATCATATTGCTGCGCATCCTTCATTTCTTGGCTGCCTTGACAACTTTTGATGATTTTAAATTTTATTTTCACCTTCTGGCCCTGTCTAATTTAGAGATTACGGTTTTGCCTGCTCCCCCTTAACTGCCCAGTCTGCACAGAACAAAATGGGCATTGGTGTTGGCTTAAAGCAGAGTTCCATCCAAAAGTGGAACTTCCACTTTAAGTGTAAGTGACCCCCTGACATGCCATAATTGCCACGGAACCGGAAGGAAGTTCACCTGTCCCCCCCCCCCCTCCCTCCGGGTGATATTCTTGGACACGTCGCAGGTCTCAGAAGATGCGCCGGCCATTCACAGTGCACGCCCGGCTTTGAAGACAAAGCCGGGCACCCACACTTGTGATGCTGGTGCCACACGGAGGAGGGTGAGAGAAGCGAGCCAGCGGACGGCCGCATCGCTGGATCATGGGACAGGTGAATGTCTGATTATTAAAAATCATCAGCTACACTTTTTGTAGCTGCTGACTTTTAAAAGGGTGTAAATCTGCTTTAATCTGCAGTTTGTAACAAGGGTCACCAAAGGTCCATGGAATGGAGAGAAGATAGTCTGGAAATCTAAACTAAATACATAATCATATGTTGTGTATTTGTTTCTTCAAAGTGGCTGTCGTTAAAATTAAAGCTGGCAAAAAAAAATAATAATTTGGAAATACCTCCTTTTGCTATCCAAGTAGGAGAAACCACCTCCCAAAGACTCTTCAGAATCAAACACTTCAGTTTCTTTCTAATGCCCTGCTGCACTCTGTAGTTGCTCCCACCAACGCTTAAAGTGATTGTTAACCCACTTGGTGTTGACACCATCCCCTCTGTCATAATAAATGATGTGCCCCACTGTATGTGTTTTCTAAAAAAAAATCTGCTGCTAAATAGCTTTTTATGTTATAGCTCTGATTGGCGCTCATGTGTCCGGCAGTCTCTCTCCTCGATCGAGCTGACAGGAAAGCAGACGGAGCCGAGAAACCCCCGCTGATGTCAACTGAGAGGAGAAGAGGAGAAAGACAGCCAGTCAGGTGACCGCCGAACTTACGCGGACCTCCGTTCTTTCACTACGGGGGGGGGGGGGGCATCGCGGGTAGCCGGCGGAGATCGAGTCCGCCGCACCCGCTCCCTGCCCCCCCCAACACAATGAGGGCGCGCGCGCACTCACAGTGCATGATATCGCAGCCGCTGTCGTATGACGGCAGTTTGCGATATCGAGCCACCTTGTCGCCGTCTACCTGCGGTCGGCAAGTGGTTAAAGCTGAACATGGCGCACAAAACCCAATATTTACCACATTCCTTTAATGGCCACAAAGGTTATAGACCCCTTTCACACTGGAACAGCATGTCCGAGAAGTCGATGTTGGTTTTAGCGGTGCTTTACCGATGTTTAAGCGGCGTTTTCGGCTGCTAGCGGGGCACTTTTAACCCCCATGAAGGGGTTAGCAATGGATTAAAAGCGTCCGTGTTGCAGCACTTCCGAAGTGCTACCCATTCATTCAAGTGGGCAGGGGCGGTTTAGTTTACAGCCCTCCCAAACCGAACCAGCGGTTCCGCAAGCGCACCGCTCCAGTGTGAAAGCACTCAGGCTTTTACACTGGGGTGGCATGGGAGGCAGTTTTCAGGCACTTTACAGGCACTATTTTTAGCGCTAAAATCCCTGAAAACTGCCTCCAATGGGAAAGGGGTTTTATATCTACTTTTTGTACTTGTAAATGTAGCAGTTACACCATCACTGTGCTGCACATAGTGGGTGGGAATGAGCAGACCTGCCTGCAAAAAACGATGGGGGGAATGTCTGGTATAAGACCAGTCACCCCGCACAAGTAGAAAGTCCAGCAGTGACTGGTCTTTATCACACACACACACACACACACACACACACACACACACACACACACACACACACACACACACACACACACACACACACACACACTGGATTACTTCACAGATCTTAAAGAAACACCCGAAGCATACCAAGATTCAATTAAAATACACGTTCATGTACTGTATATAGACTATAATTTACTTATCCCAGAGTTCAGCTTTAACATTCAGATGTATTCAGAGTGCTTATCCAAGCATTCTGCATTGATCAGGTTAGGAGTGGGCTCTGTTGGGTCCTACTGGTAAACTTGTTAAAGCCCAACTTCAGGATATTGGTACCTCTGCCTCTAACTGCTGGTAGAAAAAAAAAAAGAAAACCTATACAAATACCAATTTTATTTACATGAAGACATAGTCGCATCACAGTCCATCTCTCCTTCTGTTTACTACCTGGTGTCCTCCTTCTTCAGATTTCCCTATTTTTGCCTGCTTGATATGCATATCCTAATGGGGATGTTGACAATTCCGGAGGTCAGGTCCTCTTTCATAGGCTTCAAAGGCAAAACTCACAGGGACAGAGAGGGGACCAGTGTCCAAGAAGATATTGCGCAGGAAAAATTTTCTTCAGGGCAGGAGATTAGCTATGCTCCTATAGAAAACCATGAGTTTGATCCATTACACTGCAGAAAATGGTGTGTTGAATCAAGACTGGAGTAAGGTAATTGATCTACAATTTATTAAAATGTATTTTTTCCTAGAGTTGGGCTTTAAATATACATTTCCTAGCTTGTTGGAAAATCTTTGTTGCGGTGGGCCATGAAAAGTAAGGGAATGATTTAACCCTGTGTGTGCTTGTACTTTGTAAGCCTAATTTGTGCGTGTCTGTGGTCAAGCAGACTTTGTACCACTGTGGTTCTAAGTGAGAAGTGTATTAAATTCTGTGTGTACAGTTTAAAAGTACACAGTATAAAAATGATGGCTTCATAATATTACATGTATATGACCGCTTGTTTATATTGGTAACTCTTGTTCAGTTTTTAAAGATTTCTTTTACTTAACAGAGGGCAGACAGGAGTGAAGATACCGTGTATTGTGAAAGCCCATCTTGACACTTCGCCTTCCCGACATCACAAATGCGACCATGGGAGCTGGCAGTGACTAGGTGGCCTCCTTCAGCGCCCATTAACCAGCGGAGGTTCTTGGGACCCTGCAGCGCCCCAGCACACCTCAGGCGAAGGTAGGAGCTGCGGGGCTCTAGAAAAGGTATCACCATACAGCATAGTGTGCATCACAGGCTACACTCCTTTTTTAAATTGTAACAAGAATCAGACTGTACTGCTAAGTTTTTATTATGAAGCCACGTTTCTTTTTCTTTATTTTTTGCTCTTCTTTACCCCTTTAGTTTTACTATTACACCTAAACTTTTTTTTTTTTTTTTTTTTTGTTTAAAGCATACATAGTGGACATAGGACAAAGGCCACCATATTGTTCCTTACTCATTGGGTTATGTACCACCTACAGGTGAACATTGGAAAGACTAGAAGTCCTCCCCTATATAACCTTTCCCATTCAGGAAGTACCAGTTTTTCATCAGTGTTTGCACAAATACTACCACATGTTCAGATGATTCCAATAAGGATCAAGAGTTTGGAGTTCACTCATATGGGGACATGGTTTTTCAGCAGTTTTTGGTTTATGTGAATACACCTATTTTGGAAGGGCACTGGCAGCTGGGTGTATCCACTCGAGTGACTGATATTATTGCTTGTTGCACAGGTGTTCTCTCAGCTGCATTGGGACTGCCCTTATTCAGGCAAACTGGTCTCAGTGATTTATTGCAGCAGACCTTATGTCTACCAAAGGGCAGAGAGATGGGTGCACAGTGGGGTAAGGATACAGAGGGCTGCCGTCAGGCCTGGGAGACGTTAGACATGGCCCTTCTGGCGCAGTTTCCCTGAGGGTTCAGGGATTTCAGAAAAGTCTGATCCCATACCCTTTTTAGTGGCTGCCTCTGGGACACCAGTAAAGCAGGATTAGAACAGGATGCTTGCTACTACAGGGGAGCATGTAAAAGGCAAAAACTGTCTTCCTCCTGTCTTTTGTACCGGGTTAGAGGAGGAATGAGGGAGGACGTGGAAGCAGACGATGCAGGAACGATAGAGGGGAGGTGTTGGATGTCCCTTCTGAGGATTCTAAGACTGAGGAGAACCCCCAGGGTTTAGAGTGTGACCTAAAAGGCCTTAGTGAGTTATCTGTCTGTCTGAGATGGTCCACACTGATTTTAAAGCTGCATCATTAAGGCCTCATACACATGGGCATATTGAAAAAACGGGCTGTAACGGGACTGACGCCCGGAAAAAATTGGCGTCAACGCGATTTCATCGGTGTTTTGCATTGGAGTTTATGCGCGTTATTGAGCGTCAGCGCTACGTCGCGTTTTGTATGAAAAGACATGCCTCTATTTTTGGACATGAAAATGTTGGCACTAAAAATGCTGGTTAATGCCTCTACGGCGCTAATGCACGTTAGTGAGTGTTTTGCTGGCTCAGCGGCAAAAACGTTTTAGCGCTGCAGCTTCAGAACGCGCTGGTTGTGGGTTCTGCTTGCAGCTTGCCAACGCCAATTACAGCTCAGAAACGTCAGAGAGTGTGTGTGTGTGTGTGTGTGTGTGTGTGTGTGTGTGTGTGTGTGTGTATGGGGCCATTGAATGTGTTTTTAAGCTGAAAAACATGGCTGTAAAAGCGCCCATGTGTATGGGGCCTTAAGGTTCACCCTTGGGCCCGTGGCATGCACCACAAGGTTCCCAATCATACCACCTCAGAAGTGGTGTATACTGTGGGTCGATAGATTATCGGTGCGCCCGATATTCAATTATTTTTTTTTTTTTTTTTTGTGATCACAGACTTACCGATGTTACTGATATTGCTTCCAGGGCTTGTACTGGGATGATGCATGCAGCCCCGGTATTGTTCTTTAGAGTGGACGGTCAGCTTTCTTGTGATGATAACCGATATGGCACAGCAGCCGCTCAGCTGTTATTACAAGCAGCGGGAGGGGATGCCGCTCCGCCTGGGTCTCCCGTCCCACTCGGAGGCCAGAGCAACCAGCCGGCACATCTGCCAGCTGGCCGAAGACCCCAACAAAGCCAGATCAGCTTTGTTCAGGTCTCAGATCTAGTAACCCTGACACGATGTCATGACATCACTGCCAGATTACTGGCATCCTAAAGGCGCCAGTTTTAAAAAATATAAAGTATTCAAAAACGCCGATCTTGAGGTTTTGAATACTTTCAAGTGCAGAGGAAGGGTTTGGGGTCTTATAGACCACAGATCCCTCCATAAAGTGTACCTGTCACTGCCACATTACTGTCTTAAGAGATGTTTACATTCTTTGTGACGCCAATAAAAGTGATAACAAATATTTAAAAGGACAGTGTAAAAATAAAAAATTTAAATCTACACAATATCGGTACCTGATATCGGCCTGAAAGGCAGTCGACAAAACGATATCAGTCGACCCCTAGTGTATACGTTAGACTCCTACAGACAGAGGGTTTGTCCCACCAAAGCATTGCACAGCTGTACCCTATGGAAGTAGTAATCAGCAAAAAGGGGAGCATGCCCTAGGTGGAAGAAGCAATCTCTTATCTGAAGAG
The DNA here is from genome assembly GCA_018402905.1 of Glandirana rugosa. Taxonomy (NCBI): domain Eukaryota; kingdom Metazoa; phylum Chordata; class Amphibia; order Anura; family Ranidae; genus Glandirana; species Glandirana rugosa. Next base: position 159,881 of record BLSH010480232.1, read on the forward strand.
TCTTGCATTTCCAATGGATGATCCAGTCTTTTAGTTACAATCTGGTAATGGTTGGAGATGTTGCTCCAGGGATCCTTAGCTTTGATTGGGGCAGCTGACAGTAACGGCTATTGACGTGTCTGTCCAGTTCCACTGCTGGTATCATGGTGGCTACTTTGTCTCAAAGAGATGCGGTATACAAAATGAGGTTCACCTTGACTGTTACTACAAACAGGGTTACTAAGCTTTCTTCTGTGAAGGAAGAATTCGCTAAAGCGTGGAGTATGCTCTTGGTGGAGGTCACATTCTTCTTGAGAGCCATTTGCAGCTGTAGTGGTCTGCTAGAGCCTTGAAGAGATTAAGTGTATGTCTAGGAGGTATTTTCCACAAATAGTAAAACTGAACTGCAAGAAGATTTGGCAGGCTTGCATACACGGTGCATATTTCAGCAACCAGGGGTTGTACGAAAGATATTGGCTCGATTCCCCGATCAACACAGACCGTGTTAATTTAGGAATCTCTCCTGCCCAGCCATTGTGTTCTGTGATACAGTGATTATTGCTAGCGGCTACATCACTTCTTCAGTTTTAACAAGACAACCATTGGCAGCTCGCAGGCTTCTAGAGTAAAGGCTTAGGTCCAGTTCTGTAGGAAGTCCTGGCTCTCCAAGACAGTAAATTGAGATTGTTGGTGTTGTAAGTTCTCAATCACCTTCTGTTGCAAGAAGTAATCGTGCTGTTTTAGTGGACAAAAAGTAATTTTTGGTTCTTGTAAGTGCTGAGGTGGCTGAGGGAGTTAGTGCATACAGTAGTGGCCTTGTTCTAGCCAGGAGTTCCTGGCATCAATGGACATGCTGGCTACACATCCCAGTTTTTTTTCCTCCTTGCCGAAAGTTCTTTATTTGCGGTAGTCATTTTTTCCTCCTGAGGAGTGCCTTGCTATAAGGAATCGGGAGTTTTCCCTCAATTTATCTTTGCTGGAGAAAATTAGGGAGGGTGGTTGCCACGTGTTTGGTTCTTTTTGCTCAGTTCCTCCAGTGTCCTTACATCAGGCCGGTATACTGGTAGATGTCTCACCTAGGTTGGAGATAGAAATCTTTCTGCCCCTTTCATGGAAGCTGCTGACAGCAGACACAAGCTTAATAGGTTGGGGAGGAATTCTGGGTTGCGCTTCTAGTCCAAAAAACGTAGTCTTTGCTGGAGTGGTTGCTGCCTATCGATGTTTTGGAACTGGAGCAATTTGCTTGGTTCTTCTGCAGCAGTCGGATTAGTTACAGGGATTTCTCTTACGTTCGTCGACAGGCACAGCGACTCTTAGGACTAAGTGGGTTATGCTGCCTCTTATCAGGAGTTACTAGGCAGAATAGTCAGTTCTAACAGAAAAAAGAACAGCAACAGACACAGCCCCTCCCAGGGGGCAGTCCCCACTGGCAGATAACCCCACACCCAGCTCTGCTAGCCCAGTTTTCTTCTGCCTAGTGCAAGGAGTAGACCTAGGCTCCCTGTTGGGATCTGTGGTACCTCTCTGGGCCACTTCGGCTGTCTGGAGACAGCCTCACAGAAGAAGACTACAATCAAGCAGCCGTGCTGGGCAGCAGGCTGGGTCTCGGACCCAGGTACACTCCCCAGCCGGCCATTACGCCCTAGACCGGATGCTTTGCACTGGGTCAAACGCGCCAGACCCCGAACCGGACGGGGTGGCCCTGCAGGTCAAATGGCCCACTGCCACACGCAGTGCACCCAGGGCCGACAGCTCCCTCCAGCCTACCCGGGAACGCAAACGCTGTCCCGGGTGGGATCCCGCACCGCCCGTCTAGATGGGGTAAGTAACCCCCCTTGGGGGTCCGGGGGGGTAGGGGCTGGCGGGTCCCCCCCCCCTCTGGGGTGAGCGCGATGGACTCTTCCTCGCTAGGCCCCGTCCCCCCATCCCTCCGGGACTCCGCTGTCGCACCCCCCCCCCCAATGGGGGCTTCCAGGGTGGTCTCTCTGGGGTAAGTCCATCTCCCTCCCTCCCCCCACCTGACTTGTGCTGCGGCGGTAGGCGCACTCGGCGGCCGTTTTGCCGGCGCCCGGCTGCCATTTTCTTGTAGCTGGCCGCACTGTTTAGGCCTAGGGAGCGGCCAGCGGCCATTTTTTTGTGTAGCCGCGGCCATGTTATAGTGGTGTTTGGAGGGAGGACGACGAACTCTGAGAAAGGGATTTTACGGTAAGTGAAAAAAATCCAGTTTTCTGGTGAAGCTTCATTTGGATAATGCCATGGGGGTTAGCCTATATCCGTCAGGGGGCACCAGTAGCCATGCAGTCCAAGAGGAGGTATCTTGTCTTGATCAGAGCTTCACATCCCCACTCTGTCCGCAGTTCATCGGGGGTAAGGAATTGTCTAGTGGATTCCTCAGCCGGTTGTCGCTGAAGATATTTTGGTCGGCGTTGAGACATGCTTGTAATAGACCCGTTGGCATCCAGGTTCAATGCTAACTGGAAATTGCCAGATCTCAGAATTCCATACTTTGTAGTGCTTGCCCTGGTGTCGGTGTGGGACAAGTTCTCCCTGATTTTTGAGTTTCCTCCTTTTCAGCCTGCCACGCGGCTGTTAAACGCAATCCGAGTGGAAGGAGTGGTGTTCAGATGTTGTGGACATATCAGTGGACAGTGCTTGAATGCTTTCAACCTGCTTCTATCTTTCCTCATGACCATTTGTTTTAACAGCATGGCTATTGAAACCAGAGTCTTAAAAGTTGAGGGAGTGTCTGGTACAGTCATTCCCACACAGTAAAAGGGCTAGGAGGCTACTGCGAGGAACATTACCATATGTCTTGGTAATCTTATGGACATACGAAGATCCATCCTTGCAAAGATGTGGGCCAAAACTTGGTGTTTCCCCAGGCTGAAGTCTATATAAAGTTGGTCTTGAGTACTTTCAAGGGACAGATTTTGGCCTTAGCATTTTTGTTTCAAGGGCCAGTTGCTTTCTGTTCTTGGGTGCATGTTTTCTGTTCAAGGTGTCATGCTCATGATGCCTCTGGTTAAGTTCCCTTCTGTCCCTGTAGTACCTCAATTTGTCACATTTTGAACCATTTCGGGGCGTTCCGATAGTTATGGGTGCAGAAGGTTGTGTTCTTGGTCACTATTCCTTTGGTAAGAAGAGTGTCGGTGGCTTTTTCTTGCGTAGAGCCATTTTTGATAGTCCACCATGTCAGAGTGGTGTCAACCATTTTGTTCTTGCTGAAGTGGGATCTTCTTCACCAGGACATTTTTACCTTCATTGTTTTCCTGGGTTTTCAGTCACCAGGAGATAGAGCCCCTCACGTGTGCGATGTGGCTTGGGCTGCCAGGATATGTTTAAAATTGATTGCGGTAGTGAGGCAGTCAGATTGCAGTATTGCTGGCTACTGTATAGATTATTTTTTGGTTGTCGTGGTGGCTGTGTTCCTCCCCTCACGAGCATTGCTTTGGGATATCCCAGTGAGTAAGGAATGTGGCTTTGTGTCCCACGGTGTAAAGTAAATCTGGATTTTTGTACTGACCTGTAAAATCTATTTCTTAGAGTACATCACGGGACACAGAGATCCCACCCCTCCGTGCGGTGGTTCATTGCTTGCTACAAAACTGAGATAATTCCTGTATTGGAGGGGTTATATAGAGGCAGACTTCTTGTCATCTTTACCAGTGTCCAGTCACCTGTAGGTGGCGCATAACGAGTGAAGAATACGGTGGCTCTGTGTTCCATGATATAGTCCAAGACATGAGTTTTACAGGTAAGCACAAAATTACTGTTGCACTCCATTTTTTTTTTTTCCCCATTACTATAAAGATTTGTTGGCCAGATTATAGAGGGTTAAACACAGTTTTTAGAGCCCTTCAAACATGATCTACAGGTTAGTAAACACATTAGTAGCTAGAGTCGAAAAAGTGTGAAAACCATGCTAAAGTGGGGAATGATGATTTTTTTTTTTTTTTTTTTTTTTTTTTTTTTTTTTTTTACCCAACACATAGCTAATTTGCTGTCTAGTAATTAATCAGCTGAGAGATTCTGCCAACTGGCTCTTTTTATCCTTTTATTTTTTTTAATAGTGGGTGCTGTATATAATGGAAATTCTAATTTTTCTAAACACATAGAGAGGAAGCTGGGATATGGCCCCAAACCTGTAGGGTACAAGATGTGAAACACTCCTCCACCCCCTAGCTCCAGGCAGCTTCCTTCCAAGTTATTAGTATCTTACGGAGATTGTTTTTAGATTTTTTTTTTTTTTTTGCTTTCATAGAAAGGGTAGTTTGTTTTTGTTTGTTTTTTCATAGCTGATGAGTTGTTGTGGGTTCTTGGTAAACCTAAGGGTAATTTATATAAAATGTAATTTTGTTGTGGTTAATGGCCATGAGCTCACTCCTAAGCCAACTCTGGAGGGTCTAATAAAAAAAAAAAAATTGCATAAGGCTGGGTTCACACTGCTGCCAGATTGGGCTCGCATTAGGGGGTCTGGTGTGTCCCTGCTCTTCGTTTCAGGGAGGAATCAGGCCTGAATTCCGCCCTGAAACAGCCAAAGACTCACAGGACTGCTGTGCAAGCCGCTCTGCAGCCGCCACAGAGATATGTGAACCAGCTCCATAGAGAACCAGGCACACTCTCCTGTCATGCAAATTGGATGCAGAGAAACCTGCGTCCAATTCGCACTAGTGTGAACCCAGGCTGACTGTTCTTCCAGTGAAACTGCATGCACATTTCATTTTGTGCAAAGTAACCAGGTGTTGAGAGAGTGGGGAAAAGTCCGAATGTTCTTAGGGTATTTTTTCTTATGGTCAAATGTTCTTGAGCTATTTTTATCTTTTGTATAACTTGATACTTTGCAATAAGTTCCTAATAGCTTAAAGTGATTCTAAAGGCAAGACATTTTTTACCTTAATTGATGTCCCAGTGGCTGTATCGCCCCACCCCCACATCACTATATACTTACCTTTGTCCTTTATCAATTGAGCACTGTCTGTCTGCAGTGGCATTGATCTCTGATCCTTTCCTCACAGGACACAGAGGCAGCAGCCATAACCATTGGCTCATGCTGCTGTCAGTCGAATCCTGGGAGTAGGGGGTAGGGCCGAGCTGCACTGTGTGTGTCCAATGGACACACAGCAGGGCTCGGGAGTGCGCCTGCACATGTACCCGTACAGCACACAGCTTGTTATGGGGACACACAGAAGAGGAGGACCCAAGGGCTCCACCTAGGGACCCCAGAAGAGGTGGTTCAGGGCAACTGTGTGCAATACCATTTCATGGAACAGGAAAGTATATTATTTAGGACAATAAAATTAGGCCTTTACAACTGCTTTTAATCCTCAGCTGCTCCTTGGCATGCAATCCAGTGTATTTGGCTGTAATAAATGAATAGTGCCTGTGGGAGTTGGAGAAATGTTAAAGTCTGATAAGACAAACTGTGTCTGTGGGGTGGGAGTTTGAGAAGGATGATATCGGAGTTTTGGCAGTGGTCTTCCTGCAGTTAGCAGATTCGCTTTTAGAACCAGGCAGATCCAGTATTGCGTTACCTGGGACACTTCTACTACAAGATCCACATTTTCTTCAATACCTGCACCATCTGCTTGGTTATAAAAGTGAATCTGCCAGCTTTAGCTTTGAATTAGACCACTGGTAAAGCTTGTACAGTATATGCCATCCTTCTCAAACCCTCACAGGCAATGTCCATTCATTTACAAACCCAATTCCAAAAAAATTGGGCTGCTGTGTAAAAGCTACATAAAAACAGAATGCAAATCTTATAAACCGATATTTTATTCTCAATAAACAAAATGAAAACACAATTCTACGAAAAAAATAAGGTAATTTTTAAATTTGATGGCCTCATATCACTCAGTTTGGGCAGAGCCATGTTTACCATGGTGTAGAACCCCTTCTTTTAAACAACACTCTCTGTAACATCTGGGAACTGAGACCAGTTACTGGAGTTTTGGGAGAGGCATGTTGTCCCATTCTTGCCTGATTCAGGATTCGAACTGCTCAACAGTCCTGGGTCATATTTGTTGTATTTATTTTTTTTCAAGATGTTCCATATATTAAAGGGGTTGTAAAGGCAGAAGGTTTTTTTATCTTAATGCACTAAGATAGAAAACCTTTTGTGTGTAGCAGCCCCCCCAGCACTCCCCAATTACTTACCTGAGCCCCATCTCTCCAACAATATCTACAAATGTCTTAGCCGTCCAGGACACTCCTCCTGATTGGCTAAGACACAGCAGCGGCGCCATTGGCTCCCACGGCTGTCAATCATAGTCGGTTAGCCAGTCAGGGGGGAGAGAGGGGGCGGGGCTGGGTCAGGGCTCCGTGTCTGAATGGATACACTCTAAATGAGCTTTGGCCCAGAGAAAAAGGTGGTGTTTCTGGGTCATGTTCAGACATGGTTTCTTCCTTGCATGATAGAGCTTTAAAGCGGAGTAACACCCAAAAGTGGAACTTCAGCTCATTGGATTCCTCCCCCCCTCAGGTGTCACATTTGGTACCTTTTCGGGGGGGCGGAGAGGGAGAGAGGATATCAGTCTTTGGACAGGTGTCCTGTCCTCACTTTCGGGAGCCCAGGCCACAGCGGACTACGTCAGCAGCCTGCACTCCTCCCTCTTTCCCCGTCTCCAGGCCAGTGAAAAAGCGCAGCGTGCTTCACGCATACGCATTAGGGGCCGGCCGTGAAGCCGAAGGGCTACACTGCCGGGTTCCCTTACCCGCTATGGCCATGGCAGCTCCCTACCAGCCGATCTGAAGATCAGCAGCGGTGCCGACATCGCTGGACTCCCGGACAGGTAAGCGTCCTAATGTTAAAAGTCAGCAGCTGACTTTTAATTTTTAAAGGGGTGGCGGACCTCCGCTTTAACTTGCATTTTTGGATGGCATAGCGAACTGTGTTCACACAGTGATTTTTGGAAGTATTTGAGCCCATACAGTGATGTCTATCACAGAATCATGCCTATTATTAATGCAGTGTTGTCCGAGGGCCCGAACATCACAGTCATCCAATACTGCGCTTCCGCCTTGGCCCTTGTGCACAGAGATTTCTCCATATTCTTTGATAATTCTGATATTATGTTATGTAGATGATGATCTATTTAAAGCCTTTGCAATTTTACGAGGAACATTATTTTGCAATTGTTCGACAATTTTTAAACACCGCTTTTCACAGATAGGTGAAACGCTACCCATCTTTACTTCTGAGACACTCTGACTCTAAGATGCGCTTTAATACTCAATCATGTTACTGGCGTGTTGCCAATGAGCCAAATTTAGTATCAAAATGTTCTTCCAGCTCTTCGTTCTTAGTACCACTTACATTGCCAGCTTTTTGTTGCACTGCCCCAACTTTTTTGTGATGTCTTGCTACCTACCATCAGTTTCAAAATTGCCTTTTTTTTCTTTCCATAAAATGGTACATTTTCTCAGTTTTAACATTTTGATAGGTTTTCAATTTTTTTGTGAATAAAATATGGGTTTATGAGATTTGTAAATTATTTGGATCCTATTTTTATGTAGATTTTACTTGGTGTCCCAACTATTTGGGATTTGGGGTTGTATTACAAATAGAAACACTGGGTTGCTTGCAAAGTACAGCCACAGGTTAAACAATTGGGAACGGATTGCTTATTACAAAGTATTATTTTACGTGCACCAGTGTTTCCTTTTATTCAGATTACTGGAAAGCACTATTACTTGTTACACAGAAGAAAAATGGCCATTTGACCAGAAGGTAAATTGCTTTAAGAACATTCTATTTTTTTCCCCATTCTCCCATTGGCTGGTTAATACACACAACAAATGTACAGGCAGTTTGCTAGCCGAAATAGCTTTGCAATTTTTGTAGTGTTGGATATGACCTTAGTCTGTCTGTGTTAGTTCATTAGGAAGCATAGTAATTATTAAACCTGATCTACTCCTGTAGCATGGCCACATGGCAGTGACAAGGTTTGGCGATAGACTATCTATACAAAACCTTGAGGCACCATAAATTAAATTGTAGCTCTAAGAACCAAATAACTAAGTTATTGATCTCCTTTTGTATGTTTAGTAGATCCCTCTCGGCTGCAGCATCTGAGATATTAAAAGTGCAACTATTTATATTTAATTGAGGAACATAGTAATTCAGGAATTCTGAGACCGTCAGATTATACTGCGACCTACAGGAGGTTGCAACACTTGCAAACAGAAAAAAGATTGTGTGGCAGCCCCCATATAACAATCTTTCCTCCCAGCATGCCTCGGTTAGTTTGCTAGCATCCTCAGAGTTGGGGCAACGTCTAACAAAAGTTTTGCTAGCTAGTAGATTTTAATCAAGTTACAATTGTCATCACTGGCGCTAGTCCCTGCATAGCAGTTATGTGGATCCTTGTACCCTCAGCAACTGCTATGGAGGCTGTACCCAGATCCCTACTGGAATGGACGGTTGTGGGGCTAGCATACTGTAGAATGTGACCTTCAGGCAGCGGGCTCTGCATTTTGGTGCTTTCTAGACCTTTGTTTACTGTTTTTAGCCATAGACCGCTTTCTGGATCCAGAGCCAAGGCACAGCCTCTGATGTGACCTTGTCTTTAAAGATTTGCTTAGTAAGACCAGTCAGGCTGAACCACCAAGAGCTGCCTCATAGCTGTATCATCGGGCATCTTTTCAGATTTCCCGCCACCCAAGTGGTGGATGAAGGTTGAGGGATCTGAGCATGGACATTATCTGCTGCATGGAGTGTTGTCTGCACGTGTGCTCTTTTTTTTTCTTGCCATTCAGCCTAGAGGAAGCACCATCCAACGTTAATCATCCATCTCCGGTTTAGTTCCAATGCCCGATTAAAGTGACCTGGTTACCTCCATCCACCTGTGACCCTAATCGGCACCAGCAGCTAGGGTTTCTTCGTATGCGTGGCCTTGTTTGCTGCTTCACAGTACAACATCTCTTCTCAAAGATGCATAGAGGACACTTTGCTGTAACGGGTGAGCCCATTCTCCCTTATAGGTTCTGGAGGCCTGTTGCCACCCTATATTCTAGAACCTGAAATCCTGATTATCAGGGAGGTACTCATTGGAAGCTTTGCTGTGCCCAATAACTACAGCAATCTGCTTGCAGCTGCTCTAAGTACACTCTAAATGCTCTAAGTAGCACCTTGCCCAGCAGAATCTAGCTCTGTTACCATCACTGCATCTTGCAGTCTACTGGAGAAGCTGTCTTGAGGGTTGAGGCCACCTGCAGATAACTTAAATTTACAAGGGGTTGTTTCCAGCCTGGTTGTTGCTTCCCTAAATATAAAGGATTAGCTTGCTGTTTCAGGCTTAGGATCTTTTTAGAGCTCCCACAGCTGCAAAGAGCTTTCTCTTACACAAACGTTATAAGTAATTTCTTTGAGGACTGGGAACCCCTGTAGATTCCTGGGTCCCTCTGGAAAATGTGGCAGTGCTTTTCCCCTTTGATAAAGAATTTATTGCTTGTTAAATTTTCACATTTGAGACAATAGAGCCTTTTTATAATCTTAATAAAAAAAACCTATATGAACGTGTTTAATAGTGGGTTATAAAGTTTCATGTAATAATTTCTAAGTTATGTTTTTGCCAATTGGACATACTTGTTTCCCTCAGTACACTGTGCAAAATAATTGGTTCTAATGTGAATCCATATAGGTTGCTCCCTTTATTTCCTCTAAGATGTCATTTCAATTCCATTACTATTTATTGCTTTTGTTTCATCCCATCCAGCCCTCCAGTGAGGCGTCAGTGGGGAAGGAGGGACAGACCCCAACAGAGTATCGTCGGTCAGGATGATAGTTCCTTGTGGGCTGCCTTCTTTCCTGTAGATGAACATAGAGTTTACGCCCTCACCAGCACTCCACCACGAATGCTCCACCCCACTTCACACTCCACTCCACACTCCACTCAGCAAACGCCATTCATGGTTGACCTTCATGAACAGGTAACGGTTTGCAAAATTATATTATTATTTGACTGATACTGATAATTCCAAAGCATGATATAATGTATTTTAGGGGGACTACACTATCCAGTCAGAATTGTGCAAGCTTGTTAATGATGGGCTTGCTAAAAGCAGTGTGTACAGCAAGCATTTGCCGGCTTCAAGGAGCTTCTTTTTTTTTCAAGCCTTCAGCTCAGCTCCAGTTTATAGAGGTTAAATACCGATCCTAATGAGAATACTGACTGTCACTTCAGAGAAGCTAAAGCTTGTAGAAAACCACCTAGCTGCTTGTTTAAAGTGACAGCCAGCAATCCCATTAACAGGATGCGAGTAGAAACTTGTCTGAAGTGAGGTCAAATCCTCTTAGTTGTCACAAGACCAGGTGTCCCCATTGAAAGACTTCCTCTCAGCTCCTGTTGTTCTGGTGATAACTGTAAAGGTTTTGAATTCTCAACAGTTTTCTTTTTTTTTTCTCCTTCGTTCACTGACAGACGCAGCTATGTCGTGTGTTTATGCTTGTCCTTTTAGGAGTTAACTAGGCAGGGAAGAAGCAAGCTGGCCCCTCCCATGGGAGCCACCCTACCCCCCCCCCCCTTCCCACATAAACCCTCCACCTAGCTTAGCTCATCAGTTTTAATGCCTAGTTTTCAAGGAGTTGACCTGGCTCCCTTAGGGGATTTGCGGTCCGGATGGAGACAGTTTCTTTTTATTTCTTTTATTTTCTTTTTTTCACTTCTATCAAGCATGAAGTCTGCTATCAAGAAGCCGGCCGGGGCATAGAGCGTCGTTCAGGACTCTGTACTCTCCCCGGCCCGGCCGACCGATGCGAGCCAGTCGCGTGGTATGGGGACCCGCCGCATCGTGCCCATTCCGTGCGGGCGGCCTGGGGGTGTACCCCACCTGCGCCCAGGTCCCGGACTGTGGTCTGGTTCGGGCACTCTTCGGCCGGCAGCATCCGCCCAGGCAAGGGAGGAGGTTCTGCGAACTAGTGGCTACCCGCTACGCCTGACAGGAGTGGGGAGTGAATGCTCCCCTGTTTCAGGCGTAGAGGGGGGGGCCACGGGTGTCTGACACTTTCTGGGTGGTAGCCACTGGTGTGGGTCCTCTGGTCCTGGGGTCCCCCCCCCCGCACCGATCGTTTCATCCGTTCTTTCGGGGACTTGGGCTGCCAATTTGCGGTGGATCGCCGCCATTTTGCCGTGGTCTCTGACATTTTTTCACTAAGGAGCTTCCCTCTAGTTCTCAAAGCGGCCATTTTGCTGTAGTCACGTTCCCCTGCAGGTGGTTTTGGCCTCTAGTGTATGACCTCGGCGGCCATATTGGAGTCCCTGCATGCTGTAAAAACGTGCTGTAGCCGTTTTTACTTTCTCTTTGGAACGGTGTGGCTGACGGCCCAGCTCTTCTGGCGGTCCTCAGTAAAGTTACTGGCAGCAAACAGCAAGTATAGCTGGGCTCTCATGTGGTGCTGGTGGCGGTGGGTGCAGTCCTCCTGGGTCTCCCTGGCGTTCTGTGGGGCGGCAGTGTGGGGGTCCCTTAAACAGGTTTTTTTCATTGCAGTTACTTGCTATTCGGGGGTAAAACTATGGCAGAGTACCCTGCTGTGCCTGCTGAGGAGGATTCAGCAACAGGGCAATCTGCGCAATGGGCATTTTTGGTCCAGCTGAGGGCGGTTTTTAGTGAGTTTCTTTCCCGAGTGGAGCCGAGCATCGCTCCAGGGGCCCCTAGAGGGGAGGATTCTGAACCGGAGATGGCCTCGGGGGTCACAGGGACCCCAGTGGGGCTTTCTGAAGGTGAACTGGCTCCCTCTGATGGTGAGGAGGACCAGGGGGCGGCGGCTGTGCGAGAAAAGGCACTGGTATCCGCCATTATCTCTGGGATTCGAACTGCTCTGCGACTGAGCCAGGACGGCGAGTCACAGACGTCTGCATATGTTTGCGGATCGGCCAGGCCCCCCAGAGCTCCTAGGGCTTATCCCTATGATCAGTACTTTGATCACCTGATATATCGTGAATGGCAGCGTCCGCAGCATTCCTTTTCGCTGTCAAAACGTTTTGCCATCCGTTATCCTTTTGAGGATAGTTTTCTACAGAAGTGGGCATCACCTGCGGTGGACGCCCCGATAGCCCGCCTTAACAAGGCGACGGCCATCCCTTTTGGAGGGGTCCCCATCTTTTAAGGATCCGGCTGATAGGCGGACAGAGGCGGTGTCAAAAGCTCTTTTTCTGTTAGCAGGCTCAGATCTGGGACCGGCCCTGGCGTCTGCCATGGCGGCGCAGTACTTACTGCGGTAGCCTGATGGATGCGCCGCAGAAGACTGAATTTTTGTTTCAGGGTATCAAATACCTCTGTGATGCAGCTCTGGATCTGCTCCCTATGTTATCCAAAATGGCTGTATTTGCTGTCATTCTCAGACGAGTCCTTTGGTTACGCTCACGGTCGGGGGACCACGGGTCCAAAAAAGGCCTTGCGGATATTCCTTTCCAGGGGGGGCGTCTTTTCGGTCCACAGCTGGATGAGAACATTAAGGATTTCACTGGTGGAAAGAGCACTTTCCTCCCGGAGCCCCGAAGGCGAGATTTCCGCCGTAGACAGGGGCCTGTCTCTTCGGGTCAGAAGAGGTTTTTTCGCGCCTCTGGCGCAGCAGGAAAATGGACCCGTCCTGGCAAGGCTGCTGCAAGACCCGGTAAGCGACAGTGTCAGCGCAAAACTGAAAAGGCAGAAGACAAGCCCTCTTCTGCCTGATGGGTTGCCCCCACCCGGGCTTGGGTGGGGGGACGTCTTCTGGGGTTCGCAGACCGGTGGACTACTCACATTTCCGACCGATGGGTTTAGGAGGTGGTGTCCACCGGGTACAGGATAGAGTTCAGCACTCTACCCCCAGACAGGTTCTTCCCATCAAATTTGAAACTCCCGCAGGGGCGTCGAGAGGCCTTCTTTGGGGCTGTTAAAGCACTCTCAGACCAGGGGGTGATCGTGCCCGTGCCTCCAGGGGAGAGGTTTGAGGTTTTTACTCAAACCTGTTTGTGGTCTCCAAAAAAAGAGGGGGGGTCCGGCCAGTTCTGGACCTGAAGGCCCTTAACCGGTATGTAAAAGCACGGAAGTTCCGGTTGGAATCAATTCGTTCGGTTGTGGCCGCCCTCCATCAGGGACACTTCCTGGCATCTCTGGACATCAGGGACGCGTATCTCCATGTTCCCATTTGTCCGGCAACAGCGTTTTCTGCGCTTTGCGGTTGGGGACCTCCATTACCAATTCATGGCACTCCCTTTCGGTCTGGCCTTAGCTCCTCTGGTTTTCACCAAGCTGGTGGCCCCAGTACTAGCGTTACTGAGGCAGAGAGGCATTGCGGTAGTAGCCTACCTAGATGACCTGCTCCTGAGAGCGGAGTCCTCTCCGGCTCTGGAGGAGAATGTGAGGATCACCATTGCTTCATTGCAGGATCTCGGCTGGTTTATCAACCTAAAGAAGTCGACGGTGTCTCTGTCCCGTCGCCTGGAGTATCTGGGTCTGATTCTGGACACAGAGCAGGCGAAGGTATTCCTACCTCCGGCCAAGTTACTGTCGCTGCAGAGGGCTGTCCGAACCTTACTGTCACACCGGCAGTCATCATTACGGTTGTGTATGTGGGTGCTGGGGCTCATGGTCTCCACTTTCAAGGCAGTGCCTTACACCCAGAGCCACACTCGCCTTCTCCAATGAGCAATTCTGTCCCGGTGGGACAGGTCTCCATGGTCCTTGGACCTTCTGATCCGGCTAAACTACCAGACCAGGGGCTCTCTGACCTGGTGGCTTCGGAACCCGGCGCTGACTCGGGGAAAGCCGTTCCTGCCCCTTCATTGGGTGATAATCACGACGGACACCAGCCTGTCGGGCTGGGGTGGGGTCCTGGGGCAACTGTCTGCCCAGGGCCGTTGGTCGGCGCAGGAATCTCGCCTCCCTATCAATGTGCTGGAGCTAAGGACGATGAGGCTGTGCTTATCTCAATGGACAGTGACGTTCGATTCGGGTTCAGTCGGACAATGCCACAGCAGTGGCCTATGTGAACCACCAGGGCGGAACAAGGAGTTCAGCAGAAGCAGCTCTGATCCTGCGTTGCGCAGAACTTCACGTTCTGGCAATCTCTGCCATTTACATTCCAGGCGTGGAAAACTGGCAGGCGGACTTTCTCAGTCGCCAGACGCTGGATCAGGGAGAGTGGTCTCTCCATCCAGAGGTATTGAGCCAAATTTGCCACAAGTGGGGGACGCCGGATGGGGATCTCATGGCGTCTTGGTTCAACCACAAAGTAAAGAACTTTGTGTCCAGGACGAGAGATCCGTTGGCGGTAGCCACGGACGCTCTCGTGACCCCTTGGGGCCGGTATCGTCTACTGTACGCTTTCCCTCCAATCAAGCTTCTTCCGCGGTTGCTTCGCAGGGTGGAAGCAGAGGGAATTCCGATGATCCTGGTGGCTCCAGATTGGCCTCGGCGTCCGTGGTACGCCGACGTGGTGCAGATGGTGGCGGACGCTCCCTGGCAGCTCCCACTGCGAGACGATCTACTGTCTTAGGGGCCCATCTTGCACCCTGCTTTACCCTCGCTAGCTTTGACAGCCTGGCTATTGAGTCCCAGGTGCTGAGGGATAGGGGTGTCGCTGACTCTGTGATCCCTACCATGCACAAAGCAGGCAAGTGTACTTCTCGCAACATTTATCACCGCACCTGGAAGGCTTGCATAGCTTGGTGCGAGGCGGAGGGTCACAACCCTCGCTCTTACGTGGTGTCCAGGGTCCTGACCTTTTTACAGTAGGGCCTGAACAAGAAGCTGGCCTTTAGTACTCTCAAGGGCCTGATATCGGCTCTGGCGATGCTTTTTCAAAGACCTTTGGCATCACATTCGTTGATTCGTACCTTTTGTACAGGGTGTGCGCCATGTGGCGCCTCGGGTGCGGTCCCCGATGGCTCCATGGGATTTGAATTTGGTGCTTTCTGTGCTTCAGAAACCGCCATATGAGAAGATTAGGGAGATTTCCTTACAACTGCTGTCGCAGAAAGTGGCTTTCTTGGTGGCCATTACATCCGCTAGGCGGGTGTCTGAGCTGGCTGCACTGTCGTGCAAGTCTCTCTATCTGGTCCTGCAAAAGGACAAGGCGGTTTTGCGCCCATCTCCTTCGTTTCTTCCGAAGGTGGTTTCTTCTTTTCACATTAATGAAGATATTGTTCTTCCTTCATTGTGTCCACGGCCCTCACATCCTAAGGAATTTGGGTTGCATTCCTTGGACGTCGTAAGGGCCTTACGAGTGTATCTGAATGCCACAGCTTCTTTTAGGAAGTCTGATACTTTGTTTATACTGACGCAAGGGTTTGGCGGCCTCCTCGGCTATGGTTTCCCCTTGGATTAGACAGACCGTGACCCATGCGTATTCTGTTCCGGGCAAGGTCCCCCTTTTCCTGGTCATGGTTCATTCGACCAGGGCTGTTAGCACTTCCTGGGCCTTCCGACACCAGGCCTCAGTGTCTCAGGTGTGCAAGGTGGCCACTTGGGCCTCGGTACACACTTTTACAAAGTTTTATAGGATTGATGTGTCTGCATCCTCGGATGCTGCTTTTTGGCCGTAAAGTTTGACAGGCTGCAGTGTAGGCGCGTCTGGCGCCTCCTTAGAGGTTCTGTTGGGTACAGTTGTTATCGTTTACCTGCCCCTCTTTTTGACACAGCTTTGGGACATCCCCTCATGTCATGAAGAGCTGCGTCTGTCAGTGAACTCGGAGAAAAAGGGATTTTATTAAAACTTACAGTAAAATCCTTTTCTCCGAGTTCACTGACAGACGCAGCACCCACCCCTCTGCGCTCTGTTTCGGTACGGCTTGTTACGAACTGATGAGCTAAGCTAGGGGGAGGGTTTATGTGGGAAGGGGGACGGCCCCCATGGGAGGGGCCAGCTTGCTTCTTCCCTGCCTAGTTAACTCCTGAAAGGAAAAGCATAAACCCACATGTCATGAAGAGCTGCGTCTGTCAGTGAACTCGGAGAAAAGGATTTTACGGTAAGTTTTAATAAAATCCCTTTTTTTTTTTTTTTTTTTCTTTTTTTTACAGCAGAGCATAAAATGTCTCTCAGGTTTTATTACTAACTGTTCTGGCTGACACTGGCAGCCTGAGCTCTGTTTCAGGGTATCTGTCTTAGTTTGTGGCTTTGATTTGAAGTGTTTACTTTTCAACTCTGGAAAAGAAACAGAGTCCTGTTTTTTAAAGGTATCTCCAGACAGCTTCTCAGCCATTAAATTTGAACTAGCAGAACCAGGTACAGGTCTTTAGGATAAGCAGGTGCAAGAAAAAAACTGTTACTTTAACAGGATTAGTGCAGTTTATCTGTTATGCTTTGGGTGCTGCCTGGAACCATATATTCTTATAGAAAATGCACTAGTAGATGCTGAACCTAGATGCCATGTCTCTTGGTTTGTAATGCACTCTATAGGAATACATGGAACAATCCCTTTTGTAGATCAACTGGAAGCTCGGTTGAAAAGCTGAATTGTTTTGGTTAGACTTGAAGCATAAAAATTCATTGGCTTCAGAGATTAGAGCTGTACATGTTGGCCATATCTATGTTTTACAACTTCTGTACTGTTTTTTTTTTTTTTTTGCCAGGTGCACCAGGGACCTGTCCCTCTTTCATACACTGTTACAACAGTAACCCAGGGTTTCCCTTTGCACGCTGGGCAGCACATCCCAGGGTGCAGCACGCAGCAGCTGCCAGCATGTTCTGTCATGTTCAGCAGTCAGCACTACCCACTTTGCTGCCTGCCTCCTCCGGTAAGTAAGAAAACGTTTTTTTTTAAAAATGTGAATAGTTGCTGTGGAAATGGTGTTTTATTTTTAAAATGTAACATTTAAGGCCTCATACACACGTGTATTAAAAAAACAAACTGTAACGTCGGGACCGGCATCAGGAAAAAATCAGCGTCAAAAATGCAATTTCATCTGCGTTTTGCATTGGCGTTAATGTGCATTATTGAGTGTCAGCGCTATGTCGCGTTTTATTTGAAAAGACATCCCTCTGTTATTTTCAGACCTAAAAATGCGTTAATGCGCGTTAGTGAGCATTTTGCAGGCTCAACGTTAAAAACGCTCTAGCGCTGTAGCTTCAGAACGCGCTGGCGGTGGGTTCTGCTTTCAGTTTACAAACGCTGATGCCATCTACAGCTCAAAAACATCATTGTTTGTATGGGGCCATTAAATAACATGGAGAGCTGCACAAAACGCTCAAAAATGCGGCTGTAAAAAACGTCCGTGTGTATGGGGCCTTAAAAACCTCTAAGTACATGTATTTAATCATTGCTGCTCAGAAGTCAAATGAGATTTTCCAGGTCTTTCCTGACGTTCTGAGGGAGGAGTTTCTTATACTCTACTGGTGTATGAATCTGTGTCTGCACAGCGTTGATTGGTGCTGGGCCGGTCACAGGACAAAAAAAATAGAGTTAAAATTATTAATCGCAACAGTGTTTTAAAGCTTTTTGTACAAATCTGGATTTTAAAGGTGGAGTTTAAGTTGACTGACAATAGCTTTCACATTGTTCACACTGAAGATATCTGGAGGAGGCTATGTCATGGACCTCCAGATGAACAGCTTAAAATGAAACACAAACTGGAGCATTGCATACTAGAACATTATTAAAATACCTTAGAACGAAGCCCTCCAGTGGTGCGCTGTCACCGCTGGAGGGCTTCCATCTTCACCTGGTCCTCCTTCCAAGTTTGCAGGCTCCGGTCCTTTGAATGGCTGAGCTGTGATGGCATTCCTGCACATGCGCGGTAAAGCAGTTTCTTCAGAGCGTGTGTGCCAGCGACATTACCGGCTGCCAGAAGAGTGAATCGCTCCTAAACCGTGCACGTTTAGGAGATATTCATTTTATCTACAGGTAAGTCTTATTATAGGCTTATCTGTAGGTAAAAATCACAAAGCAGACCTTACCACCGCATTCAATTTTCAATGGTATCCATTTAATGGTACAGATAATTACTGTTTTTGTTTAGTTTTGTGTTTTTTTTAGTAGCTGGTAAATTAAACTCTTCTTTATCTGATAGCATCTACAAGGGACATAGGAGACCCATAAAAGTGTGCCATTAAAGCTAGCCATAGACATAAGTTGGCTTTTGGATGTACTTGAACAATCCTAAGCATGGAACAATCTATTCTTCTTGTTAAAGTGATTTTAAAGGCAGAGGGTTTTTTTATCTAGATGCATTCTATATGCAGCAGCCCCCCTAATACTTACCTGAGCCCCATCTCGATCCATCGATGTTGTACAAGAGCATTGGCTGTCTGGGGCTCTCCCTCCTAATTGGCTGAGACAGCAGCAGATGCCATTGGCTCCCGCTGCTGTCAAAGTCAGTGAGCCAATGATGAGAGAGAGAGGGGGCGGGGCTGAGCCATGGCTCCATGTCTGAATGAACACACAATGCAGTGGCTCGGCTCGTGTGCCCCCATAGCAAGCTACTTGCTGTGGGGACACTAGACAGGAGGGAGGGGCCAAGAGTGCCAGGGAGGGACGAGGGGGATTGGAGCTTATGTTTATGGGTACCTTGAGCAGGTACCGTTGGTCAAGGTTTTGAGCATTTGCCATTAAAGTGAATGATTGATTGATTTTTTTTTTTATTAAAATAAGAGGATTATACTTGCCTTCTCTGTGTATGGTATTGCACAAATCTGTCCCTTACCTCCGCTGTCTGCCTCTCCTCTTTTGTGTGTGCCCCCATAGCAAGCTGCCTGGTGTGGTGGTACATGTGCGGGCATGTTTTCGAGCCTGGCTCTGTGTCCATCCATAGACACACACAGCATGGCTTAGCCCTGCCCTTTTGTCGCAGGATTTGACTGTTAGCAGCAGGAGCCAATGGCTCCCGCTACTTTTAGCAAAGCCCGTGAGAGCAGGGAGAGGAGAGAGAAGAGCTGCAGCTGGGCACAGTGCTGAGTCGATGTAGGACTCGGGTAAGTGTTAGGGAGGGCGGTTGGGGGAAACTAGTATTGGAAGGGTGTGGTTTTTTTGTACTGTAATGCAGGTGTGCAGTGTACATGGGTGGCAGTCATGTGCACTGCTCTATGCGCACTACAAATCCCATAGTCCCTAGTCAATCCCTGGAGCGAGCAACAGAGGATGCTATGTTTCTACATACAGTGGAGGCCATCGGGAAGGAGTGTAGCTACCCCCAAACAGGTAGTCATGGGCAGAAGCAGCTGAGGGCAATAGAAGGATATTTTTAAGAACACTTACTTGAATGGAATTTTTTTTTCTTTTTTTTAAACCAGAGTTTAGTATCACTTTAACTCCTGCAGGATAGGGTAAGGGATTCAGTCTACATTTCAGTGTTCTAAGGTTTTTGTTGTGTGATAACAAAGCTTTACTAGCTTTAATAATGGCTAATGGTGGTATATAGTTTTATTGATAGTGTATTTTTTTTTTTACCACATTTTTAACCTCTAAAAGAAAATGCCTTTTAGGGAAAGCAGGGAAGGTGAGGAGAAGCACACGATCACCTTCCATGTACAACCCTGTCACCCTATTTTTCAATACTGGATTGGAGCTTACACAGAGTTAAGTATTCTCTCTTTGCTCCCACTGGACAGTAGCTGGGTCTGGTGGTTGGCTGCATTGTGGGGAGATAGTGGAGAGAGTCATGCACCGCTATACCTAGAAGCAATAGGTTTTACTCCAGTTGGTGAACAGAAAGACGGGAATGAGTGGAAAGTAAGAGCCCCTCCCATCTCCAAGGTGGACATGTTGCTTTGGCCTGAGTGAGCATAGTACACACTCAGGTTTTTAACAAACGATTTGTGCGAATTGTGATTCCTGAATACGTTTAGCAGTTTACTAATATGATAAAATACAATGTCTTATTTAATAAAATAACCTATACATTGATGCAGTAATTTGTAATATATTTTATTTGAAGCAATAACTAGTATTCCTTTTCTTAAAGATCATACCAGGGTGCACCATGCAGCAGCTTCCTGTCTCGTACCAGCCATTTCCTCCTCTCTTATCCAGCGAACATTACATCTTGCACCCCCATCCACCGCTGCCACCACACCAGCCGCCTCATTTGGCCTCTCTGACCCCATTTGTTACAGTCCAACCACAGAGAGTGGTAAGTGTCAAGATAGCACAACTTTTTTTTTTTTTTTTTTTAACATGTTGGCCTAAATGACAATCCTTATGTGTGCTTTCCAATGGTTTGTTTACAGCCTGAGGTTCTACAACCAGCTAGATTAGAGAATGTGATGCTGATCATATCCACATCTCAGAACCTTGACCCAAAATTATTGCTGGGCTTTATATACCTTGACTCATTGTGTACTTATATGGCATTGTACTTCTAACATGACCTTTTCTTTCAGTGTGCATCTGTGGTACTTAAAGCGGATTCCTTCCCCCTCAGGTGTGACATTTGGCACCTTTCGGGGGAGAAGTGGACACCTGTCTTTAGACAGATGTCCTTTTCCACACATCCAGGAGTTCGGGCCGCGGCCGCTGACATCACCAGCCCGGCTCCCTCCTCGCTCTGCTACTGGCTGCCGGGCCAATAGCAGAGCGCAGTGGAGCCTTGCACATGCGCAGTAGGGTGCCCGGCGTGAAGCTGTAATGCTACAGTGCCGGGTTCCCTTGCCTGCAATGAACGCGGCTGCAGCCGATCTGAAGGTCGGTGGCAGGTGCCGACATTGCTGGACTCCAGGACAGGTAAGTGTCCTATTATTAAAAGTCAGCAGCTACAGTATGTAGTAGGCGGACCTCCGCTTTAAGTTTGTGATCCTTGTGAGTGATCTAGAGCGTTTTCCATTAGTTTCATCACCTCTCTTGCTGGGTTTCTACTTTAAGGGCTGGTTTACACCATGCCCGCACAGTAATCGCGCTGTGCATTCCTCATGCCGCTCTGTGGTGTGATTTCAGCCCATTCATTTTGAACGGGTAAAATTGCACTGCATGCACTACTTTTAGAAACACACTGCAATCGGTACAAAAGTACCATGCGATCCAGTGCGAGTATACGCACTGCGTTTGCGGTGTCATTAACGTATTATTGACCTCCGCTGCAGATCGCAAATGGACTGCAATTTGAATGCGGTGTGAATCACACAGTAACACACATCGCGTTCCTGTGTGATTCCTGTGAGGGCATTGTGTAAATCGGCCCGAAGTGGAAAGCAGGCCCTACTTCCAACTCTTTAGTGCAGTAGCATAGATGGCCCCGGTGCTTCACTCTTGCAGACGCAGGTGATCCCGCAAAACGCCCCTGCTGAATCAAGCTAAAGGTTTTCAAAGCCATAGTATAGTCCTACACAAAGTTTGCAACTCAGAGTTGCGCATGCGCGGCGGCGTGTGTGCGTAGTTAACTCAATTCATCAGGGTTAACTACGCATACACGGCGCTGCGCATGTTCAATTCTGACTTGCAAACTTTGAAGGACTGTACAGGTTCGGATGGTGTGATTTGTAGCCAGAACTTTTTAATTTTATGTTAGTGTACTAATTTTAAATAAACTTAAGGTTGAGACAATATTACGCTATGAACAGTCTCCCTATTTCATATATACTCCGGCTTTGAAAACCTTTATCCTTATTGATCGGGGATGTTTTGCGGGATCACCTGTGGCCACAAGAGTGAAGCAAAGGGGCAGTTCTAAAGAGACATCCAGACCCTTCTTCAGTGGATCAGAGATCCTATTATGCGCCATATAACCTCCCTGAATAAGAAAGGTCGCTGGCTTTCTTGTAAGCCCCCATCTAATTTCTGGTGAAGGTTGTAAGTGGTGGATACATGATCACCGTGTCTCCAGATTGGTTCATCCTTGAAAACAGCATATTTGAACTTTTTGCACAAGAGCACCTTTTTAACTAATTCATGAACTTATATTTCACTAATTATATGAATGTATGATATTTTCTTAATTTGCACTATTTGTGTGGTCAACATTGGCAGGTAACACATAATCTGATAATTTTCACGTATATTATATCTTGAGCGCTGAACTTTTTGATATGTTATTTTGATTTAGCCTGGTGTCTAGGTTTGGTGTTCAGCTGCTGTTTGGAGCGTTAAATATAATTTTATTTTTATACACTAATGCAGATTTTTCCACACACAATATAGATCCCTAATGGGTGTGCATTTTACAGTTCAAGTTTGATAATTTCAATTAATTTAAAAGAACCTGTCAGATTATAGGGGGATATGGGAACTATGTCTTTTTTTTGTTTTTGTTTTTTGTTTGTTTTTTTAACTGCAGGCTGGGTTCACACCTATGGGAATTGGATGCTTCTTACACCGCATCCAATTCGCAGACCATTTGAAAACATGTTGTTTTCAATGGGTCTAGTTCACATATGTGCGTTGCATTCGCACTCCGCATTGCACTGAAAACGTGCTAAGCAGTGCGGTACGAATTCCAGGCACATTCTGTTCAATTGGAACGCATCTTATTTGCAGATGTGTTGTGAACCGGCATTCTCTCTCCCTCCTCCTACACCCCCCCCCCCCCCTTCCCAGGTCAGCTGATCCCCTGCTAGAACGGAGAGGAGCCGCTGAACAGCAGCTGTTTCTCTTTGCAGGGAGAATGGAGCTTAAAATTCACACCAGACTGGTGTGAACCCAGCCCTCATAGTGTTTTATTGTATTAAACAAGCTGATATGTTAGGACAACTGATGCATTTCTTGTTTAATGTCACTGTAGTGATGGACAGTAGTGAATGAGTAAGGATGGCCGCCATGTAGCTTGCATAATTAAAAAGAAATCTGTACTGTTATCTGTCAAATTTCTGTTCTGACAGGTTACTTTTAACTAGAAAATGTATATACTTGGAGCTCATGGATACTGGGCGTTTTAATTTTTCCTCTAAACACCTTTTACCCCTGGCAGGATAAAACAGCTTAAATGCACCTAATGCCACATTTGGCATTTATGCATTCTATTGGCCAGAACATTAACTTATTCTAGCCATTAGAATGCATTAACGCGCCTAAACGTGTGCACATTTCGAATTTGTTTCTGCTAAAAAGCTCTTCTCCCGAACGTGCTGGTGATTTTTTAATGTCATTTATTTATATTTTCAACCTGTAAACGCTCCTCTTCTAATACGCCTGTTCATGGACACATAAGCTAGCATAGAGGCATGTTTACAGGCAGAAAAAAAAAAAAAAAAAAAAAGCCTGTAAAAGTGATGTGTTTTTTTTAAGCCCAAAGTGCACGAGCCCTTAATCTGTACTCCAGGCAAATATAAAACCCTTTTACTTCAGTTTCAGTTCATATTCTCTAACCGTTATATGTAACAGTGTGTTTTTAGTCCCTGGTTAGTCTGTGCACAGCAACGCTCACATTGGGTTAGGCTCAGTTCACATCTATGCGAAACGGATGTGTTTTGAACTGCATCCAATTCGCATAACATGTGAACCAGGCCAGCTTTCATTGGAGCCAGTTCACATATATGGGCCAGTTGTGGTGCGTGGGCCAGGGTCCTGTGCGTTTTTCATTCTGGTTCAGGTGCCATTTAACCACTTCAGCCCCGGAAGGATTTCCCATGTTAGGACCAGAGCACTTTTTGCGATTCGGCACTGCGCCGCTTTAACTGACAATTGCGTGGTCGTGCGATGTTGTACCCAAACAAAATTTGCGTCCTTTTTTTCCCACAAATAGAGCTTTCGTTTGGTGGTATTTGATCCCTTCTACGTCATTTCTGATCGCCGCTATAAACAAAAGAAGAGTGACAATTTTGCAAAAAAAACCCCCAAATTTCTTACTTTTTGCTAAAATACAAATCCAAAAAAAAATATAAAAAAAACATTTTTTCCCATCGGTTTTGGCTGATCTATATTCTTCCTCATATTTTTGGTAAAAAAAAAAACGCAATCGGCGTTTGGTTTGCGCAAAAGTTGCCGCGTTTACGCATGATGAGAATTAATTTCTGGGGTTTTTCATTTTTTTATTTTTTACTAGTAATGGCGGCGATCTGCGATTTTTAGCGGTACTGCGATATTACAGCGGACATGTCGGACCATTTTGACACTTTTGGGACCATTGGCATTTAGTGTAAATGCCATTGGCAGGGAAGGGGTTAACCTGGAGGGGGCGCTCTAAGGGTTAACTGTGTTCCTGGGAGTGTTCTAACTGTATGTGGGCTGGGCAGGCTGGGGGAAGGGAGTGATCACTGCTTCCATATACAAGGAAGCCTGTGATCACAGCCCTTCCCCCTCTAACAGAACGGAGATCCGTGTTTACTTACACGGACCTCCGTTCTTTCACTGCAGGGGGGCCATCGCGGGTAGCCGGCGTTGATTGAGTCCGCCCTACCCGCTCCCTGCCCCCCCCCCCCCCCGAACACAGTGAGCGCGCCTCCGGTGGCGCACGCCCTCACAGTGAGGGATATCACATATGGCGGCGGTTTGCGATATCGAGCCACTCTGTCGCCATCAGACTGCGGTCAGCAAGTGGTTAAGTGTCAAAATCGCACCTGAACCGCTAAAAGGAAACTGGCCCCATATATGTGAACCGAGCCTAAGGCTGCTTTCATATTGGGGCGCGCGGGCCGCGATGCTTTACCGCTGTTTGAGCGGCACTTTACCTCCGCTAGCGGGTCGCTTTTAACCCCCAAGAAGGGGTTAATAAGGCGTTAAAAGCACCCATGTTGTGGTGCTTCGGAGGCTTTTCAGGTGCTTTCAGAAGCACGGCCCATTCATTCCAATGGGCAGGGGCGAGTTCTTCCCCAAAGATGCTGCTTGCAGGACTTTTTCCAATGTCCTGCAAGCGCAGCGCTTCAGTGTGAAAGCACTCCGGCTTTCACACTGGGGCGGCATGAGAGGCAGTTTTCAGGTGCTTCACAGGTGCTATTTCTAATGCTAAAACACATAAAATGCCTCAGTGTGAAAGGGGTCTTCGGGTTCTTTTTGTTTTGCTCAGTGCTGCCTGAGCACGCTTATAGGACGAAACCTGTCTTTGCTATCACACAGTGGTCCTGAATTGCTGAATGCAATTACAAATCCATTGGTAGGCAGAATAGTTCCTGTCTGTATTTTAGCAGTGTGTGAATTTTCAAATTTAAATAGAATATCACAGAGCTTTAATTAAAGCAGTTATACCACCAATTTAATGCCACAAATTGATTTTTCTTCACTGCATACTAGTATCTTTTAAGATGCAGTAATAGAACTAAAACATTTCTCTGAATGCCTACACGACTTGACATATTGGGGGGAGTTTTACGAAAACTGAAGCGCTCAATCTGTTGTAGCTGTGCATAGAAACCAATCCGCTTCAGCTTGTTCAATTAAGCTTTGGCAATAAAACCGGAAGCTGGTTTCTTTGCAGAGCTGCACAATATTTTGCACTCCAGTTTTAGTACATAACCCCCATTGTGACCTCTGGCTGTCATGTGGGTTCCGCACACTAAGTTCTAGCTTTAGTGATATTGGCCTGCAAGCAACAAGGTGCATAAAATATTGTTTAGGTATTTTAGCACATGCTGACTTTCTGGTACCATGCACTTCCCTCACACTTGTTACTTTGCATGTCATTTTACAAACCTCTATTCTACCTCATGCCAAATCGTGACCCTATCATCTGCATGTCGCAGCAGAAATTTGGCAGATTGGATTAGAGCCTATAGCGATCTTCTGTTTTGAAGTCCATTTTCTAAATTTATCAATTTGCCTTTAGTAAATATGGGGCCAGCTATGGAGTTCAAATTTATACAAACATTTGATCGTCCTGTAGGCCTTTTTTAAAGGAGTAATACATTTTGTGGGGATAGCCCTTTTGGCACCTCACCCTGCAGAGTGTTCATTGACAAAATCCTTTTGAGTGACCTTAATAATATTCCAAAGAATGTTGGTCATCCTGTTTTGAGCATTTGTAGGTTGCATTTTACCTGTAATACACATCCTCATAAAACTAAGTTTTTGTATTTTAACCACTTCAAGTCCCTGCTAATTCTGACATTTCTCTCATACACATATAAATCAGCACTACACTGTGTGCAGAATTATTAGGCAAATTAGTATTTTGACCACATCATCCTCTTTATGCATGTTGTCTTACTCCAAGCTGTATAGGCTCGAAAGCCTACTACCAATTAAGCATATTAGGTGATGTGCATCTCAGTAATGAGAAGGGGTGTGGTTTAATGACATCAACACCCTATATCAGGTGTGCATAATTATTAGGCAACTTCCTTTCCTTTGGCAAAATGGGTCAAAAGAAGGACTTGACAGGCTCCGAAAAGTCAAAAATAGTGAGATATCTTGCAGAGGCATGCAGCACTCTTAAAATTGCCAAGCTTCTGAAGCGTGATCATCGAACAATCAAGCGTTTCATTCAAAATAGCCAACAGGGTCGCAAGAAGCGTGTGGAAAAACCAAGGCGCAAAATAACTGCCCGTGAACTGAGAAAAGTCAAGCGTACAGCTGCCAAGATGCCACTTGCCA
>BLSH010480232.1:193853-208392 GCA_018402905.1 Glandirana rugosa
GCGTCTCCCCGCCCACGACGCAGACAGTCACTTGAGTCTCTTTTCCTAAAATGCCATTCAATATGTTTTTTAGTTAAAAAGATAAGGCAAGTGACTGTCTGCGTCGGAAGAATACTGTGTACCCCTGCAGGGTTTCGACACGGTTAGTTCTCCCCACTCGTTTTTGGTATTGTTTACATGGGTTGTCTTTCTGCGGGAGAGTCCGCCGCGATTGGCGCGGATTTGGCGAACATTATGAAACGCTGGTTTTCGTCGTGGGCTCCTACGATTTTGTAGTTGAAATATTTTGAATCATTTACACACGTGACTCCGGGTCATTCCACCAGGGCAGTTAGTACGTCCTGGGCGTTTAGACGCCAAGCTTCGGTGTCCCAGGTGTGCAAGGCAGCTACTTGGGCCTCAGTGCACACATTTACTAAGTTTTATAAAGTTGATGTTTTAGCATCCTCGGGTGCTGCTTTTGGTCGCAAAGTATTACAAGCGGTTTAGGCGCGGTTAGCGCCGCCTGAGAGGGCGTCTTTCTGTTGGGTACATTTGTTATGGTTTTTGCTCACCCCTCTTGATTGGCACAGCTTTGGGACGTCCCCATGTGTCATAAGAAGGCTGCGTCTGTCAGTGAACGGAATAGAAAAATTGATTTTTTGTATAACTTACCGTAAAATCCTTTTCTCTGAGTTCACTGACAGACGCAGCACCCGCCCCTCTGCGTTGGGTTTGTACAGCTTGTTACGAACTGATGTGCTATGCAGAGCAGGGGGATTATATGCTGAGGTGAGGACAGCCCCCTGGGAGGGGCCAACCTACGCTTTTGTTTGTTTTTGCCTAGTCTACTCCTAGTAGTATGAGCATAACCCCATGTGTCATAAGAAGGCTGCGTCTGTCAGTGAACTCAGAGAAAAGGATTTTAGGGTAAGTTATACAAAAATCCATTTTTTCAGCTGCCCCCGAACTCTCCTCTGTTATCTTATCAGTACATTTACACAGGGTCGTTTATAGTCGTTTCCAAGCAGTTGAGTTTAGAAGCAATTTTTGGAACCCAAAAAAAATGCATTCAGATGGAAGTTCAAAGGCATTTGAAACGCCAAATGCCTGTTACAGCTTGTAAACGTGGTAACTCATGTTTAGCAGTGTTTTGTTTATAGGCGTTTTCATTTAAAGAAGAAAAAAAAACGCTCCTAGACGCAAGCATGGCTAAACGCGGCCAAACGGCTGTTTTTAAGCGTTGCCTTCTAGCTGTCAAAAAATCGTTCAGGGGAGGTTAAAGCGTCCCGTGTTCATGAAGCCTTATGGTTTCCTTTACTTATCTGTGAGTAGGATTTGACACAATAGCTGATTGATATGGTGGTTCCCCTCATCTGCACCTGCCCTGGCAATAAAATTCAGCAAGTGGGTTGATCCACAGCCTGCAAATCTTCATAAAAGTGCTGTTAGCCAACTATACAAATCTATTTGATACCCAGCCAGATTTACCCTTTTTTTTTTTTTTCCCTATGTGTGATGGAGTCCCTTAACCACTTGACCACAGGGCACTTAAACCCCTTTCCTAACCAGACCACTTTTCAGATTTCAGTGCTCTCACATTTTTAATGACAATTGCTCAGTCATACTACACTGTACCCATATGAAAAGGTTGTCCTTTTTTTTTCACACAAATAGAATTTTTTTTTTTTTTTTTTTAGTATTTAATCACCATTGGGGGTTTTTTTTTTTTTTTTAAACAATAAATGGAAAAAGACCGAACATTTTGTAAAAAAAATGCATTTTCTTTGTTTCTGTTATAAAATTTTGCAAATTAGTAATTTTTCTTCACAAATGTTGGCCAAAATTTATACTGCTATATATCTTTGGTAAAAATAACCCAAATTAGTGGATATTATTTGGTCTTTGTGAAAGTTATAGAGTCTACAAGCTATGGTGCCAATCACTGAAAATTGATCACACCTGATATACTGACGGCCTATCTCATTTCTTGAGACCCTAACAAGTCAGAAAAGTACAAATACCCCCCAAATTACCCCTTTTTGGAAAGTAGACAGTCCAACGTATTTAGTAAGAGGCATGGCGAGTTTTTTTAAGTTGTAATTTTTTTCCCACAATTCTTTGCAAAATGAAGATTTTTTCACACCCAGCATATGCATACCACAAATTACACCCCAAAACACATTCTGCTACTCCTCCTGAGTATGGCGATACCACATGTGAGACTTTTACACAGCCTGGCCACATACAGAGGCCTAACATGCAGGGAGCTCCATCAGGCGTTCTAAGGACATAAATTACACATATAATTTCCTAGCTACCTCACTACTGCACTTTTGAGGGTCCTGGAGCACCAGGGCAATGGAAACTCCCAAAAAATGACCCCATTTTGGAAAGTAAACACCCCAACGTATATTGTATGAGGCATAATGAGTCTTTTGAACAGTTCATTTTTTTTCCACAAGTTTTTGGAAAATATGGAAAGAAAATGAAAACGCATTTTTTTTTTTTTTTTTTACACAAGGTTGTCCATTTATACAATATTTCTAACACACATGTACCTAGCAAAAATTTCAGCCTAAAATATATTCTGCTACTCGTCTCAAATATGGCGATACCACATGTGTGACACTTTTACACAGCCTGGCCACATACAGAGGCCCAATATGCAGGGTGCACCATCAGGCGTTCTAGGGGCATACATTTCAAATCTAATTTGACTATCTATTACATTATTGTGAGGCGCTGTAGTGGCACGGATGGGTACTGTAGTGGCATGGATGTGTCATGGATGAGAATTGATGTGGTATGGATGAGCATGAATGAAGCATAAATGAGCACGAATGGGGGTGGATAAGCCGTGTATGGGGATGGCTGATTATAGATGCATGGGTAAACACTGATGCATGGGTGAGCATGGCTGGATGGGTAAACACGGATGCATGGATGAGCACAGATGGATGGCGGAGCATGGGTGAGCATGCATGCATGGTGGAGCACAGATGCATGGATGGCGGAGCACGGATGCATGGGTGACAGATGTGTGACGGTTGTCCATTTATACAATATTTCTAACACACATGTACCTAGCAAAAATTTCACCCTAAAATATATTCTGCTACTCGTCCCAAGTATGGCGATGCCACATGTGTGACACTTTTACACAGCCTGGCCGCATACAGAGGCCCAACATGCAGGGTGCACCATCAGGCGTTCTAGGGGCATACATTTCAAATCTAATTTGACTACCTATCACATTATTGTGAGGCACTGTGGTGGCACTGATGGGTACTGTAGTGGCATGGATGTGGTATGGATGAGCCTGAATAAGGCATAAATGAGCACGAATGGGGGTGGATAAGCCGTGGATGGGGATGACTGAGCACGGATGGATGGCGGAGCATAGATGCATGGGTGAACACGGATGTGTATGGGTGAGCATGACTGGATTGGTGAGCAATGGCTGGATGGGTAAACACGGATGCATGGCTGAGCACGGATGCATGGCTGAGCACGGATGCATGGCTGAGCATGGATGGCGGAACACGGATGCATGGGTGAGCACGGATGCATGGGTAACGGATGGGTGGGCACGGATGCATGGGTGATGGATGGGTGGGCACGAATGGGTGAGCACAGATGCATAGGTGACGGATGGGTGGGCACGGATGCATGGGTGACGGATGGGTGAGCACGGATGCATGGGTGACGGATGGGTGAGCACGGATGCATGGGTGATGGATGGGTGGGCACGAATGGGTGAACACAGATGCATAGGTGACGGATGGGTGGGCACGGATGCATGGGTGACGGATGGGTGAGCACGGATGCATGGGTGACGGATGAGGCTGCATGGGTGAAGCTGGATGGGTGAGCATGGGTGGGTGGATGGATGAGGGGTCCCAGCCTAGCACATAGCAGTGCTGTGAGCACTTCAGATCCTGCCCACAGCACCGATCGGTGGGGAGAGACAAGCCGGATATCCGCCGACTTGTTTACATGTGATCGCTCCGTCATTTGACAGAGCTTTCACGTGGTAAACGGCCGCTGCGAGCGGCCATTTACCGTGATCCGTGATGCATCGGGTCTCAAGGACCCGGCAGGGAACGGATGCTCCCAGGTGCGCGCCTCAGGGGGCGCGCGGGAGCACGATTCTGGGAGGACATTTTAGTACGCCCTCCCAGAATAATGGATCCACCTTGCGGCCGTGTAATTACATTACACGGTCGGCAAGTGGTTAAGTAGCCTGTAATCTTCATCTCCAAAGCAATTCCTCCAGTAATACAGAATATTGTTTCCTAAGCAATCAAATTGAGGTTTCCAATTAAATTTGCCATATGCTCTTGTTACCTGCATACAGTATAGTGCCTGTACCTTTTTGACCATGTATATGCCTTGAGTATTAAGTTGCAGCCTGATAATTATCTGTTGAATTTGTGTTTAAAGTGGAGTTCCACACAAAAGTGGAACTTCCGCTCGTTGGATTACCCCGCCCTCAGGTGTCACATTTTGCACCTTTTGGGGGGGAGGGAGTCCTTTTCCCCACATCCAGGAGCTCGGGCCGGCGGCTGCTGAAGTCAGCAGCCCAGCTCAATCCTCCCTCCTCGCTCTACTACTGGCCTCCGGGCCAATAACAGAGCGCAGTGGGGCGCCCAGCATGAAGCTGTAATGCTACACTGCTGGGTTCCCTTACCCGCAATGGACACGGCTGCACCCGACCCCTGATCCCAAGATCGCGGCAGGTGCCGATATCGCTGGACTCCAGGACAGGTAAGGGTCCTATTAGTAAAAGTCAGCAGCAGTATGTGTAGCTGCTGACTTTTAATTTTTTTAGTATTAGTTGGATCTCCACTTTAACAAGCAGGTGTACCTGATAAAGTGGCCATTGAGTGTATTTGACTGTATCAGTGAGTTGGATGTACACATGTTTTTCCCCCTTTCCCAAAAGCAAGAGACTGACAGGTTTCTTGGTATGACTCGTTATGCCCAATCTAAAGCTGGCCATAAAGTTATGTTTTTTTTTTTTTTTGTTTTTTTGTTTTTTTTTTTGGTTTGCTGAATGAAGAGCAAAACAATCTGCTTCTCCCATCCACACAAGCAAACTGGATAGAGGAATCCTCCCCAATGTGCCATTGTATTCTGACCGTGGGTTTGTCAGGTGGGAGCCACAATAGATGGATTGAAATTCGGCCGGTCCTCCCTGAATTGGCTAAATATCAATCTAGCTATAGCCACCTTAAGGCCCCATTCACACGCACGGACCGTTCAGGTCCGCCTGTCAGTTTTTCAGGCGGACCTGAATGGACGCTCCATTGTACTCTATGGATCGATGGATGTCAGCAGTGACATGTCTGCTGACATCCGTCTGATCGGCTAAACACAGACGGATGGTAACCCTATTTTCCATTTGTCTGGCGGATCGGATGAACACGGACAGACGGTTCGTGTTCATCCGATCCCTCCCATAGAGGAGAGCGGAGCTTTGACAGGTCCATTTCTGCACGGAGGGCAGAGACTGTCCTGCCATCTGCCGGATCAGCGGGGATCAACGGATGAATCCCCGCTGAGCAGCAGAGCCCGTCAAAACGGTTCGTTTGAAAGGACCCTAAATCAGTTTTGGTTTGATTTGGTTCACCTTTTTGTATTTTTGTTGTGTTTTTTTTTTTTTGTTTTTTTTTCTCAAATAAAAACATTATTTTTTTTTATTTTTTTTGGATAGCATAGCGGAAGGGTTAGGACCCATCAGATTTTTTTTTTTGCCATCAGTTTTTTTTTATTCTTAAAAGCCTTTAGACACAAAAGGAACAGAGAAAATCTCAGTGAAATTAGGAAAATCATCCTTAGATAGTTGTGACTGGATTTGATATCCCCTCTCAATTCTCTACTGTTAACAATTCAGAATCTGGGATTTTTTTTCAGTCCCTGTAATGTTCTCATTAGTGGGGATGCAGAATGCAATAAAAACCTGTCAAGGTTGCTAAACCCTTTACTGCTCTAATTTAAAACTAAAATAATGGTGCAGCTGCATCCTTGTCTGTTCGTAAATACCTAAAAAGAATTAAAAAAAAAACAAAAAACTTTGCCTTTTAGATACAGTTTTATATTTTTCGGTATAGAGGGGCATATGTATTTCTAATTGAACATCATATTGTATGTTTAGCTATATTGCCATGGCATTCATATTATGGTTTTATTTTTTTTGCATGGCTTATTTTCTTTAATCTTCTGTATTTTCACCATCTAGCCACTGCAGAGGATAGACAATGAGTTAGAGCTTCGAGGGGACCAACATCACATGGGCAATTTCCCATTCCACCACTCTCACCCTGTGCCTGCAATACCCCATTCAGCGCCCATGCATTACCTCTCCCATGATGCACTGCACCAGGAGCTATCCTTTCCAGTGGTAAGTGCACAGTGAGACACTTCTCCAGTTAAGTGTTTGGTGAATATTACAGGTTAGAAAAATCTATATTTAAAAAGAAAATTGACATGTACAATCCTCCTTTAGTGTTTTTTTTTCCTCTTTAGTGTTTTTTTTTTTCTTTTTAAGTTCTCTTGTTTTGCTTATGGCTTTGATTGATTTTGTTTGTGGCGTATAATTGTGTTTTACTTTTTGCAAATTTGCAGCCATATGCCCATTTGATGCCACGGCGAATAAATGCCCAACGATATCGCCTGCAGCAACCACTGCCGCCTCCTGCACTGCCCCCTTCATATTATCCCAGCTTTCTCCCCTACTTTCTGTGAGTATTTATTGCTGTATATCATGGAATTGCTAGATTTTTTAGATTTCCTTCATTAATTCATTTGTCCCAGCTATAGGAGTGCTACTTTACTTTTTTTTTTTTTTTTTTTTTTTTTTTTTTACAATTTTATTTTCTTGCTTTGTAAAAAATACAAATTTAGTGCAGTGTTTGAATCATTCCATTGTTCACATGCTTCTTTCAGTTCCATGCTTCCTGTATCTCCCACTTCTGTTGGCCCAGCAATCAGTTTGGATTTGGATGTGGATGATGTGGAAATGGAGAACTATGAGGTTGGTTTAATTTTGAATTCCTCATTAAATCTTTTTGCAGTCTTCATTTGGGAGAAAGCATTAAGCAAAATATGCTCCTTCTTTATTTTCCTTTTTTCTTTCTTTTTTTTTTCTTGACTGTTCTATAGCTTATAAATCTTACCTAAAAGTGCCAATGTTTTTTTTTTTTTTTTTTTTTTTTTTAACATTCTGCCATCCTCCTAGTGGAGAAAATATGTTACTATATTTTTAGACATGCCTGATGCCCATATTAGATTTGTGACATTGTACCCAATTTCCTTACTGATCTAAAAATAGCCTGTTGAGCTCGCTCACACTGCACCACATCCCAGCAAATTTTGGGCACTTGGCAGGCATTTCTGAGAACTGTCCAGCATCCTGTAATTGCCAGGTATTTAAGGCCACTTTCACACTGAGACGTTTTTCAGACACTTTTGCGCAAAAAATGGCACCTGAAAAACTCATCCCAATGCCCCCCCCCAGTGTGAAAGTCAGAGTGCTTGTGGGGGGTTAAAAGCGCCCCACTCCAGCCTGCATAGCGGCATCATAGCGCCACTATAACAGTGGAAAAGTGGCGCTGAAACTATAGCAGTGCTTTATCGCTATCGCCCCAGTGTGAAAGTGCCCTAAGTGTGCACAGAGCTGTATTGCTTGGGTTACTCTTCACACCTGGGATTGTGGCATTGAAGCTCAATGATCTAAATGCTTTCTGCACGTTGTCTATTGTTTACCGTGGCTTCTCCTAGTGAGCCAGCCACCAACAAAGGGTGGGATATTCTGCATTTGACTTATCTTATTCAGCTAATTAAATATTTCCTTTTAGGCATTGCTTAACTTAGCTGAACGCTTAGGAGAAGCAAAACCCCGTGGACTCACCAAAGCCAACATTGAGCAGCTTCCATCATACCGCTTCAACCTTGAGAGCCACCAGTCTGAGCAGACATTGTGAGTAATTGAGGGAGATGCCTCTACCTCCCATTATATGTTCACATTCCTATGATCCTAAATTATTTTGTAAACCTCTGCTTTACTAAATAACACACGTTTATTTTAATACACATTTTAATAGTATGTGCTGTGAAATATTCATAAGAAAGTGACATTATTATTATTTTTCCATATGTAATTTTCATAAGACGTGAATGTACAATATAAATGTGCAGTGCTGCGTAAATTGACGGCGCAATGTAAGTACCTTTATAAAAATAAAAAGTAATTTTTAAGGGAAGGATTTAATAAATGGATATTATGATTGAACTATACAAACTATGAATGGTTTTGTATAGAGGGGATAAACACATTTTATAGAGAAACTTAACCTGGACCTACACTCACACTTGTAGTTTTACAGAACTCTCCAATTTTTTTTCTAGCGATGTACTACATACATCTATCCACTCCACTCTATTAAAGATTGTTTAATTAGGGACTTTGGTAGTAGATAGCTCTAATGTCTGATACATCGTTTGGCAATGCCTCCAATGGTAGTGTTCTGTTTTTGTTCAGAGCACATGGCCAGGTGTATTTTCTCTTCCTTCCCCAAAAGCAACGTGTCGTCATTTCCTACTCTCCCCTCCTCCTCCTGCAATGTATGCGTACTTTTAACTTCCTGCTTAGTCAGATTGGAATATTTGAATTAATTTGTTTAGACCATCTCTTCCTTGAGGAAAAAAATATATATATATTTAAAAAGCATGATGGTTAGAACCTCCATTAGCATTTAACCAGTGGAATCCTAAAAATATTTCCTAAAACACCAGTAATCCTGTGACTCACAAATAGGAAGCTATTTTCACAAAGTCACTGACTATGTAGGCATAGGCACACCACCATATCATAGTTTCAAAACACCTGAAAAAATACAGTTTAAATCTGTGCATTTCAACTATTTCCACATTTTGTATGACGTTTCCAAAGAAAAGGGTAAGGTCTGGTTCACATCATGGTGCAGAGACATCAGTTTTTATGCAAGCAATTCAGCAAGGGCACAAAAAAAAAATTGTTCGCTGTATGTGCCCTGTTCACACCACAATACTGGTATCGCATGCAGATTTTTTTTCTGCGCAGGAATCTGTAACGTGTATGCAGTTTTCTGCGGGGAAATAAAAAATTAACGTGACATCAACACTGTAGTGTAAACAGGGCATATAACCGACGTGCTTGAAAACTGATGTAAGCTCATGTCTCTGCAAGTGAAATCTGCTCAGTTTTCATGCACGTATGATGTAAACGAACCCCTAAAGAAATAGAGCTCCATTCATAACACTTTAACACAAGCAAAAGGATCTTTTTCCTTTAGGCCTCGTTCACACCATGGTGCAGAGACGTCAGTTTTTCTGCACATGTTCTGCAAGGGCTCAAAAAAAAAAAAAAAAAGTTCTCTATGTGCCCTGTTCACACCACACCATGCAGATTTTTTTTCTATGCAGGAATCCGTAACATGTATGCTGTTTTCTGCACAGGGCATGACAACAACTTTGGTGTGATTAGGACGCATGAAAACTGAGGTAAACCAATGTGAAACTGATGTCTCTGTAAGGCCCACTTTACAGGCGCTATTTAGCTAAAAATAGCGCCTGTAAAGCGCCTCTCCATTAAACCTAGTGTGTCTTTTCACACTTGGACAGCTCCGGGCGGTGCACTTGTGGGAGAAGAAACAAACTCCTGCAAGCATGATTTTTGGGTCGGTCCTCCAACGCCCCTGCCATTGGAATGAATGGCTAGCGCTCCCGAAGCGGCTGTACACCACTTCAGAAGTGCCGAGCGCCGGCACTTTTAATCCCTTGGGGGGGGGGGGGTTAAAAGTGCCCCGCTGCCGCCAAAATAGCAGAGCCATAGCGCTGCTATTGCTAAACTAGCGGCGGTTCACCGCTGACGTTCGGGCGGTCCCAGTGTGAAACAGGCCTAAGTTAAATCTGTGCAGTTTTTCCATCAGTTCCCATCAGTTTTAATGCACGTATGGTGTGAACGAGCCCATGTGATTTGTAATGTTCAAAGCTTACTGGGATATGCTGAAAATAACTGTTACTTTTTAAAGATAAAACCACTTCTTTTTTTTTCCCCCCAGTAAAGCATGCCTAG
Organism: Glandirana rugosa; assembly: GCA_018402905.1. Taxonomy (NCBI): domain Eukaryota; kingdom Metazoa; phylum Chordata; class Amphibia; order Anura; family Ranidae; genus Glandirana; species Glandirana rugosa. The sequence continues at coordinate 203,953 of BLSH010480232.1, forward strand.
AACCTACTAATCTGGAATACATTACACTTACGGATTGGCAGTTTTATAAATAAATCTGTTGATCTCTTACAGGTGCGTGGTGTGCTTTAGTGACTTTGAAAGTCGGCAGCTTCTTAGAGTGTTACCTTGTAACCACGAGTTCCATGCAAAATGTGTTGATAAGTGGCTCAAGGTATGTTGCTGTATACTTTTTTTTTTTTTTTTTTTCTGTTTTCTTTCAGATCATGTATGTAATTTAGCCAGACTAGAGTTTGCCAGCACTTGCCTTCATTTTTGTCTGTCAATACCACGTGTTTATGCAGCATTTATTCAGTACGTTTTAAGCCTCATAACCACCTTTCAACGCCTGCCATGAATATTACAATGTACACCACACAGTGCAGTACACACAGGTGCTTTGTGTTGTGTTAAAAATTAAGCAGCATGTTTCTTTCATGAGGCATCGGCGCTTATCAGCCACCTCCATTGATTTCAATGGTAAATGCTCTGTGACTGCACCTATAGCATTTATGACATGTTAGTGAAGCATTTATGAAGTGTTAGCTGGGCACTGGGGGAGAGCCAGTGGAGGTTCCTGTATACCAGAATGCACTGGGAAATAACAGAACCTGGACATAGCAGCTCCAGCCACTTCCTGTTTGTACAGAGCAGCTATGTGGTAACACAATTTGCTTCTGTGTGCAGGCAGAAGCATCAAGCCAGCAATAGTGCCGGGCAGGAGCAGAGGCATTGCACATTATTGCCAGGGGCAAAGATTTGTTTCACCAAGGGCTGAAACAAAGTAAAGGCTCAAAGAGATCAAAAGTATACAAATCCATTTTGCAGAGAATTCCCAAAAATGTTTGCTATCACAGCACCACCTAACCACACCTCAAGTAGATCATTTTCTCAACATCTCTTTCCCTTTGAAGGAGAAATATGGCCAAAGCTTTTTTGTCCATACTTCTTCTATGGATCACAGGAGTGCAGTTCGATCACAGAGGCAGCATAACATCAATGCTGCTTCCACCTTGGTGAGTATAATGGTTTTGTTTTTTTAAATCCTGAACTTTTCTTCTAAAATGTTACTAAACCCAGGACCCTGCAGTCACTATATCTGGTTTCCCACCATACACAGAACATGAAAATGCAATATTACTCTTCCGTTCACTGACAGACGCAGCCTTCTTATGACACATGGGGTTATGCTCATCCTACTAGGAGTAGACTAGGCAAAACAAACAAAAGCATAGGTTGGCCCTTCCCAGGGGGCCGTCCTCACCTTAGCATATAATCCCCCTGCCCTGTACAGCACATCAGTTTTTATTTGCCTAGTGCAAGGAGTAGACCTGGTTCCCTATGGGATCTGCGGTCTCCTGAAGATTCGTCTGATGAAGACTGCTATCAAGAAGCTGGCTGGTGGTATAGAGGATATCTCGAATCCAAAACTTTCCCCAGTCCGGCCGACACTATGCGAGCTACCCTTAGGGGGGCCCACCGCATAGTGCCCATTCCGTGCGGGCGGCCAGTGGCTAAAACCCACTAGAGCCCAGTGACTGGTACGCCTGTCCAGTGGCCTGGCCAGCAGCATGACTCCTTTTGGGGAGGTAGGTCTGCTCCGGTGGCTAACCGCTGCACCCGTCTGATTGGTGAGTGGACCCCTCTTCCGCCTTAGGGGCATGGAGAGTGGGCACCTGGGCAGCTCCGGTGGTAGCCGGCCGGTGGGGGACCCTTTTGAGGATTATCCCCCGTCCCTCCCCCCACTCCCCCCCGCAGTACCGCACCTTGCACTGACCGTTCGACTTTGCACCGACCGTCCGGAGCGCTGTGTTAGGTGGGTCGCCGCCATTTGAGTGTAAAGTACCGCTCATTCGTGGCTGACCTCGCGTGTGTTAATGTCAGCGTCCATTGTTTGTTAACCATGCGGTTTCCAGCCTGCTCTTTGGCGGCCCCCAGTGGTCTTTTGAGAGAAGTTCAGTCCTTTTACAGGAAGTGTTTAAAACGGAAGTGAGCTTCCGGTTTGTGCTTGGACACCGTGGCTGACACACAGTAACAAGCTTCTGGAGTGCAGTAGTTTGTGGGCATTGCTCTTCTGGTCGGAGTGCTGAGGCATCAAAACAGCAAGTATAAATGGGTGCTGGTAGTGGTGGGTGCAATCCTCCCGGGTCTCCCTGGCTGATTGGTGGGGTAGAGGTGGTGGTCACACAGTGGGGGTGCCGGAAGGCTGGAATGTCAGAGGCCAGCAATACTATGGCAGGGGTACCTGCGGATCTACAGTCCACCCCAGGAACATTAGTGTCCTTGGAACAGCTGAGGGCGGTGTTTGGGGAGTTCTTTCTCCGGGCAGGGGTGCCCGTTCCGAGGGGCCCCCAGAAACGCCCACCCCCCCCTCTTTCCTCAGGGGAGGATTCGGATCTAGAGAGCACCTCAATGGTCACACCTGTGGATCTTTCAGAGGGTGAGCTGCCCTCAGAGGGCGAAGAGGATCAGGAGGCTCCTTTTTTCGTGTGATAAAGCGATAGTGGAAGCGCTGATCACTGATATCCGCGACTCCATGCGGCTTGACCAAGCAGGGGAGTCACATGAGTCTGCATATGTTTGTGGACCGCTTAAACCCCCTAGGGCTTACCCTTATGATCAGGTGTTGGAACAGGCGGTGTTCAAGGAATGGCGGAGACCACCAAATTCCTTTGCTTTGCCTAAAAGCTTTGCTGTTCGCTACCCCTTTGAGGAAAGCTTTACTAAGAGATGGGCTTCCCCGGTGGTGGACCCTGCCGTGGCTCGTGTAAATAAAGCAACTACCATTCCCTTGGAGGGGTCTCCATCCTTTAGGGAGGCGGCCGATCGCCGCACAGAGGCAGTGTCTAAAGCACTATTCTTGTTGGCTGGGTCAGCCATGCGGCCGGCGCTAGCAGCTGCGATGGCGGCACAGTCTCTTCGTGAGCACGCTGCCGCACTGCACACTGGTTTGTCTAGTGAAGGTGCACAGGCTGAAGTACAGCTGGAACAACATTTGGAAGAAGGTCTCCACTACATATGCCATGCTGCTTTGGACCACCTTCCCATATTGTCAAAAATGTCTGTTTTTTCAATTGTTATCAGGCGGGTGCTGTGGCTCCGCTCTTGGTCGGGCGATCAGGCTTCAAAGAAAGTTCTTGCAGATCTTCACTTTCAGGGAGAACGTCTGTTTGGCCCACAGTTAGATGAAATCATTAAGGATTTCACGGGAGGGAAGAGTACTTTCCTTCCAGAGCCAAAGCGGCGAGATTTTCGCCGTAGGCTGGGCCCTGTCCAGGTCAGAAGAAGTTTTTTCCGGCACCCGCGGGGCACAGTAAAAGGCCCTGGCAGCACACGTCCGAAAAAAACCAAGGATAAATCTACCTCCGCATGATGGGTTGCCCCCCATCCCTGGGTGGGGGGCCGGTTACTGGCGTTCGCAGACAGATGGGCTGCCCGCATCACCGATCGGTGGGTACTGGAGGTGGTGTCCTCCGGGTACAGGATAGAATTCAGCTCTCTGCCCCCAGAAAGGTTCTTCCCCTCAAACCTGAGGCTCCCTCAGGAGCGTCGGGAGGCGCTTCTAGGCGCCGTTCGGGCACTCGCCGAGCAGGGGGTGATTGTACCGGTACCCACGGTGGAAAGATTTCACGGATTTTACTCAAACCTTTTTGTGGTGCCCAAAAAGGGCGGGGTCAGACCAGTTCTGGACCTGAAGGCGTTAAACTGCTTCGTAAAGACGAAACGTTTCAGGATGGAGTCCATCCGCTCGGTCGTGGCCGCCCTGCACCAAGGGGAATTCTTGGCGTCCTTGGATATCAGGGATGCGTATCACCATGTTCCGGTCTGTCTCAGTCATCAGCGTTTTCTGCGTTTCGCAGTAGGGGACCTGCATTATCAGTTTGTGGCACTTCCCTTCGGGCTGGCCTCGTCTCCCCGAGTGTTCACCAAGGTGGTGGCCCCGATGCTGGCATTGCTGAGACAGAGAGGTATCGCGGTTGTAGCGTACCTCGACGATTTACTCCTGAGAGCAGAGTCGGCTACAGCTCTGGAGGAGAACGTGACAATCACGGTGTCCACGTTAGAGGAGTTCGGTTGGCTGATCAACCTGCAGAAGTCATCATTGACTCCGTCTTGCCGGCTGGAGTACCTGGGTCTGATTTTGGACACGGTACAGGCAAGGGTGTTTTTAACACCGAGCAAGCTCCTGACACTTCAGGCAGCAGTGCGAACCCTGTTATCATGCCAGTGGTTCTCCTTACGGTTCTGTATGCGAGTGTTGGGGCTCATGGTGTCGACTTTCGAAGCGGTACCTTACGCCCAGAGTCACACTCGGATCCTGCAGAAGGCGATTTTGTCGCAGTGGGACAAATCTCCCCTATCCCTAGACAGGCTGATCAGGTTGGATCATCAGTCCCGAGGATCCTTGATCTGGTGGATTCGGGCTCCGGCCCTAAAATTGGG
>BLSH010480232.1:209093-219412 GCA_018402905.1 Glandirana rugosa
GTCCCGTTGGTCAGAAAGGCTGCGAGGCCTCCCTGTTCGGGTTCAGTCGGACAATGCCACGGCTGTGGCATATGTGAACCATCAGGGCGGAACAAGAAGCTCGGCAGCAGCTGCGCAGGCGGCTCTGATCCTTCGGTGGGCAGAACTTCACGTGCCAGCTCTCTCTGCAATCTACATCCCAGGCGTGGAAAATTGGCAGGCGGACTTTCTCAGCCGACGGACTCTGGATCAAGGGGAATGGTCCCTACATCCAGAAGTGTTCTGCCAGATTTGCCTCAAGTGGGGCACACCAGAGGTGGACCTTATGGCCTCCAGGTACAATCACAAGGTACAGACCTTTGTGTGCAGGACAAGAGATCCGTTGGCGGTCGCCTCGGACGCACTGGTAGGCCCTGGGGTCGGTATCGGCTACTGTACATCTTTCCTCCTCTAAAGATTCTACCGCGGGTTGTACGCAGGATAGAAGTAGAGGGAATCCCGACAATCCTGGTAGCTCCGGATTGGCCTCGGCGTCCTTGGTACGCCGACGTAGTGCGGATGGTGGCAGATGTTCCGTGGCGTCTTCCATTTCGCAAAGACCTACTGTCTCAGGGGCCCATCTTGCACCCTGCTTAACCCTCGCTGGCTTTGACGGCTTGGCTATTGAGTCCCAGGTGTTGAGTGATAGGGGTGTCTCTGACTCCGTGATCCCTACTATGATCAAGGCACATAAGAGTACCTCACGTAGGATTTATCATAGGACCTGGAAGTCCTATATTACCTGGTGTGAGGCGGGGGGTTGGAACCCCCGCTCGTATATGGTGTCCAGAGTACTGTCGTTTTTTCAGCAAGGACTGGACAAGAACCTGGCGTTAAGTACGCTTTTCGGCCCTGGCGGTTCTTTTTCAACGACCCTTGGCATCTCATTCATTGATCCGTACATTTGTACAGGTGGCTCCTCGGATACGGTCGCCTCTGGCGCTGTGGGATTTGAATCTGGTGCTTTCTGTGCTGCAGAAGCCGCCTTATGAAAAGATTAGGGACATTCCCTTACGACTGTTGTCGCAGAAAGTGGCCTTTCTGGTGGCTATCACATCCGCCAGGCGGGTGTCTGAGTTGGCAGCATTATCCTGCAAGTCACCTTACTTGGTCCTCCATAAGGACAAGGCAGTTTTGCGACCTTCCCCTTAGTTTCTTCTGAAGGTGGTTTCTTCCTTTCATTTAAATGAGGATATTGTTCTTCCCTCATTGTGCCCGCACCCGTCGCATCACAAAGAAATCGAACTGCATTCTTTGGATGTGGTGAGGGCTTTGCTGGTGTATTTGAGTTCTACAGCTTCCTTTCGGAAGTCTGATTCTTTATTTTTGCTGACGGAAGGGTCACGCAAAGGCATGGCGGCCTCGTCAGCTACCGTGTCTCGTTGGATATGGAAGACCGTGACTCATGCATATGAGATTCGGGGCAAGGTTCCCCCGTTTCCGGTCACGGCTCATTCCACCAGGGCAGTTAGTACTTCCTGGGCGTTTAGACACCAAGCCTCGGTGTCTCAGGTGTGCAAGGCAGCTACTTGGGCCTCAGTGCACACGTTTACAAAATTGATGTTTCAGCATCCTCGGATGCTGCTTTTGGCCGCAAAGTATTACAAGCGACAGTATAGGCGCGGTTAGCGCCGCCTGAGAGGGCGTTTTTCTGTTGGGTACAGTTGTTATGGTTTGCCCACCCCTCTTGATTGGCACAGCTTTGGGACGTCCCCATGTGTCATAAGAAGGCTGCGTCTGTCAGTGAACGGAAGAGTAAAAGGGATTTTTTGTATAACTTACCGTAAAATCCTTTTCTCTGAGTTCACTGACAGACGCAGCACCCACCCCTCTGCGCTGGTTTTGCCTAGTCGGATGAGCATAACCCCATGTGTCATAAGAAGGCTGCGTCTGTCAGTGAACTCAGAGAAAAGGATTTTACGGTAAGTTATACAAAAAATCCCTTTTTTTTTAGTAAATATAAACTGCTAAATATCTTTTCTCATCAGCAGTATATAGCAGTCTTATGACTTATATCAGTGTCTCAAACAACAACAATGTGCAGCGCTAGCACTATGTATAAAATAAACACAGGATAAATAAATGACATGCAGGTTGAGAGATGTTTGTAAATGACCAAAAAAGTCCATAAAGATGGAAATAGGCATGTAGAGGTTATAATCGCCAGGACGGCTTCCCAGTGCGTGATGGGTGCAAACGGAGCACACGATGTGAAGCAAACGGTGCAAACAGTCCCAATCACCAAGGTATGCCAAGCCTCTCACCTCACTGATCCGACCCACTGCGGATCAGAACAGCCTCCAACCACCTCCACTTGATCAATGTACAGAAAGAAGATGCTTCATATAGACAAATCACCTGGGGATCCCTGGTAAACATAGGTCTCCATAATAGTAACTGCTGCTAGCGTTCACAACTCCAAAACATGTGGGAAAAGAGACAAGATCTAGTGCTCACTGTCTCAAAAAAACGTTTTAATAGCAAGAATAAAATTACACTCACATAAGAAGGCAATTAGGAGCAAGTGCAAACTGTAAAAGCACATGCGAACAGATGGTACATCAAGCTGGAGCCGCCAATGATCTGTTGGTACGGCCTCCACACTAAAAGCTGCTGGTGATGTCAGGCATGACTCATCCCCCTTGTACGCGTTACGTCCTGCCTAAGGGGCGTGGACTTCTTCAGCCAGGGGGTCCCTGTTTTTACAGTTTCCACTTGCTCCTAAGTGCCTTCTTATGTGAGTGCACCTTTATTCTTGCTATTAAAACGTATTTTTTTTTTGTTTTTTTTTTTTGAGACCGTGAACACTAGATCTTGTACTCCTCTTTTCCCACATGTATTGGAGTTGTGAACGCTAGTAGCAGTTATTATGGAGACCTACGTTTACCAGGGATCCCCAGGTGATTTGTGTATATGAAGCATCTTCTTTCTGTACATTGATCAAGTGGAGGTGGTTGGCGGCTGTTCTGATCTGCAGAGGGTCGGATCAGTGAGGTGAGAGGCTTGGCATACCTTGGTGATTGGTACTGTTTGCACTGTTTGCTTCACATCGTGTGCTCCGTTTGCTCCCATCACACACTGGGAAGCCGTCCTGGCGATTATAACCTCTACATGCCTATTTCCATGTTTATGGACTTTTTTGGTCATTTACAAACATCTCTCAACTTGCATGTCATTTATTTATCCTGTGTTTTTTTTATACATAGTGTTAGCACTGCACATTGTTATTGAATTTCGAAAGGTTTATAATTTCCCTTGATGCGCAAAGCAGCTCTCATACATTTAGGTGTTTAGTCTTGCGCCAAATCCGTTTATTTTTTTATATCAGTGTCTGGTTAAAGCTTGTAAGAGTTTTCATTCTCCTCTGACTGTCCTATGAGGCTGCAGGACGCCTGACCCTCTGCCTGGACAGTGCTGATTGGCCCTGTGCTGATCACATGCACTCTCCCAAGAAGAAAAAACCTTCCTAGCAACACACCCCAAATTGAGCATGTGCAGCTTGCTCCCCAAGGCTCTGTTTTATCAGGAGATGATTTGGGGACTGTGGAAGAAGGGGAGGATCAGAGAAGACAGGATCAAACGGCCTTTTTACACAGTGCTACTCCTTAGGTCCCACAGTGAGTATAACAAGCATGCTTTACTGCATATACAGACTGATTTTACTGTTGTGGGTTTAGTAACACTTCACCCACTTTCCCCTAGTAAAGCAACACTTTCTTGAGCATTTAGCTAGCATTCTTGAAGTTTTTTTTCAACGCAACAAAAACACATCATAAATGCTATAGGCGTGTTAATGAGCATTGCTTTATTGTTCTTGATCAACAAACATGAGTGAGCCCTTACTAAGGAGGTGAGTTTGAGTTTAAATTGCCAAACGCTGGTATTCCCATACAGAGGTGAAAAAGATACCAAATATGTTTTTTTTTTTTTTTTTTTTTTTTTTAACTCCAATTTTTCTGAGAACTCTTTTTTGATACAACAGCTTCTCAAAATGCAAGTTTCTGTCAAGGGTTGCTTCCCCTTCCCCCTAAAACTTAAATGATACCATAAAGCCTTTAAAAAAAAATGGTGCAAGGTCCATAAACACAATGTGGCAGGACTTCAGGCTACTCTAAAATGTTCAGAATTGGGTGTAGGCTAATGCCTGCCCACGTTTGCAACAGTATGCCTTACAGGTCCAGGTTAAAAGATTTGATTTCTTGTAAATATATGTTGCCGTTTGGTATTGTGTCTAATGTTGACTTTTTTTTTTTATAGTCCAACCGCACATGTCCCATCTGCCGGGCTGATGCTTCTGAAGCTCACAGAGATGGGGAGTGAGGACAGGAATTTGCCCTCTCACCTCCTGCCAGTGCACAAACCCAGAGGGATCAACATAAAGTAAACCAGCCTCCTTGCCTGTCTCGGATGCTTCAGCTTCCCCCTCCACTTGCACTTGTCCTAGCGGCTAGGACACAGCAGCTTTGAATCTGGAGGTGGTATCAAGAGTCATACATTCCACTGTCTCCATCCTAGTACCTCTACACCCCAGTACTTCCCAGCTGAGCTCCTACATTATGTATTGTAGTTGTGGGACTTGGGAGGGATTTGAGGTGTGTTGGAGATGAATTGGGTTGTACATTGGAGAGTAACTTTTTCTCCCTTTCTCCAATGTGAGTAACTGAGGCTAACAGGTTTAAAAAATATAAAAGACTGGATCTTTAAGGCCAGTGCTGACCCCCGAACGGGAATTTGAGGCATTACCAGGGGCTCCCTGTCTGCAAAATTCTTCTGTTAGTCCCTTAGTTGAGGGGGATGTCACAGCTGCTTATTTAAATATGTTTGCACTGAAGCCCTAGAGGGCAGTTTTGTTATTTTCTTTTAATTCTGTGGACCAGCATTTTATGTTCTATTACTTGATGCCATGAGAACTAATCACATTCAGAGAAGGTTGTAAAATCAGTTTGGCCTTTTTAAACTTTCTATTAGTATTGTTCCGTAATCTGTTTTTAATCTTGTCTCCAGCTTTGTTCAAACGTGTGTGGTTTTAGCAACCCATTCCAGTCTACCTGAGAGCAATGAAATGGTGTGATTTGAAACAAGCATGATTTACAGTAACGCAATAGATGTTTTTGTGACCCAGTGAGAAATCTCAACCTTTGCTCTGCTTTAGATCAGTAATTTAATTTTTTTTTTTTTTTTTTTTTTTTTAATAGAGCAGAGGTGAAAACTAGGAAGGCATCACAGTTTGTCTCTGCTATATAACAGACAAAAGAAGACGAGGGGCTCTTCGCAGTTTTTTGATCACCAGCTAACCCTTTCTTTACCTCTTGACCTTTACTAACGAGTCACTACTGCCATGTGCCATTTCATGTAATGCAAGTAATTATTGCTAATGCAGTTATGTTGCAGGAATCTCTGCTCTAGCAATATCCTTGGTTAGTTTTAGACTAGCTGTCTAGCAGATGTTGTATTGGCCAGCCTAGTGGTGCAGGAGCTGTTTGCCCATGTTCCTTCTCCTGTCTTCTGCTAGCAGAAGCCCTGGTAATGCCTCCATAGTGTATGTTAGGCAGCAGATCACACAGTTGCAGGCTGGTGTGACTCCACAGGGTAAAATCTGTTGCACGCCAAGCTGTGTTCTAGTGATTGCACTCGGCACCCGCGGCTTCCCTGTGAGCAAACGAACATGGGGTCACCTGTGGGCAAGCGGCTGCCTTATTTAATGATTTGTATCCGTTTTTAGTTCACGTTTGCATGAAAGAACAGCAATGAAAACAAGAGCCAACCAATCATTTCCGATCTGTGTGCGCGTTTTAATGGTCGGACAGAAAGAGTCTGTCTAAATGTTTCACAATATGCATGTCTGAGCAGCTTGGAATATGGTATCTGCTAACCCTTGGCCGTCTGTGGAGTGACGTGAGGGGGGTGGGTGGGACTGGGATAAGCATTATATAGGGGTATGTATCATGCTGAGCTGATTCCTGCTGTGCACTTGTTCGCAAGCAGAAGGCACCTGAACTATTTGTTGGGATTTGATTGTTTTTTTTTTTTTTTACTATTATTATTTTGTTGCCTGTAATGGTCACACTCGGGCAGGGATTGTGTGCGATGGGGTGTTCTTAGACCAAAAGTAATTTAATTCAGTGAAGAGTGGCCCATAGCACATTACAGTGGGTAACTGCTGGACATTTCACAGTGACTATGTAAACCAGTTCAACATAGTCATTCTTGCATTCACCACTGTGTAGCCCTACTCAACTCTGAGCCATAAAACAGATAGGATGTTAAGTATTTCTACAGCCACAATTTTTTTTTTTTTTGGCGTGATAAAGTTCTAATTTCAGTCACCAGTTGAGTATCTACAGCTCATTGACTGGGTGCTTTTCTCAAACCTACTGTTTTAGCCTCACCCAAAACGGAAATACAAAACGATGTAACGTAAACAAGAAAAAAAAAGCTGGTGACCAGTATAACGTGCAAAAACCTAAAGATGACCAGCTTTCAGAACACCAGCCTGTTCCGATCTGGTTGAACGCCAGCACTTCTGGCTAAGTTCAAATTTAACTGCTCCCTCCTGCCTCAAACCTCCCTATTAGCCAGAGAGGCAATCCATCATAATGATGGGCCAACAGCAATGTATAGAGGGGCAGGAGAAGGGTGTGCAAGCTACATGCAGACATGGCATTCAGGCAGAACGGGGCAACTGAATGCTAGCACAAGTGTGTGCACCTATAGGTACCTACCAGCTGATTTTTGCTTGTTTGAAGTGATAGAATCACTCAAATGATCCCAATTATGGCCCACATATGGGCACTTTCACAATGATGAGGCGCGCTTTTCCTGCACGGTGGGTGCACCGCAGTGTACTCGCGCTTTTGGTGCGAGTTAACAGTGCTTTGCCATAGCCTTCCATTATGTCCTGCATGCTTTCAGAAAGTGCACCAAAACCGCAGAATGGAAGTCTATGGCAAAGCACAGCTAATCTGCACTGCTTAAGTGATAGAATCACTCAAATGAACCCAATAATGGCCCACATAAGGGAGCTTTCACACTGATGAGGTGCAGTTTTCTGGCACTGCACCACCCGCAGTGGGGAAAACCCCTTACATATGTCAAGAGTAAATGATCGTAGTGTCCATAGCAACTGAAGGGAATTTTCCAAAAATGGTAAATCCAATGTTTGGGGCTCCTTCAGCCTCATTTGAAAAAAAAAAATAGGGCGGCCACCTTGCTTACTTGGCGTACTGGTTGCCGTGGGCAAAACTTTTTATTTTTCAGCAAAGCCCTTTTTTTTTTCTATATTTTATTTTCCAGGACCCATCTAAAGTAGTAGGAACAGTGACACAATTCTTGCAGTTAATGTCACATCTCAGAGGGTTTGTTACAATTTGGCTGTACATGTCTTCCTTTCCACCATCCCCTTCGCTGTTCTCACTGTTGGAAGGTTTCAGGACAATTTGTATAGTTTGATAAATACTGATGCACTGAGCTGTAGTTACATATTCTGCATGATGGCTAAACAAGAAAATGTTTAAATAATACACAAATTACAAAGCACTGATCACTCATCTGTCATCCTCACCCTTGTATCAATCATCTAAATATGGTTCACGCCTCACCCCGAGCCAAGCCTAGCCTATCACTTGTTGGTCATAGGCTTCAGATAAACCGTTTTTTTTTTTTTTTTGTTTTTTTTCTGCATATTGGCAGCCCATGGAGATTAAAGCCATATGCTAATGGTGAGAACAGTGGAGAATGTAAACTGTTCCATATGCTGGAGCGTGATTGTATTTTTACCGTTTTCTTTCCCCTCACAAGCAAGTCAGATTTGTAGAACTGCCACAGTGGGGCTTATGGAAAAGAGGCAGCAGCAACTGCAGCAGAAAACCACATCAAGCCCTAGTTTTACAGCACACAAGTTACCAAAGGTCTTACTGTATATATCTATCAACACTTCAGAATCCTGTTAGCAGACTTACACAAGACAACAGCAGTATCTGCTGCCTATCCGTTAGAAGTTCATCAACTGCTGGGGAAGTGCTCAGTCCTGTTATAGAAGGCCTTCCCCAGTCCAGTCGCTAAAGGGGTTATTCCTTCATCTGCCCTCTGCTCCACTGTATAAAATACATAGTTCTTCCACTAATCTTAGTCGGAACCCCACAACCATAGAAACCATAGTTTGAGTGCTGTCTGAGCTGTAGCACTTAGCGCACCTCATTATCATTTTGCTAGAAGTACAACCCATTGGTTTAGGATGTCTGTGATTGCTGCATAGATGCGCATATTTTATATATATATATATATATATATATATATATATATATTATATATATATATATAAAATTTAATTTGTCATTACTTTCAAGTACCCCTATGGTGGGATATAGTGGATTGTTTACTGTATCATCCTAACCTCCTGGACCCCTACTCACATTGGGCTGATTGTTCATTTAGTCCCTTCCACTAACATTCCTGCCCCCTTCCCCCAGAGTTGTGGCTTCCCTTACTCAGGGTCCCGGAGGTGTCTTCTGTGTTAGAACTGTATATCTATATGTGGGTATAAGCATATAGATATATCTCTATATATAAACTTTATTTTTGCTTTTGGTACTTGCACATTTACTGGTTACCTCATTTCCCATGTATGTATTTGAAAAAATGCTAATATATAGAAATGGTTCTTGAAGCTATCAGAGTGTGTTTTCTTTTTCCTCCATTCCATTGGAATAATATTGGTTTGTAGCATTTAACTAGTAATATTGTATTATATATATATGTGTATACTGATTGAAATTTTTAACAGATTTGTACTTTTTTTAAAATGAAAGTTGCTAGTTTTGCTTGACCTGGTAGTGCAATCATTTATTTTTTTTAATGTTGTGGCTGAATTGAGAGGGTTCACTAATAAATGTACAAGGACAATAGTGGCATGTCTCTTGTGTGTGTTTTTCTTTCAGTCTCCGTGTTCAACTGGCCATAGCCATTAGGTAGCCGTCAGATATGTAAGGATGATGCAAACACTAAATTTTACTAAAATTTTACAAATTTACTAGGAAAAGTAACCTGCACACAGCAAGCACAGTAGTTCCACTACTTTATGTGAATACGGGCATAAAAATTAATATAGACACCGCTAAGCAGTCCTAATCAGCTTTGCTGAAAAAAAAAAAAGTTTAACTATGTTAGTTTTTTTTAATTCCTATTGTTTATATATGTGGTTTTTCTTTCCAATCTAGGTACCCGCTACATAGTAGATCTGTTTTCTTCAGTTATGTCAATTAGTACTTCAGAATCACAGCTGAAGCTAGACCCACACAGCAGCTATCCTAATCGGTGTAAACTTAACAGCAGCTTTGAAGGCCATACCCTGACCTGACCCTGCTGAACTGGGTGTTCCATTGCCTACAGTGGCTTGCTCACCTAGAACCCTCATAAGCACCAGCATCTTGGGTTTGGGGGGAGCAGGCAACTGTAACCTAGACCCTGGGAATTATAGGGTCATCCTCACCTAAGCCGTCTTCAGCTCTGCCAGATGAGGCTGAGAACTCCCCTGTGTCCATAAGACCCCTTAGAGTCACTATGATTTTCTCAGTTTGTGCACAACTACTGGAACACTCAGCTTGCAGAAGCTTTAAGCGCTCTCTGGCGCTATCCCTGGCAGAGTGTACCTCTAACCCCTCTATGCCTCCAAGGGATTGTTTCAAATCTGACTGATGCAGCATTAGGCCTCATGCACACAGGATGTTAAAAAAAAAAAAATTCTAAAAACATCAGCTTTATAGTGCGTTTTTCTCTAGTCGTCTGTCCAGGACAGCACTAGAGAGATAGAGCTCCTCCTCCGAAGGCAGGAAACACAAGCATTAAGTCTTTAAAAGGGCGCCTCCCCTTCCTCTCCTCAGTTTTTTGTGTTTCCTCCACGGAGGAGGAGGCGGGTGTGGGAGCTCTAAGACTGCTCACCTGTGAGTAGTGGATGATGGGTCCCCCGGTCAGGCACAGAGGGAAGCTGGAACCGGCGCTTCTCCCCCCAAGTAAGTCCAAGGGGACTGAACGCTCCCCGCACATGTCTGCGGCTCCTGGCTGCGGGGCTGGAGGAGATCCTGGGCAGACTGTGAGGGGGGCGGGCGTTGGGCCTTGAGTTCCAGCCTGTGGAGCGCAGGGGGGAGGGCGGGGACTTCCGGGTCGTCACTTCCGGTTCCGGGTCCCGCGAGGAGCATGGACGCCGGAACCAGCCTGTTTGCTTCAAAACAGAGCCGGTCACAGTGCTGGAGTCCTGGATCCTTCTACAGCGCAACGGCGCAATGCAGCAGGAAGCGATGGACCCA
>BLSH010480232.1:227224-249147 GCA_018402905.1 Glandirana rugosa
ACCCCCCCCCCCCCCCCCCTGTGCTGCTCTTCCTCCCCGCTCTGCCCACATATACCACCCATGCAAGGCTGGTGACTGAGAACAGTGCTCCGTCCAGGGTGGGGGCTCAGTCCGCAGGGTAGCAGTGTGGAGTGGCCTCAGAGGGGAAGCAGCAGCTGGTCATGCACAGAGCCTTCACACTGATCCCTTTGCTCTCCGCCTGGCTTGTCCTCTTCTCTCTCCCCCCACCCCCACGGGGAGAGCCAATACGAGCGGGGACAGTGACTGTCCCTCACCCTGTACAGGGAGAGGAGGGAGCAGGGCCAGACACTGTCACTCTGGCTGTATGAAGAAAAAAAAGGGGGGGTGTGGGGAGACCAGGACCTGTCATTCAGCTTTAACAGAAAGCAGATGGTGGGGGTCATTGCACAGGATTGACACTGAGCTGGTGAGTGCTACAAGGGTCCATATACATCAGTATAGAGGGGCCCTATGCATCCCTGAATATCACGATAGAGCTGCCACAGACATCAGTATGGGAGTTTACATATATTGGTTCAGAGGTGCCCACACCACAGTGTTGCTGGCTTTCCTCTCCAGTGGGAACCCAGGGGGGTGTGTCAGGACTGAGAGCAGGGGAAGGGGCTGGTAAATAAATAATTTACCAGCCCCTTCCTTTTATGAATGGACGAAGTGAGCAAATGGTACTGATTGCTCCTATGTTCATTGATAACTGAGCATAGTAAACTGTCTACTATGCTTCAGTTTATGAATGAACAGAAGTCTCTGTCTCCTGTTCATTCATATTCAGTGTAGCTGAGGCTACAGATAAAGGAAATGAAGAATCTGTGTCATCAATTCCTTTCCCTGTCTCAAAGGTGAGATGTCAGGGGTCTGTTTAGACCCTTGATATCGCACCAAAGCCCCTCCTCCAACCGTGTTGGGGAAAAAAAATTAAGGGCTCATTCACATGGGTTCTCTGGCCTATACAGTATGAATGAGCAATTTGTTGC
This sequence comes from Glandirana rugosa, assembly GCA_018402905.1. Lineage (NCBI taxonomy): Eukaryota > Metazoa > Chordata > Amphibia > Anura > Ranidae > Glandirana > Glandirana rugosa. Next base: position 228,217 of record BLSH010480232.1, read on the forward strand.
CTCTGTTACTTTATGGGGATACAGCAGCTGCATGAACTCAGCTGCAGGTCCAAATTTGGTAGGTATGGGCGAGTGGCCCCGAATGCATACTGTTGTGTTTGGGGCTGTACACCTGCATCTGCATACCTGTCAAGTTAGGACCTGCGGCTGTGTTCATACAGCTGCTGTGCCCCTATAGCATAACAGACTGCTTGAACACAGCAATAACCACATTTAAAAAGAAAACGGCAAATCAGACTGTACAGACCACAACACTCAAGAGAATGAGCCCCAAGACCTTGTTTACACACAGAGCTTTATTAACTCCAAACAACTTTAGATTTAGATTTTGTAAGTTATGCTATGTTTGTGTCTGCTAATAATGATTTTAGTGTATATTTAGTGAAAATATTGTTTGGATATTTTTTTTTTGGGGGAGGGGGGGGTGCAGGCTGGCTATGATGTCTAACAGCAGCCCTGAAGGGATGGTGGTGTTGGGGTCATAGTCTGCATTTTACTTCCTCCAAACAAGGCGAGTCGAGTTAATGCCGAAGAGCTCAATTGTGGTCTCATCTGACCACAGTACTTTGTCCCGGGCCTTCTCTGAATCATTTAGATGTACAGGCCTTTCTGAAGTTTGCAAATGAACATGTGCCTTCCTGAGGAAGGGGACCTTGCGGGTGCTGCAGGGTTTAAATCCATGGTGGCATATTGTGTTACCAATGGTTTGTTTGGCGACTGTGGTCCCAACTGCCTTAATATCATTCGCAAGCTCCTCCTGTGTAGTTTTGGGCGGATCCCTCACTTTCTTCATAAACATCAGACCAAGGGCAATTGATGGTTATTTTGTATCACTTCCATTTGGGAATAATTGCTCCAACAGTTGTCTCCTCGCCAAGCTTCTTGCTGATGGTCCTGTAGTGCATTCCAGCCTTGTGCAGATCTACAATCTTGTCCCTGATGTCAATTAACCACTTTAAGACTGTCCGCTGCAGACATACTGCAGCAAGACGGCTCTATTGTGTGAATTGCCGTACCGGTACTGTTCCAGCGGCACACTCACCCCCTGCCGTTTTAGCACTCTGTCCTCCCTCGGCGGTGCGGGCATCTCTACTATAGGCACCCGACTGTGATAGCTTGCGACTTTACAACCGGGTGTCCACTGTGCATGTGCGAGCATCGCTGCGTTCTGTGACTGGTCCCAAAGTCTTCTAGGACCTGTCATGTGTCCCTGAAAAGGGGGGAGGAGGAGAACTTCCGCTTCTGATTGCTGAAGGAGACTGGAACGGAAGTGGGAGCAGCAGGTACCTGTCAAAATTGGGTACCCACGCCTCCCCAAAAGCTCTGTTTCAGAAAGGAGAGCCGGGGAGGAGGCCTTAACCATTTCCCGACCAGCGCCGTAAATAGGCGGCGGTCGGGTTTAAGCGGCTCTACCAGGACATCCCGGTATCATTTTTTAGAGCTGGCGGTCGGCTATCCAGGGGTAACGACTGATCTGGCTCGGGAGCCGCTCGGTCGTTACCCCAGGGGACCTTCCACTGCTCTTCTCCGGCGCCTCGTCCCACCGGGAGACCAGAACGACGATCCGGCGCGTCCGCCGGCTGGAAGGAGACCTGATAGAAGCTGTAATTGGCTCCGATCGGGTCTCCTTCGGCAAATTCCGGAAGCGACGTCACTTCCAGTTTACTCGGCGGCTAACTGCGCCAATTTTAAAAAAAATGACAGTATTCAGAATCGCCGTTTTTGGCACTCTGAATACTGTGAAGTGCAAAGGAGGGATGGGGGGTCTTTTAGACCCCCCCGGCCCTTCAAAAAGAGTACCTGTCACCATATATTACTATCACAAGGGATGTTTACATTCCTTGTGATAGCAATAAAAGTGATCAGATTTTTTTTTTTTAAAGGAACAGTGCTATAAATAAATAAAATAAAAAAAATAAATACATTTAAAGCGCCACTGTCCCCGCGAGCTCGCGCAGCAAAGAAAATGCATACGTAAGTCGCGCCCACATATGAAAACGATGTTCAAACCACACATGTGAGGTATAGCCAGAGTGTGAGCAATAATTCTAGCAAAAGACCTCCTCTGCACCTTTAACCTGGTAACCAATAAAAAATTTTAAAGCGTCGCCTATGGAACTTTTTAAATACCGGACTTTGTCGCCATTCCGCGAGTACGCGCAATTTCTCCTATCGTTCACTGACAGACGCAGCTCATCATGACGTTTGGGGGTTTATGCTTGTCCCACTAGGAGTTAACTAGGCAGGGAAAAGAAACAGCTGGCCCCTCCCATGGTGGCCGTCCTCTCTTCCTACATAAACCCCCTCATAGCATAGCTCTTCAGTTCTTATGCCTAGTTTGCAAGGAGTTGACCTGGCTTCCCTTTAGGGGGATTTGTGGTTCTGTTTGTGACCGTTTTTTATTTTAAGTTTTCTTTTATTTGACTTCTATCAAGCAATTGATCTGCTATCAAGAAGCCGGTCGGGATATAGAGGGTCCTTGGGCCCTGTACTTTGCGAGCCAGTCCCGACGTATGGGGACCCGCCGCATCGTGCCTGTTCCATGCGGGTGGCCTGGGGTGACCCCCCCCCCTTGCGCCCAGCCCCGGATGCAATTAGGCAAGGGCGATTTTCTGGCCTGCAGCATACCGCCCAAGAGGGGGCGGAAGGTCTGCGCGACTGGGTGGCTACCCGCGGCGCTCGTCGGAGTGGTGAGTGAGAGTTCCTGCCTTTCCCTCCTTTTTAGGGGCGGAAAGGGGGACCGACGACCGCACAAAAAAAAATTTTTTTTTTCTTGCTGGGTAGCCGCTGGTGGGACGCGTGAAGCTCCCGTTCACCCCCCGCACTGCACCGATCGTTTAGGCCGTTCGTTTCGTTTTTCGCGGCGATCGGCCACCATTTTGCGGTGGACCGTCGCCATTTTGCCGTAGCCGTGGACATTTTGGGCCTATGGGACTTTCCCTCTAGCGCTCAGAGTGGCCGTTTGTGGTACTGCACGTTCCTTGAAGGTGTCTTTTGGCCTCTAGTGTTTAATGGCGGCCATTTTGACTGCATACCTCTGTAATACACGTGTCTGCAGCGTTTTTTCCTTCTCTGTGGAACGGTGATCTGGCGGCGTGGCTCTTCTGATGATACATCCAGAAGTTACAGGCAGCAGAACAGCAAGTATAGCTGGGCTCCCTGTGAGTGCTGGTGGCGGTGGGTGCAGTCCTCCTGGTTTTCCTGGTGCACTGTGGGCGGTGGTGTGCGGCAGTGTGGGGATGCCTTATTCTCCTTAGTCCCCTGTGTGTCACTAAGAGTGTTTTTATGGGGGAAGACGCTTGGATGAGATTATTAAGGACTTCACGGGAGGTAAGAGTACCTTCCAGAGCCCCGTAGGCGTGAGTTTCGCCGTAGACAGGGGCCCCCTCATTTGGGTCAGAAGTTTTTTTGCACCCCGGGCGCAGCAGGTAAAGGGACCCGCTCCGGTAAGGTCGCTGCAGGGGCCGGAAGATGGCAGTGGCAGTGCAAAACCAGAAAGGCGGAGGACAAGTCCTCCTCAGCCTGATGGGTTGCCCCCACCCGGGTTTCGGGTGGGGGGGGACGTCTTCTGCGGTTCACAGGCCGGTGGCTGGCTCACATTTCCAACCGCTGGGTCCAGGAAGTGGTGTCCACCGGGTACAGGATAGAGTTCGACACTCTACCCCCAGACAGGTTCTTCCCATCAAATTTAGGGCTCCCGCAGGAACGCCGGGAGGCCCTTTTTGGGGCTGTGAATAAAGCAAAAAGTAGTGGGTTTGGCGCTGCCAGAAATGCTTGAGAGTACTCCGTATACAAGTGAAAAAATTTCAAAATTTGTGTATATACAGTGTTGAAGGTGAGTGTATATTAAAGTAACCAAAAAAATCAAAGGGTGATGAAATATGCGGTTATGGTGCCATCTAGTTGCGAGTGGAAGACAAATTCTATATCGTGAGAGTGCTCATACAAAGGAGCTAAAATATTTAAAAAAACACACACAATTAAATATCAGGGTGTGCGTATCAGGGGCATGTGGTGGCACTGAGGAACACCTCCGCCCGTGACACAAACCCCACTCACCCTCAAGTTCCGTCCGCACTGAAATTCTGGTGGAGGTCTCCAGACGCTGGTCCACAACTCAGTCCAGCGTGGTAAAGGTGTCAATGTAAGCGATTGAAATTTCCGTAGTGTAGGGTATCAGGCAGACAAAGACAGAAAATAAATGTAGTTACTCACAGTGGAGAAGTCAGAAACCGGAGCTTCCTTGCGTTCCAGGGATAAGCCGGAAGTACGTATGACACTCTTAGCTCCGTCTTACGCGTTTCGTCATCAAGACGTCATCGGAGGCGGTGCCCTCTCCACGTATTCACCGGCTTAAATATACATCCTGGTAACCCAGTAACCAATCAGATCGTTCGTGGCGGCCATATTGGTGCTCCTTATTGAGGTCTGAATCATCATCCTTCTCAAAACATACATAGCGATTTTATTTCAAAATAAATATTTTTTATATAAAAAAATAAAAATATATGAAATGATAAAAATAGTAAAATTATTTAAAATATTTTTACAAATGGGGTTGCTTGAGTACGGACAGACATTACTTAAATAGCAGGAGGAATTGATCATTCAGTGTAAGCTAATACGACTGAGGGTATTAGAACCTTCAATAATATGAAGCAAGTCAATGCTGAATGAAGGAGAAATCCAACGAAACTGGGAGTGGGTCCATGTTTCCCAATAAGCCTCTATGGCAAATGGGAAATAAAACTACTAAAAGAATATGAACCCTGACAACATACTACACCAAAAGAGGGGGCTGTGATGCAAGCTAAAACGTGAATGGATGAGAATATTAAAAACCGAAAAAATGGCGGTTGCTATATTGTTACTCAAATGCCTCCACATATGGGACTGACCATATCCAAACATATTGGGGACCCTTAATCATTGGAAATATAGCAATTCAGGTCTATATCTATGTTCAATCCGTGAGGTTGCAAAGAGTTTAAATTATAGATCCACATTGTCTGTCTCGTTTTGTTGGATCCTTATAGTCCTGTTGCCACCCCGCCAGTTTTCTTTCACATGGTCTATTCCATAGAATGACATTACAGCAGGGTTCCTATTATGTACATCCCTAAAATGTCTTGAGAGACTGTGTTTCGGATAACCTTTTTTAATGTTATTCACGTGCTCTCTAATGCGCACCCACAGTGGTCTGGTGGTCCTTCCGACGTATTGGAGCTGGCATGGACACTATGACATATGTCACATGGGTGCTTTGACATGTGAGCAACTTGTTAATCTTGTATTGTTTCCTAGTGGATGTGGATATAAAGGATTCCTTTTTCCGTGGTCCTGGTTTGCTGGTTCTACAAGGCAGGCATTTGTTACACTTGAAAAACCCTTTTAGTTGGGGAAACATACTCACTCCCCCTGGAGATTAACAAGTTGATCACATGTCAAAGCACCCATAGAGTGTCCATGCCAGCTCCAATACGTCGGAAGGACCACCAGACCACTGTGGGTGTGCATTAGAGAGCATGCGAATAACATTAAAATAGGTTATCCAAAACAGTCTCTCGAGACATTTTAGGGATGTACATAATAGGAACCCTGCTGTAATGTCATTCTATGGAATAGACCATGTGAAAGAAAACTGGCGGGGTGGCAACAGGACCATAAGGATCTCACAAAACGAGACAATGTGGATCTATAATTTAAACTCTTTGCAACCTCACGGATTGAACATAGATATAGACCTGAATTGCTTTATTTCCAATGATTAAGGGTCCCCAATATGTTTGGATATGGTCAGTCCCATATATGGAGGCATTTGAGTAACAATATAGCATCCGCCATTTTTGCCATTTTTTCGGTTTTTAATATTCTCATCCATTCACGTTTTAGCTTGCATCACAGCCCCCTCTTTTGGTGTAGTATGTTGTCAGGGTTCATATTCTTTTAGTAGTTTTATCTCCCATTTGCCATAGAGGCTTATTGGGTAACATGGACCCACTCCCAGTTTCGTTGGATTTCTCCTTCGTTCAGCATTTGACTTGCTTCATATTATTGAAGGTTCTAATACCCTCAGTCGTATTAGCTTACACTGAATGATCAATTTCTCCTGCTATTTAAGTAATGTCTGTCCGTACTCAAGCAACCCCATTTGTAAAAATATTTTAAATTTTACTATTTTTATAAATTTTTATTTTTTATATAAAAAAATTTGTTTACCCTTCCTGCACTCTTCAAAGTCTTTCCCTTTATTAAGGATCATACATCTAACTTCCAGTTTGATACAAATCTTTAAGATTTTTCCCTTTATTATGAATCATACATTTAACTTCCAGTTTTGAAGCTCTTTTTATCTATCCCCTGGTGATATCCACCTCTCCCAACTAGTTTTATAACACTACAGTTTTTCGGCAATATATATTTTTATACGGTATTTTTACGGGGGATCCAGGCAATACTTGTCATAGTATAAGTACATGGGAATTATATTTGTATTTTTCCGGCTTTGACTCTTCTTTGCCCGTTCGGTTGACCTGCATATTTATCTTATTTTTATTCTTATTTTTTAAATTTTTATTAACATTTCTCCTCCAAAAGGTTTATAAATAAATGCCAACAATTTTTAATTTTTTGAAATATATATTTATTTTGAAATAAAATCGCTATGTACGTTTTGAGAAGGATGATGATTCAGACCTCAATAAGGAGCACCAATATGGCCGCCACGAACGATCTGATTGGTTACTGGGTTATCAGGATGTATATTTAAGCTGGTGGGTACGTGGAGAGGGCGCCGCCTCCGATGACGTCTTGATGACGAAACACGTGAGGCGGAGCTAAGAGTGTCATACGTACTTCCGGCTTATCCCTGGAACACAAGGAAGCTCCGGTTTCTGACTTCTCCACTGTGAGTAACTACATTTATTTTCTCTTTGTCTGCCTGATACCCTACACTAGGGAAATTTCAATCGCTTACATTGACACCTTTACCACGCTGGACTGAGTTGTGGACCAGCGTCTGGAGACCCCCACCAGAATTTCAGTGCGGACGGAACTTGGGGGTGAGTGGGGTTTGTGTCACAAGCGGAGGTGTTCCTCCGTGCCACCACTTGCCCCTGATACGCACACCCTGATATTTAATTGTGTGTGTTTTTTTCATTTTAGCTCCTTTGTATGAGCACTCTCACATGATATATAATTTGTCTTCCACTCGACCGGAGCCCTTTTTGCGATTCGGCACTGCGTCGCTTTAACTGACAATTGCGCGGTCGTGCGACGTTGTACCCAAACGAAATTTGCGTCCTTTTTTTCCCCACAAATAGAGCTTTCTTTTGGTGGTATTTGATCCCCTCTGCGTCATTTCTGATTGCCGCTATAAACAAAAGAAGAGCGACAATTTTGCAAAAAAACCCAAATTTCTTACTTTTTGCTAAAATACAAATCCAAAAAAAAAATATAAAAAAACATTTTTTTTCACCGTTTTTGGCCGATTTATATTCTTCCTCATATTTGCGATAAAAAAAATCGCAATTGGCGTTTATTGATTGGTTTGCGCAAAAGTGGTCGCAATTACGGGTGATGAGAATTTTTGCGGTTTTTATTTTTTTTTATTTTTTACTAATAATGGCGGCGATCTGCGATTTTTTGCGGTACTGCGATATTTCAGCGGACATGTCGGACCATTTTGACACTTTTTTGGGACCATTGGCATTTATACAGCGATCAGTGCTATAAAAATGCACTGATTACTGTGTAAATGCCATTGGCAGTGAAGGGGTTAACCTGCAGGGGGCGCTCTAAGGGTTAACTATGTTCCCTGGGCGTGTTCTAACTGGGGGGGGGGACTGCCCTAACAGGGGAAGGGAAGTGGTCACAGCCTTCATGTACAGGAAGGCTGTGATCACAGCCCTTCCCCCTCACACAGAGCGGAGGTCCGTGTTTACTTACACGGACCTCCGCTCCTTCGCTCCGGGGGGGCCATCACGGGTAGCCGGCGGCAATCGAAGCTGCCGCTCCCCGGCCCTCCCCGGACACAGTGAGCTCACTAGGCTCGATCACGCGGCCGCCGTCGTATGACGGCGATCCGCGTTACAGAGCCACTTTGCCGCCGTCAATTGCCGATTGACGGTCGGCAAGTGGTTAATTCACCTTCAACACTGTATATACAAAAAATTTTTAAATTTTTCACTTGTATACGGAGTACACTCAAGCATTTCTGGCAGCGCCAAACCCACTACTTTTTGCTTTATTCACACATTAACCAGTTTCTGACTGGATCTAAGTGGGGGCAGCAGCCTGCACACACATTTTTTATTCATACAATTTCTATTGCATTCCTTTTGGCAACATTTTAGCAGCGCCACACCACTTTCCTTTTTACCTTTTTGGGGCTGTACAAGCACTCTCAGACCAGGGGGTGATCGTGCTAGTGCCCCCAGTAGAGAGGTTTCGAGGGTTCTACTCAAATCTTTTCGTGATTCCCAGAAAAGGGGGGGTTCGGCCCGTACTGGACCTGAAGGCCCTGAACTGGTATGTCAGGGCACGGAAATTCCGGATGGAATCTGTCCGCTCGGTCGTGGCCGCCCTTCATCAGGGGAAATTTCTGGCGTCCCTGGACATCAGGGATGCATACCTCCATGTACCCATTCATCCACGACATCAGCGCTTCCTGCGCTTTGCGGTGGGAGACCTCCATTTTCAATTTGTGGCACTCCCCTTCGGCCTGGCCTCGGCACCTCGAGTTTTCACAAAACTGCTAGCACCGGTGTTGGCGTTGCTGCGACAGAGAGGCATTTCGGTAGTAGCCTACCTAGACAACCTGCTCCTGCGAGCAAAGAACAAGAAAGGTGTGCCTCTAAGTGCAGTAGTACAAAAAAACAATTTTATTAAACAAGATTAAAACTACTCACAATGGTAGTATGCAGGTGCGCATTGCAGTGTCAGCCACTGCTGGCTATGGTTGTCCTTTGGTCTGTCTGGGATGGCTGCTGGGATGTCTGCTGGGATGAGATCCTGGTCTGCCTGGCGGTGGTGGGCTGGGGGGGGCGGTGTCGGTGGTTCCCGGCGTCTCCTCCTCTGGCTCCGGTTGGTTTTGGTGCGAACGACCGTTCGGTCGTCCTTTCGGTCCGTGCAGGGCAGATGCAGGTGGTCCTCTCGTCCAATGGGCAGCTGGAGACGGCGACGCGTTGCGGGGCTCAACCCCTTCTTCAGGCCGCTGCATCTGCCCTGCACGGACCGAAAGGACGACCGAACGGTCGTTCGCGCCAAAACCAACCGGAGCCAGAGGAGGAGACGCCGGGAACCACCGACGCCGCCCCCCCAGCCCACCACCGCCAGGCAGACCAGGATCTCATACTACCATTGTGAGTAGTTTTAATCTTGTTTAATAAAATTTGTTTTTTTGTACTACTGCACTTAGAGGCGCACCTTTCTTGTTCTTTGTTACCCACAGGAGTCCGGTTACTTCTTAATGGTGCAGCCTACCATTGTCACAGTGGATTTCCACCATCCCAGCAAATAGACTATACTAAGACTTTTGTACATACGGACAATTGTACATACCTTTGTACACAGACTTTTTGAACATTGTCCACTGTTCCCCCAGGTGACTCGCCCATCCCCTCACCTGCCCAACAACCGCAGAGGCAAGCCGAGTACCTGTCCCCCTCCCTCTCCCCTTTTTTCCCCCGCCCCTCCCCCACCCAAAGGGTCCCCAGCCTCCAACTGTTCGGGCCCCCCCAACCCTCACTCCCGTGATTGCGCTGCCAACTTCATTCTTCGAGAACTGGCAGGTGGACTATCTCAGTCGCCAGACACTGGAACAGGGAGGGTGGTCTCTCCACCCGGAGGTGTTCAATCAAATTTGCGGCAGATGGGGGACGCCGGATGTGGATCTCATGGCGTCTCGGTTCAATCACAAGGTGGAGACCTTTGTGTCCAGAACGAAGGATCCGTTGGCAGTGGCCACGGACGCTCTAGTGGCCCCCTGGGGGCGTTATCGTCTTCTGTACGCTTTCCCTCCGATAAGACTGCTTCCGCGATTGATACGCAGGATAGTGGCGGAGCGGATACCAATAATCCTGGTGGCACTAGATTGGCCTCGGCGCACTTGGTACGCCGACGTGGTGCAAATGGTGGCAGATGCCCCTTGGCGGCTCCCGCTGCGAGACGATCTTCTGTCTCAGGGACCCATCTTGCACCCTGCTTTACCCTCGCTGGCTTTGACGGCTTGGCTATTGAGTCCCAGGTGCTGAGAGATGGGAGTCGCTGACTCCGTGATCCCTACTTTGTTAAAAGCTCGCAAGTGTACTTCTCGCAAGATTTATCACCCCACCTGGAAGGTTTATATTGCTTGGTGCGAGGCGGAGGGCCGTAACCCTTGCTCTTATGTCGTGTCCAGGGTCCTGACTTTTTTACAACAGGGCCTGAACAAAAAACTGGCTTCGAGTACTCTCAAGGGCCAGATATCGGCTCTGGCTATTCTCTTTGAGACCTTTAGCTTCGCACTCGTTGATTTGTACCTTTGTACAAGGTGTGCGACACGTGACGCCTCGGGTAAACGTTCCGATGGCTCCGTGGGATCTGAATTTGGTGCTTTCTGTTCTTCAGAAACCGCCTTATGAGAATATCAGGGAGATTTCTTTGTCATTGTTGTCGCAGAAGGTGGCCTTTTTAGTTGCCATCACTTCCGCCAGACGGGTGTCTGAATTGTCAGCACTATCGTGCAAGTCTCCCAACTTAGTCATAAATAAGGATAAGGCGGTCTTGCGACCTTCTCCTTCCTTCCGAAGGTGGTTTCTTCCTTCATTGTGCCCTCGTCCATCGCACCCAAAGGAGTTTGAGTTGCATGCTTTGGACGTAGTGAGGGCCTTACGAGTGTACTTGGCTGCTACAGCTTCTTTTCGACAAGCTGATGCTTTGTGTTGCCAGAAGGCCCGCGCAAAGGGTTGGCGGCCTCGTCAGTTACGATTTCTCGTTGGATCAGACAGACCGTGACCCATGCGTATTCTGTTCGGGGCAAGGTTCCCCCTTTTCCGGTCACGGCTCATTCTACCCGGGCTGTTAGCACTTCCTGGGCTTTCAGACACTAGGCCTCGGTGTCACAGGTGTGCAAGGCGGCCACTTGGGCCTCGGGTCACACTTTCACTAAGTTTTATAAAGTTGATGTGTTTGCATCTTCGGATGCTGCTTTTGGCCACAAAGTTTTGCAGGCGGCAGCGTAGGCGCGTCTGGCGTCTCCTTACAGGTTCAGTTGGGTACTGTTGTTAGCGTTTACCCACCCCTCTTTTTGACACAGCTTGGGGACATCCCCACACGTCACGATGAGCTGCGTCTGTCAGTGAACTATAGGAGAAAAAGGGATTTTATTAAAAATTACCGTAAAATCCTTTTCTCTGAGTTCACTGACAGACGCAGCTCCCACCCCTCGGTGCTCTGTTCTGGTACGGCTTTTGTACGAACTGAAGAGCTATGCTATGAGGGGGTTTATGTAGGAAGAGAGGACGGCCCCCATGGGAGGGGCCATGTGTTTCTTTTCCCTAGTTAACTCCTAGTGGGACAAGCATAAACCCCCACACGTCATGATGAGCTGCGTCTGTCAGTGAACTCGGAGAAAAGGATTTTACGGTAAGTTTTAATAAAATCCCTTTTTTCAACCGTGTCATTTATGGTATCTATTTTCTCGGCGTAACATCTTCTTTCACAATATACAAAAAAATTGGGCTAACTTTGTCTTGTTAACGCAAAAAAAGTAAAATTTTTCTAAAAAAATTGCGCTTGAAAGACCGATGCGCAAATACCGTGTGACAAAAAGTATTGCAACAATCGCCATTTTATTCTCTAGGGTGTTTGAAAAAATATATAATGTTTGGGGGTTCTAAGTAATTTTCTAGCAAAAAAAATGTTTCTCTTACGTTCACTGACAGACGCAGCTCTTCATAACACGTGGGTTTTATGTCGTCCTATCAGGACTGACTAGGCAAAACGGAAATAAAAGCAACAGGGATAGGCTAGCCCCGCCCAGGGGGCCATCCTCACCTGAGCATAAAACCCCCTGCTGGCCAATGGCATTCAGTTTTTGTTTGCCTAGTGCAAAGGAGTGGACTGGGTTCCCTCTGGGACCAGCGTTTTTGTGCTGAAGTTTTCCCTATGAAGACTGCTATCAAGAAGCCGGCTGGTGGCATAGAGTGGATATCACGAATCCAAAACTTTCCCCAGCCCGGCCACCACCTGGCGAGCTACCCTGGCCTAAGCAGGGTCATGCCGCGCAGGGCCCGTTCCGTGCGGGCGGCCAGTGGTTAACCCCACTTGTGCCCAGAGTTTGGCGCATGCCTCTCCAGTGGCCTGGCCAGCAGCAATCCTCCGTGTGGGGGGAAAGTCTGCTACGGGTGGCTACCCGCATCACCGGTCGGAGTGGTGAGTGGACCCCCGCCCCAGGGGCGCGGCGAGCGGCATCCGGGCATTTGGTGGGTAGCCTTCCTGATTAGGGGTACGCCGCCTGTACCGCTCGTTTTTTGCCGCTGGGCGGCGAACACTAGATTGCACACCGCCACCATTTTGTGGTGGATGGGAATTTTTTACAGGAGCAGCGGCCATTTTCTTGTAGCCATGTGGTTTTTACTGCTCTTGGGCAGCCTCCGGTGGTCATTTGTGGTACTGCGGCCTCTGTAAAAACTTGCTGCAAACGTTTTTAGTTCCTCTTTCGTCTGGAACAGCGTGGCTGACACACGTGCGGTACAGGTCCTGGCTGTGCAGGCCTTACGGAAGATGCAGCAAGTATTGCTGGCCTTTCCTGGGGTGCTGGTGGTGGTGGGCTTAATCCTCCCGGTCTTTACTTGCTTTTTGGGAAGCCCCCCCGTGATACCACCACCTCCGCCCGCAATCAGCATGATGCTGCGGCTATAGTCCCTGCAGGGCTCTCCGTGGAGGTGCCAGTGGAGCAGCATTCGGCACCGGAACCCATGGTCTCCTTGGACCAATTACGGGAGGTTTTTGCAGAATTCCTTCCCCGGGTGGGCACGGCTCCGGAGCCCCCCAAGAAGCATCCACTCCCCTGCGAATCCTCGGGGGAGGATTTGGATCATGAGGTGGCCTCAGTGGTCACACGGACCCCTGTGGAGTTGTCGGAGGGCGAGCTGGTTCTCTCAGATACTGAAGAGGATCAGGGGGCCTCAGTGGCGCGCGACAAGGCGATTGTGGCGGCGCTGATCGCGAACATTCACCAGTCAGGGGAGTCGCAGATATCGACTTATATGTGTGGGTCTATGAAGCCTCCTAGGTCTCCTAAGGCTTTTCCTTATGATCAGTTTTTTGAGCGGGCAGTTTTTAAGGAATGGTTATCTCCAAAAAATTCCTTCACCCTGCCAAAACGCTTTGCGGTGTGCTATCCCTTTGAGGAGGCTCTCACTAAGCGCTGGGCTTCCCCTGCGGTGAACCCACCAGTGGCCCACCTGAACAAGGCTACGACCTTTCCGTTGGAGGGCTCGCCTTCCTTTAAGGACGCGGCTGATCGCCGTACGGAGTCGGTGTCAAAAGCAATTTTTCTGGTGGTAGGTTCTGCCATGCGGCCAACTCTGGCGTGTGCTATGGCAGCTCAATCTCTTTTTGAGTGCGCCACCTCTGTGTGCGCTAATCTGCGTTGCAGTTGTGCACAGGGTGAATTGCAAAGGGTTCAACACCTGGTGGAGGGGCTACACTACTTGTGTGATTCCCTGTTGGATATCATGCCCATGCTATCCAAAATTTCTGCTTTTGTGGTGGTCATCAGGCGGGTGTTGTGGCTGCGTTCCTGGTTGGGCTACCAGGCGTCTAAAAAGGGACTCTCAGATCTCCCCTTTCAGGGGGGTCATTTGTTTGGACCGCAGCTGGATGAAATCCATTAAGAGTTTCAGAGGGGGGAAGAGCCCTTTTCTCCTGGTGCCCACGCCGACAGGGCCCTGTTTCTTCCGGGCAGAAGAAGTTTTTTTTCGTGCCCCCGACACGGCAGGGACGGGCTCCAAGCCCGGTAAGACCTTGGCTGGATCCGGTAAAAGGACTTGGCAGCATAAGCCCGGCAAGGCAGAGGATAAGTCCTCCACCGCATGACGGGTTGCCCCTGCCCGCTTCTCGGGTGGGGGGCTGGTTGCTGGAGTTTGCGGTCAGTTGGTCCGCTTGTGTCTCCGATCGGTGGGTACTAGAAGTGGTGTCCACCGGGTACCGGATAGAGTTCAGCTCTCTACCCCCAGACAGGTTTTTTCCCCTCAAAGGCGTCGGGAGGAGCTTTTGGGCGCGATCCAGTCCCTTGCGGATCAGGGGGTGATCGTGCCCGTTCCTCTGGAGGAGAGGTTCTGCGTTTTTTACTCAAACCTCTTTGTGGTGCCCAAAAAGGGCGGTGTCAGGCCGGTGCTGGACCTAAAGGCTCTGAACTGTTTTGTGCAGGAAAAAAAGTTCAAGATGGAGTCCATTCGCTCGGTCGTGGCCGCCTTGCATCAGGGAGAGTTCATGGCGTCCTTGGATATCAAGGACGCCTACCTGCACGTTCCCATCTGTCTCAGCCATCAGTGCTTTCTGCGTTTCGCAGTGGGGGACCTGCACTACCAGTTTGTGGCCCTTCCTTTCGGGCTGGCCTCTGCTCCCAGGGTGTTCACCAAGGGTGTTGGTTCCGGTCCTTGCGCTGATGAGACAGCTAGGTATCGCGGTGGTGGCGTACCTCGACGACCTGCTCTTGAGAGCGGAGTCAGCTGTGTCCCTGGAGGAGGACGTGAGAATCACGGTTTTCGCTTTGAGGGACTTCGGTTGGCTCATAAACCTGCAGAAGTCCTTGCTGTCCCCTTCCTGTCGCCTGGAGTACCCAGGTCTGATTCTGGACACAGTGCAGGCGAAGGTGTTCTTGCCTCCCTACAAGTTATTGGGGTTACAGGCGGCGGTACGGACCCTGCTGTCACGCCGGAGGTCATCCCTACAGTTCTGTATGAGGGTGTTGGGGCTCATGGTATCATCCTTTGAGGCAATACCGTACGCCCAGAGCCACACTCGGCTCCTACAGAAGGCGATTCTGTCGCAATGGGACAAATCTCCTCTATCCCTGGACAAACTGATCTGCTTGGATCATCAGACCCGGGGTTCATTGACTTGGTGGCTTCGGGCCCCAGCTCTAATGCTAGGGAAATCCTTTCTTCCCCTCAACTGGTCGATAGTAACGACGGATGCCAGCCTGTCGGGCTGGGGAGGGGTGCTGGGTCGTTTGTATGCCCAGGGCCGGTGGTCGGCTCAGGAAGCTTGACTTCCGATAAATGTGTTGGAACTGAGAGCGATCAGGCTCTGCTTTTCCTGTTGGTCGACAAGGCTGCGGGGCCTCCCTCTCCGGGTTCAGTCGGACAATGCCACGGCCCTGGCATACGTGAACCATCAAGGCGGGACAAGAAGCTCCGCAGCGGCTGTGGAGGCTGCTCTGATTCTCCGCTGGGTGGAACGTCATGTTTCAGCGATCTCCGCCATTTACATTCCGGGAGTGGAAACCTGGCAGGCGGACCTTCTCAGTCGCCAAACTATGGACCAAGGGGAATGGTCCCTGCATCCGGAAGTGTTTCGCCAGATTTGCTGCAAGTGGGGCACACCAGAGGTGGACCTCATGGCGTCCAGGTTCAATCACAAGGTGAAGACCTTTGTGTGCAGAACAAGAGATCCGTTGGCGCCTGCCACGGATGCGCTGGTGGCTCCTTGGGGTCGGTATCGGCTGCTATGTCTTCCCTCCCCTAAAGCTGTTGCCACGGGTTCTGCGCAGGATAGAGGTGGAAGGAATTCCGGCGATCCTGGTGGCTCCCGATTGGCCTCGGCGCACTTGGTACGCCGATCTGGTTCGGATGGTGGCGGACGCCCCTTGGCGGCTTCCGCTTCGCGAAGACCTGCTATCTCAAGGTCCCATCTTTCACCCTGCTTTACCCTCGCTGGCTTTGACGGCTTGGCTATTGAGGCCCAGGTGCTGAGGGATCGGTGAGTCGCTGACTCAGTGATTCCTACTATGCTTAAGGCGCGTAAGTGCACTTCACGCAATATTTATCACAGGACCTGGAAGGCCTATATTGCGTGGTGTGAGGCGGGGGGTTGGAACCCCCGCTCTTATGTGGTGTCCAGGGTGCTGACTTTTCTGCAGCAGGGCCTTGACAAAAGCCTGGCCTTGAGTACACTCAAAGGCCAGATTTCGGCCTTGGCAGTCTATTTTCATCGTCCTTTGGCTTCCCATTCGCTGATTGGTACATTTATACAGGGGGTACGGCATGTGGCTCCCCAGTTTCGGCCGCCCTTGGCGCCCTGGGACTTAAATCTGTTGCTCTCTGTGCTTCAGAAACCACCATATGAGCAGATTAGGGACATTCCCTTGTCTCTCTTATCGCAGAAGGTAGCCTTCTTAGTGGCTGTCACATCCGCACGGCGGGTCTCTGAATTGGCTGCCTTGTCCTGCAAGTCCCCGTACTTGGTTCTTCATAAGGACAAGGCGGTGCTGCGACTTCCACCTTCTTTCCTTCCAAAGGTGGTCTCCTCTTTTTCATTTGAATGAGGATATTGTCCTTCCCTCATTGTGTCCTTGCCCCAAACATCCTAAGGAATTTGAGTTGCATTCTTTGGATGTGGTGAGGAGCTTACGGGTGTATTTGAGTGCTACAGCTTCCTTTCGGAAGTCTGAGTCGTTTGTGTTGCCCGAGGGCTCCAAAAAGGGCTCGGCAGCCTCGTCGGCTACCATTTCCCGTTGGATCAGGCAGACCGTGACCCATGCGTATAAGGTTCGGGGCAAGGTCCCCGGTCAGTGTCTCAGGTGTGCAAAGTGGCTACTTGGGCCTCAGTGCACACGTTTACTAAGTTTTACAAAGTTGATGTTTCGGCATCTGCGGATGCTGCTTTTGGCCGCAAAGTTTTACAGGCGGCAGTGTAGGTGCGTCTGGCGCCTTCCGAGAGGGTTCTGTTGGGTACAGTTGTTGTAGTTTCACCCACCCCTCTAGTTTGACACAGCTTTGGGACGTCTCCACGTGTTATGAAGAGCTGCGTCTGTCAGTGAACGTAAGAGAAAAATGCATTTTATTATAACTTACCGTAAAATCCTTTTCTCTGAGTTCACTGACAGACGCAGCTGCCACCCCTCTGATTAGGTTTGTACTGATTGTTAAGAACTGAATGCCATTGGCCAGGTGAGGACGCCCCCCTGGGAGGGGCTAGCCTATCCCTGTTGCTTTTATTTCTGTTTTGCCTAGTCACTCCTGATAGGATGACCTAAAACCCCACGTGTTATGAAGAGCTGCGTCTGTCAGTGAACTCAGAGAAAAGGATTTTACGGTAAGTTATAATATCCATTTTTTTAGCTTGTGACCACCAAATGTAAAAAAGTGGTTAAAGGGGAACTTGGAACTCCACTTTAAACATTGGTAAGCTGCAATAGATTACATTTTTGTTCTTGGTTTTAGATACACTTTAAAAGTTTTATTACAAGACTACAACTTGATTCTACATAAGTAGTCCCTAAAAACAAATTTAAAATTTCCCTTGACAACTGTAATCTGGGGCAGTTTTGGGAAGGCCTGAAGAACTGCAGCAAGGACAGTTGTCAAAGACAAACTGGAACAGCTTCCTCTGATTTCCATTTACCCTTACAGACTAACAGTAAGGAGAATAGTTGTTCCTTGTCAGTGGCTATGAAGGGTGACTTACAGCTGTTACAAACTAAAAGCAAAACAAATTGGATAAAGACAGTTGGGTAACATTTAATCTTTATGTATAAGGATGCTATATATAGCCTAGTAGTTTTTTTTTTTTGTCTAAAATATTGCAGCTTGCCCACTTTTCTTTTCTTACTTCAGAGAATAGAGGACTGTTAGTGCCAGTTCATACATCTATGCATTTATTTTACTACAGGTACTTATATAGAGCCATCAATTTACGCAGCGCGCCACACACACACATATATATATATATATATATATATATATATATATATATATATACATACACACAGTGGGTATGAAAAGTATTCAGACCCCCTTAAATTTTTCACTCTTTGTTATATTGCAGCCATTTGCTAAAATCATTTAAGTTCATTTTTTCCCCTCATTAACGTACACACAGCACCCCATATTGACAGAAAAACACAGAATTGTTGACATTTTTGCAGATTTATTAAAAAAGAAAAACTGAAATATCACATGGACCTAAGTATTCAGACCATTTACTCAGTATTTAGTAGAAGCACCCTTTTGATCTAATACAGCTATGAGTCTTTTTGGGAACGATGCAACAAGTTTTTCACACCTGGATTTGGGGATCCTCTGCCATTCCTCCTTGCAGATCCTCTCCAGTCCTGTCAGGTTGGATGGTGATCGTTGGCGGACAGCCATTTTTAGGTCTCTCCAGAGATGCTCAATTGGGTTAAAGTCAGGGCTCTGGCTGGGCCATTCAAGAACAGTCACGGAGTTGTTGTGAAGCCACTCCTTCGTTATTTTAGCTGTGTGCTTAGGGTCATTGTCTTGTTGATAGGTAAACCTTTGGCCCAGTCTGAGGTCCTGAGCACTCTGGAGAACGTTTTCGTCCAAAATATCCCTGTACTTGGCCGCATTCATCTTTCCCTCGATTGCAATCAGTCGTCCAGTCCCTGCAGCTGAAAAACACCCCCACAGCATGACGCTGCCACCACCATGCTTCACTGTTGAGACTGTATTGGACAGGTGATGAGCAGTGCCTGGTTTTCTCCAAACATACCGCTTAGAATTAAGGCCAAAAAGTTGTATCTTGGTCTCATCAGACCAGAGAATCTTATTACTCTTACGTTCACTGACAGACGCAGCTCTTCTTATGACACATGGGGTTATGTTCATATCACTAGCAGTAGACTAGACAAAAATAAAACAAAAGCATAGGTTGGCCCCTCCCAGGGGGCCGTCCTCACCTTAGCATATAATCCCCCTGCTCTGCATAGCACATCAGTTTTTATTGCCTAGTGCAAGGAGTAGACCTGGTTCCCTATGGGATCTGCGGTCTCCTGAAGGTTTTTCTGATGAAGACTGCTATCAAGAAGCCGGCTGGTGGTATAGAGGATATCTAGAATCCAAAAACTTTCCCCAGTCCGGCCAACGTCTGTGCGAGCTACCCTTAGCGGGGGCACGCCGCATAGCGCCCGTTCCGTGCGGGCGGCCAGTGGCTAATCCCACTAGAGCCCAGTGACTGGTTCTGTTCCTGTCCAGGGGCCTGGCCAGCAGCATGCCTCTCCATGGGGAGGTAAGTCTGCTCCGGGTGGCTACCCGCTGCGCCCGTCGGATCGGTGAGTAGACCCCTCTTCCGTCTTAGGGCGCGGAGAGTGGGCACCTGGGCAGCTTCTAAGGTAGCCGGCCGGTGAGGGCCTATTAGTGGGGACACATCTGGGATGGTCATCTCGCGTCGTCCCCCCCCCCCCCCCCCCGGCGCAGTACCGCACCCCGCACTGACCGTTCGGACACTGCGGTGTGGATCACCGTTCGATCGTCCGCTGACCGTGCCATTTTGCCGTAAGCTCAGCTTGTGTTGATGGCAGCAGCCATTTGTTTGGTAGACCATGTGGTTTTCAGCCTGTCCTCTGGCGACCCCCAGTGGTCGTTCTTGGTATTACAGGAAGTGATAAAAACAGGCACTTCCGTTTTTGCTTGGACAAGCGTGGCTGACAGACAGCGGTGCAGGCTCTTGAAGTGCAGTGGATTTTTGGCATTGCTCATTCCGGTCACAGTGCTGAGGCATTTAAAACAGCAAGTATAGCTGGCTCTCCCTGGGTGCTGGTAGTGGTGGGTGCAATCCTCCCGGGTCTCCCTGGCTGATTGGTGGGGTAGAGGTGGTGGTCACACAGTGGGGGTGCCGGAAGTCTGGGATATCAGAGGCCGGCAGTGCTATGACAGGGGTACCTGCAGAGCAACAATCCACCCCGGGAACCTTGGTGTCCTTGTAACAGCTGAGGGCTGTATTTGGGGAGTTCTTTCCCCGGGCGGGGGGCCCCAAAAAACACCCGCCCCCGTCATTCTTCAGAGGAGGATTCGGAACCAGAGAGCGCCTCGGTGGTCACGGGAACCCCCGTGGACCTGTCAGAGGGTGAACTGATACCCTCAGATGGCGAAGGTGATCAGGAGGCTCCATTTTCACGCGACAAAGCGATAGTGGCCGCTTTGATCACTGATATCCGCAACACCATGCGACTTGACCAAGCAGGGGAGTCGCTTGAGTCCACATATATTTGTGGATCGCTTAAGCCCTCTAGGTCCCCTAGGGCCTACCCTTATGATCAGGTGTTTGAACAGGCGGTGTTCAAGGAATGGCTACGGCCGCAAAATTCCTTTGCTTTACCCAAAAGCTTTGCTGTTCGCTACCCCTTTGAGGATAGCTTTACTAAGAGATGGGCTTCCCCAGCAGTTGACCCACCGGTGGCCCGTCTGAATAAGGCAACGACCCTTGGAGGGGTCTCTGTCTTTTAAAGAGGCAGCCGATCGCCGCATGGAAGCAGTGTCTAAGGCACTGTTCTTGTTGGCTGGGTCAGCCATGTGGCCAGCTCTGGCGGCTGCTATGGCGGCGCAATCTCTTCACGAGCACGCTGCCACACTACACACCGGTTTAACTTGTTAGTGTGCACAGGCTGAGGTACAACGTGCACAACACTTGGAAGAAGGTCTCCGCTACATATGCGATGCGGCCTTGGACCTGCTTCCCATACTGTCAAAAATGTCAGTTATTGCAATTATCAGGCGGGTGCTGTGGCTCCGCTCTTTGTCGGCCGACCAGGCTTCGAAGAAAGCTCTTACAGATCTTCCCTTTCAGGGAGGGCATCTGTTTGGCCCACAGTTGGATGAAATCATTAAGGATTTCACGGGAAGGAAGAGTACTTTCCTTCCGGAGCCAAAATGGCGGGATTTTCGCCGTAGGCAGGGCCCTGTTTCTTCAGGTCAGAAGACGTTT
>BLSH010480232.1:250696-267744 GCA_018402905.1 Glandirana rugosa
CTTTTTGGAAGTCCTCTGACGTCGAGGGTATCCCTTGGTCCAGATGAGGAACGTGATCCGTTATTTTTGACTACACGATACGTCTCGTCCCCCTAATATACGATTCCACTCCTACCGCAAGACCCTCCCCGGTTGGATACGAAAACAAAATAAAACGTATCAAATGAGGATCACTATACTCGTATTGGGGTGCACAGTATTCTTCTCGACGCAGACAGTCACTTACATTCTCATTTCATACATTTGGGATTGTTACTTGAAGGTGTTTAACGGTTTTCCCGAAAAAAAATGCCTTTAGATTGTCAGAACTTTTGAAATGCAAGATAGATAAGCTGAATTTGTGGTCATGGGAGGATTACAGGTTTAGCCCTTTTGGCAATTTGTGGAAGTTCATTGTTAGGGTTTACATACTTTACTCTTACATTCACTGACAGACGCAGCTCTTCTTATGACACGTGGGGTTATGCTCATATCACTAGGAGTAAACTATGCAAAATAAAACAAAAGCATAGGTTGGCCCCTCCCAGAACGCCATCCTCACCTTAGCATATAATCCCCCTGCTCTGCATAGCACATCAGTTTTTATTGCCTAGTGCAAGGAGTAGACCTGGTTCCCTATGGGAGCTGCAGTCTCCTGAAGGTTTTTCTGAT
Organism: Glandirana rugosa; assembly: GCA_018402905.1. Classification (NCBI taxonomy): domain Eukaryota; kingdom Metazoa; phylum Chordata; class Amphibia; order Anura; family Ranidae; genus Glandirana; species Glandirana rugosa. The sequence continues at coordinate 251,348 of BLSH010480232.1, forward strand.
GAAGACTGCTATCAAGAAGCCGGCTGGCGGTATAGAGGATATCTAGAATCCAAAAACTTTCCCCAGTCCGGCCAACATCTATACGAGCTACCCTTAGCGGGGGCACGCTGTATAGCGCCCGTTCTGTGCGGGCGGCCAGTGGCTAATCCCACTAGAGCCCAGTGACTGGTTCTGTTCCTGTCCAGGGGCCTGGCCAGCAGCATGCCTCTCCATGGGGAGGTAAGTCTGCTCCGGGTGACCCCTCTTCCGTCTTAGGGGGTGGAGAGTGAGCACCTGGGCAGCTTCTAAGGTAGCCGGCTGGTGGGGGCCTATTAGTGGGGACGCATCTGGGGTGGTCATCTCCCGTTCCCCCCCTCCACCCACTCTCCCCCCCCGCAGTACCGCAACCCGCACTGACCGTTCGGAGACTGCATTTGGCGGTTCGCCGCCATTCAGTGTGGATCACCATTCGTTCATCCGCCCACCGTGCCATTGTGCCGTAAGCTCAGCTTGTTTTGATGGCAGCAGCCATTGTTTGGTAGACCATGCGGTTTTCAGCCTGTCCTCTGGCGGCCCCCAGTGGTCGTTCTCGGTATTACAGGAAGTGATAAAAACAGCAGAAGCACTTCTGATTTTGCTTGGACAAGCGTGGCTGACAGACGGCGGCGCAGGCTCTTGAAGTGCAGTGGATTTTTGGCATTGCTCATTCCGGTCACAGTGCTGAGGCATTTAAAACAGCAAGTATAGCTGGCTCTCCCTGGGTGCTGGTAGCGGTGGGTGCAATCCTCCCGGGTCTCCCTGGCTGATTGGTGGGGTAGAGGTGGTGGTCACACAGTAGGGGTGCCGAAAGTCTGGGATGTCAGAGGCCGGCAGTGCTATGGCAGGGGTACCTGTGGAGCAACAATCCACCCCGGCAACCTTGGTGTCCTTGGAACAGCTGAGGGCGGTATTTGGGGAGTTCTTTCCCCGGGTGGGGGACCCGATTCCGGGGGGCTCCAAAAAACGCCCGCCCCCCGTCATTCTTCGGGGGAGGATTCGGAACCAGAGAGCGCCTCGGTGGTCACGGAAACCCCCGTGGACCTGTCAGAGGGTGAACTGATACCCTCAGACAGCGAAGGTGATCAGGAGGCTCCATTTTCACGCGACAAAGCGATAGTGGCCGCTTTGATCACCGATATCGCTTGAGTCCATATATATTTGTGGATCGCTTAAGCCCTCTAGGTCCCCTAGGACCTATCCTTATGATCAGGTGTTTGAACAGGCGGTGTTCAAGGAATGGCTACGGCTGCATAATGCCTTTGCTTTACCCAAAAGCTTTGCTGTTCGCTACCCCTTTGAGGATAGCTTTACTAAGAGATGGGCTTCCCCAGCAGTGGACCCACCGGTGGCCCGTCTGAATAAGGCAATGACCATTCCCTTTTAAAGAGGCGGCCGATCGCCGCACGGAAGCAGTGTCTAAGGCACTGTTCTTGTTGGCTGGGTCAGCCATGCGGCCAGCTCTGGCGGCTGCTATGGTGGCGCAATCTCATCACGAGCACACTGCCACACTACACACCGGTTTAACTTATGAGTGTGTGAGTGTGGGAGAAGGTCTCCGCTACATATGCGATGCGGCCTTGGACCTGCTTCCCATACTGTCAAAAATGTCTGTTTTTGCAATTGTTATCAGGCGGATGCTGTGGCTCCGCTCTTGGTCGGGTGACCAGGCTTCGAAGAAAGCTTTTACAGATCTTCCCTTTCAGGGAGGGAGTCTGTTTGGCCCACAGTTGGATGAAATCATTAAGGATTTCACGGGAGGGAAGAGTACTTTCCTTGCGGAGCCAAAACGGCGGGATTTTTGCCGTAGGCAGGGCCCTGTTTCTTCAGGTCAGAAGAAGTTTTTTCGTGCACCCGGCTCAGCGGGTAAGGGTTTCAAGTCCGGTAAGGCTTCCGCTGGGTCCAGTAAAAGGCCCTGGCAACATAAGTCTGAAAAAACGAAGGATAAGTCAACCTCTGCATGATGGGTTGCCCCGCCCGACTCACGGGTGGGGGGCCGGTTGCTGGGGTTCGTAGACAGATGAACTGCCCGCATCATCGATCGGTGGGTGCTGGAGGTGGTGTCCTCCGGGTACAGGATAGAGTTCATCTCTCTACCCCCAGAAAGGTTCTTCCCTTCGAACTTAAAACTCCCTCAGGGGCGTCGGGAGGCGCTTCTGGGCACCGTTCGGGCGCTTGCCAAACAGGGGGTGATTGTACCAGTACCCGCGGTGGAACGATTTCATGGGTTTTACTCAAACCTCTTTGTGGTGCCCAAGAAGGGCGGTGTCAGGCCAGTTCTGGACCTGAAGGCATTAAACTGCTTTGTAAAGACAAAGAGATTCAGGATGGAGTCCACTCGCTCGGTCGTGGCCGCCCTGCACCAAGGGGAACTCATGGCGTCCCTGGATATCAGGGACGCGTATCTTCACGTTCCAGTTTGTCACAGTCACCAGCATTTTCTACGCTTCGCAGTGGGAGATCTGCATTACCAGTTTGTGGCACTTCCCTTCGGGCTGGCTTCGTCTCCCCGAGTGTTCACCAAGGTGGTGGCCCCGATGCTGGCACTGTTGAGACAGAGAGGTATCGCGGTGGTAGCATACCTTGACGATTTACTCCTGAGAGCAGAGTCAGCTGCGGCTCTGGAGGAGAATGTGATAATCACGGTGTCCACGTTAAAAGAATTCGGTTGGCTGATCAACCTGCAGAAGTCATCATTGACTCCATCCTACCGGCTGGAATACCTGGGTCTGATTCTGGACACGCGAGCAAGCTCCTGACATTACAGGCAGCAGTGCGAACCTTGTTATCACGCCAGTGGTCCTCCTTACGGTTCTGTATGCGAGTGTTGGGGCTCATGGTGTCGGCTTTCAAAGTGATACCTTACGCCCGGCTCCTGCAGAAGGCGATTTTGTCGCAATGGGACAAATCTCCCCTATCCCTAGACAGACTGATCAGGTTGGATCATCAGTCCCGAGGATCCTTGATTTGGTGGATTCGGGCTCCAGCCCTAAAGTTGGGAAAATGTTTTCTCCCCCTCAATTGGTCGATAGTAACGACGGATGCCAGCCTGTCGGGCTGAGGAGGGGACCTGGGGTAGTTCTCTGCCCAGGGTCGTTGGTCAGTTCAGGAAGCTTGCCTTCCGATAAATGTACTGGAACTGAGAGCGATCAGGCTTTGCTGTCCCGTTGGTCGGTGAGGCTGCAAGGCCTCCCAGTCTGGGTTCAGTCGGACAATGCCACGGCTGTGGCATATGTGGACCATCAGGGCGGAACGAGAAGCTCGGCAGCAGCCGCGGAGGCGGCTCTGATCCTTCGGTGGGCAGAACTTCACGTGCCAGCTCTCTCTGCAATCTACATTCCAGGCGTGGAAAACTGGCAGGCGGACTTTCTCAGCCGCCGGACTCTGGATCAGGGGGAGTGATCCCTACATCCAGAACTGTTCCGCCAGATTTGCCTCAAGTGGGGCACACCAGAGGTGGACCTCATGGCCTCCAGGTTCAATCACAAGGTACAGACCTTTGTGTGCAGAACAAGAGATCCGTTGGCGGTCGCCTCAGACGCACTGGTAGCACCCTGGGGTCGGTATCGGCTACTGTACATCTTTCCTCCCCTAAAGCTTCTGCCGCGGGTTCTGTGCAGGATAGAAGCAGAGGGAATCCCGACAATCCTGGTAGCTCCGGATTGGCCTCTGCGTCCTTGGTACGCCAACGTGGTGCGGATGGTGACAGATGTTCGTGGCGTCTTCCGCTTCGCGGAGACCTACTGCCTCAGGGGCCCATCTTGCACCCTGCTTTACCCTCGCTGGCTTTGACGGCTTGGCTATTGAGTCCCAGGTGTTGAGGGATAGGGGTGTCTCGGACTCCATGATCCCTACTATGATTGAAGCTCATAAGGGTACTTCACAAAAGATTTATCATAGGACCTGGAAGGCCTATATTGCCTGGTGCGAGACAGGGGGTTGGAACCCCCGCTCTTATACAATATCCAGAGTACTGACTTTTTTACAGCAGGGACTGGACAAGAACCTGGCGTTAAGTCCGCTTAAGGGTCAGATTTTGGCCCTGGCGGTTCTTTTTCAACGGCCCTTGGCATCACATTCATTGATCCGTACGTTTGTACAGGGTGTACGTCATGTTGCTCCTCGGATACGGTTGCCCTTGGCTCCGTGGGATTTGAATCTGGTGCTTTCTGTGCTGCAGAAGCCACCATATGAAAAGATCAGGGACATTCCCCTGCGACTGTTGTCGCAGAAAGTGACCTTTCTGGTGGCTGCTACATCCGCTAGGCGGGTGTCTGAGTTGGCAGCATTATCTTGCAAGTCACCTTACTTGGTCCTTCATAAGGACAAAGCGGTTTTGCGACCTTCCCCTTCGTTTCTTCTGAAGGTGGTTTCTTCTTTTTATTTGAATGAGGATATTGTTCTTCCCTCATTGTGCCCGCACCCGTCGCATCCCAAGGAATTTGAACTGCATTCGTTGGATGTAGTGAGGGCTTTGCGGGTGTATTTGATTTCTACAGCTTCTTTTCGGAAGTCTGATTCTTTATTTGTGCTGACGGAAGGGTCGCGCAAAGGCATGGCGGCCTCGTCAGCTACCATTTCTCATTGGATCAAAAAGACTGTGACTCATGCATACGAGGTTCGGGGCAAGGTTCCACCGTTTCCAGTCACGGCTCATTCCACCAGGGCAGTTAGTACTTCCTCTGCATTTAGACACCAGGCCTCGGTGTCTCAGGTGTGCAAAGCGGCTACTTGGGTCTCAGTGCACACGTTTACTAAGTTTTATAAGATTGGTGTCTCAGCATCTTCGGATGCTACCTTTGGCCGCAAAGTATTACAAGCGGCAGTTTAGGTGCGGATGGCGCCGCCCGAGAGGGCTTTTTTGTTGGGTACTGTTGTTATAGTTTGCCCACCCCGCTTGATTGGCACAGCTTTGGGACATCCCCATGTGTCATAAGAAGAGCTGCGTCTGTCAGTGAACGTAAGAGTAAAAGGGATTTTATTATAACTTACCGTAAAATCCTTTTCCCTGAGTTCACTGACAGACACAGCACCCACCCCTCTGTGGAGTTTGTACGGCTTGTTACAAACTGATGTGCTATGCAGAGCATGGAGATTATATGCTACGGTGAGGACGGCCCCCTGGGAGGGGCCATCCTATGCTTTTGTTTTATTTTTTCCTAGTGATATGAGTATAACCCCATGTGTCATAAGAAGAGCTGCGGTTGTCAGTGAATTCAGAGAAAAGGATTTTACGGTAAGTTATAATAAAATACCTTTTTCTCACCATCTTGGAGTCCTTCAGGTGTGGTTTTTTTTTTTTGTTTTTTTTTAGCAAACTACATGCAGGCTTTCATGTGTCTTGCACTGAGAGGCTTCCGTCGGGCCACTCTGCCATAAAGCCCCGACTGGTAGAGGGCTGCAGTGATGGTTGACTTTCTACAACTTTCTCCCATCTCCATCACTGGAGCTCAGCCACATTGATCTTTGGGTTCTTCTTTACCTCTCTCACCAAGGCTCTTCTCCCCTGATAGCTCAGTTTGGCCGGATGGCCAGCTCTAGGAAGGGTTCTGGTCGTCCCAAATGTCTTCCATTTAAGGATTATGGAGGCCACTGTGCTCTTCTGAACCTTAAGTGCAGCAGAATTTTTTTGTAACCTTGGCCAGATCTGTGCCTTGCTACAATTTGTCTCTGAGCTCTTCAGGCAGTTCCTTTGACCTTGTGATTCTCATTTGCTCTGACATGCACTGTGAGCTGTAAGGTCTTATATAGAAAGGTGTGTGGCTTTCTTAATCAAGTCCAATCAGTATAATCAAACACAGCTGGACTCAAATGAAGGTGTAGAACCATCTCCAGGATGATCAGAAGAAATGGACACCTGAGTTAAATATATGAGTATCACAGCAAAGGGTCTGAATACTTAGGACCATGTGATATTTCAGTTTTTCTTTTTTAATAAATCTGCAAAAATTTCAACAATTCTGTGCTTTTGTCAATATGGGGTGCCGTGTGTACATTAATGAGGAAAATAAATTAACTTAAATGATATTAGCAAATGGCTGCAATATAACAAAGAGTGAAAAATTTAAGGGGGTCTGAATACTTTCTGTACCCACTGTGTGTATACAGTGGGTACGGATGGACTCTATATCTGCTGGCCACCCGCGATCGCTTTCCAGCAGTGACAGAACGGGGATCCATGTATGTAAACAAGCGGATCCCCGTTCTGACATGGGAGGGGAGAGGAGAGTGATCGTATGTTCCCAGTATATGGGAGCAGCGATCACTCTCCTCCCCCAGTCAGCCCAGCCCCCACACGGTTAGAAACACCTCCCAGGAAACACATTTAACCCCTTGATCACCCCTAGTGTTAACCCCTTCCCTGCCAGTGACATTTACACAGTAATCAGTGGCTAGTTAAAGCTCTGATTGCTGTATAAATGTCAGTGGTCCCAAAAAAGTGTCCGATCTGTCCATCGCAATAATGCAGTCCTGCTACAAATCGTTTTTTTACGGATGTTACCAGTAACTCCGGTGTTATGTATATGGTTATCAGGGGTGTTCAGGTAACTCTGGTAACACTGTTCAGGTAACGTATGTACAGGTGATACTCAAAAAATTAGAATATTGTGCAAAAGTTAATTTATTTCAGTAATGCAACTTAAAAGGTGAAACTAATATATGAGATAGACTCATTACATGCAAAGCAAGATAGTTCAAGCCGTGATTTGTTATAATTGTGATGATTATGGCTTACAGTTCATGATAACCCCAAATCCACAATCTCAGAAAATTAGAATATTGTGAAAAGGTGCAATATTCAAGGCTCAAAGTGTCCCACTCTAATCATCTAATTGAGCCATAACACCTGCAAAGGGTTCCTGAGCCTTTAAATGGTCTCTGTCTGGTTCAGTAGGAATCACAATCACGGGAAAGACTGCTGACCTGACAGTTGAGCAGAAAACCATAATTGACACACTCCATAAGGAGGGAAAGCCTCAAAAGGTAATTGCAAAAGAAGTTGGATGTTCCCAAAGTGCTGTATCAAAGCACATTAATAGAAAGTTATGTGGAAGGGAAAAGTGTGGAAGGAAAAGGTGCACAAGCAGCAGGGATTATCACAGCCTGGAGAGGATTGTCAGGAAAAGGCCATTCAAAGGTGTTGGGGACTTTCACAAGGAGTGGACTGAGGCTGGAGTCAGTGTAGCAAGAGCCACCACACACAGACGGATCCTGGACATGGGCTTCAAATGTCATATTCCTCTTTTCAAGCTGCTCCTGAACAACAAACGTCAGAAGCGTCTTACCTGGGCTAAAGAAAAACAGACCTGGTCTGTAACTCAGTGGTCCAAAGTCCTCTTTTCTGATGAGAGCAAATTTTGCATCTCATTTGGAAACCAAGGACCCAGAGTATCAAGGAAGAATGGAGAGGCACCCAGTGTGAAGTTTCCACAGTCTGTGTTGATTTGGGGAGCCATGTCATCTGCTGGTGTTGGTCCACTATGCTTCATTAAGTCCAGGGTCAACGCAGCTGTCTACCAGGAGATTTAGGAGCACTTTATGCTTCCTTCCGCAGACAAGCTCTATGGGGATGCTGACTTCATTTTCCAGCAGGACTTGGCACCTGCCCACACTGCCAAGAGCACCAAAACCTGGTTCAATGACCGCGGAATTACTGTGCTTGATTGGCCAGCAAACTCGCCTGACCTGAACCCCATAGAGAATCGATGTGGCATTGCCAAGAGAAAGATGAGACACATGAGACCCAACAATATAGAAGAGCTGAAGGCCACTATTGAAGCATCCTGGTCTTCCATAACATCTCAGCAGTGCCACAGGCTGATAGCTTCCATGCCACGCCACATTGAGGCGATAATTGCTGCAAAAGGGGCCCAAACCAAGTACTGAGTACATATGCATGCTTATACTTTTCAGAGGTCTGATATTGTTCTATGTAAAATCCTTGTTTTATTGATTGCATGTAATATTCTAATTTTCTGAGATTGTGGATTTGGGGTTTTCATGCACTGTAAACCATAATCATCCCAATTATGACAAATCCCGGCTTGAACTATCTTGCTTTTCATGTAATGAGTCTATCTCATATATTAGTTTCACCTTTTAAGTTGCATTACTGAAATAAATTAACTTTTGCACAATATTCTTTACGGTACCGTACCAGCTACGGAGACACAAGAACACATCAATAACATATGGAAAGACAACACCACCTTTCGGCAACAAGGAAGGTGATGGGCGTAAAACCGCCTTATCCTTATGTAGTACCAGGCATGTAGACCTACAGGACAGAGCCGCCAACTCAGACATCCACCGAGCGGATGTGATAGCTACCAGGAAAGCCACTTTTTGCAAAAGCAACGGTAGCGAGATCTCCCTGATATTCTCAAATGACTGCTCTGAAGCACAGAGAGGACCAGATTAAGGTCCCATGGCGCCAGAGGCGACCGTACTGGGGGGGAGGGGGGCGAGCGCGACATGTCGAACCCTGTGCACAAAAGTACAGATCAAAGAGTGCGTCACCAACGGACGCTGAAAAAAGATTGTCAGGGCAGAGATCTGACCCTTGATCGTACTCAATGCCAGCTTCTGGTCAAGACCCCTCTGTAGAAAAGACAGAACCCGAGATACCGAAAAAGATCGGGGATTCCACCCCCCCCATTCTCCCACCAGGCGATGTAAGCCCTCCAGGTGCGGTGGTAAATCTTTCGGGAAGAAGCCGTAGGTGCCTTAAGCATGGTGAGGATCAGAGTCCGAGACACCTTGATCCCTCAACACCTGGGATTCAATAGGCAGGCTGTTAAAGCCAGAGAGGGTAAAGCAGGATACAAGATGGGCCCCTGGGACAGGAGATCCTCGTGAAGTGGGAGTCGCCAGGGGACATCCACCACCATTCGTACTATGTCGGCGTACCAAGGGCACCTTGGCCAATCTGGAGCCACCAGAATGGTCGGTATGCCCTCTGCTTCTATTCTGCGCAGAAGGCACGAAGCAACTTGAGAGGGGGAAAGGCATAGATGAGCCGATACCAAGCCCACAGAGCTACTAGAGCATCCACCTTGTCCGTCAAGGGATCCCTTGTCCTGCTCACGAAAGTCTGCACCTTCCGATTGAGACGGGATGCTAGCCAAATCTGATCGAACATGTCCGCGTGCAGGGACCACTTCAGTGGGAGAAGCAGCACCTGATGGCCCCAAGTTCCAGGCCATTGATCGGGAGACGAGACTCCTCCGGGGAGTCTTAGATGTTTGATCCGCCGACCAACATTTCAGTCAGAGCAACCGCCTGACCACCACAGAAGACACGGACAATTTTGACAACAGGGGGGCCGTATCGCACAGATATTTAAGCCCCTGGACAAGCTGGTCAGCAAGCTCCACACATTCAGGCGGAACTTTAGCATTGCTCAATTCTCGGTGCAATAGCTTAGCCTGCACTGTGAACGTTTGCAACACCAGCGCATAGTTGACCCCACCAGAACAAACCTAGATCTGGCAACAGCCTCGGCTCTTCTATCAGCCGGGTCCTCAAAGAATGGCGTGCCTTCCACCGAAATCGTGGTTGCCTTGTTCAGGCGAGACACCGGGGGATCAACCACGGGGGGGTGATGTCCACATCTTTACCAGGCTGTCCTCAAAAGGATAGCGCACAGAGAACCGTTTCAGTATGGGGAAGGAGCTCTGAGGCCATTCCCAGTCTCTGTAGAAAAACTTATAAAGGTAAGACACATAGGGGAAAACAGCCACAGGGGCTGGTTTATGTGACCCAAAGGGGATGGCCACATCCTGCAACGCTCCGGCTCCCATCATGGCGGAGCCCCCGTCAGGGTCCAAGTCTTCACCAGAGGAGGGGGGTAGGGGCCACTTTCTCACTGCCTTACGCCCACAGGCTGTCTCTACCCAGGAGACAAATGAACTCCAGGACCGCCGACAGAGCATCAAGAAGGATCGCAGTCCCTGAGGCGCTGGTCGCAACCACGGAGAGGTCTGGTGGGGAAGCACCCGCATCGGCTGCCATTGCGTCACCCACCCTGGTAACACGCCACCTAACTGAGGCCTAGGTACCAGGAGACCAGGCACCCCCCACCCCAAATACTGTGCAGGCTTCCTGCAGGAGTGTAACCCCAGGGGGGCTCACCACCTGCCCGCTCAACTGTCCAAGGGAGAGGAGACCATGCCTGCTGCTGCTTTGCCTGCCTCCACATGTGCTGCTGTGTCTCTCTGTGCTGTGCTGAGGGGGAAAACGGTGCCAGACTGAGCTCAGGGACCGCCCCCCACACACAGGAGTCGGAACATGTGCACAGGCTACAAGAAAATGGCCACCGGGCACACTAGAGGCCATAGCATGCGGCCGGACTACACCAAAATAGCCGCCGGACGCGGCCACCGGCCGAGCAGCATGAGGCAAGGGGGTGAGGGTTGCAGCTGAAAGCCCCGGGGGGGATCAGCGGCAGTGCAGCACCGAAGGGGGGCGTGAAGAGGAGGGAAAGAGGGGACCAGCCCGCCAGCCTAACACCCCGGGGGGGAACCCACCTGCTCACCCCATCAGGAGAGGGGGGCGTACTTACCCATCCAGTCGGTCCACCCGAGACAGACCTGGTTCACCTGTCCATTCCGGGGAGAGCTGTCGGCAATGGTAGCACTGTGACATGGACCCATTCGCCCGGTCATATGTGCTCCGGTAGGACGTTTAACCCGCAGGGCCACCCCATCCAGTTCGGGGCCTGTTGCAGCCGACCCAGCGCGGAGCTAAGGTCTGCGCGCGCTCGATGGCCAAGCTGGGGAGACTACCTGAATCTAAATTCATCCAGCCTGTCACCCAGCCCAGCTACTTGATTGCAGTCTTCATCTGAAAAACAGCCAAAGTGGACCAAGCAGAGGTACCACAGATCCCAGCAGGGAACCAGGTCTTACTACTTGCACTAGGCAGAAGAAACTGAGCTAGCTGTAGCAGGGTGGAGGGTTGCTGCCAGTGGGGACTGCCCCCTGGGAGGGGCTGTGTGTGTTTTTTTTTTGCTGTTAGAACTGCCTGTTCTGCCTAGTCTACTGAAGAGGACAGCATAACCCACTTGTCCATGAGCCGCTGTGTCCATCAATGAACGAAAGAGAAAACAGTGCTCCACTCCTTGTTCCACCCTGTTTATATAAGCCACTACCGAGGAGTTGTCCTACCATAGCTTAATGTGGTGGTCCCGCAGTTCCCTTTGGAAGGCCTTGAGTGTTGGACACCCCCCTCAATTCCTTCCAGATCGAAGACCTTTGCAGTTCCTCTCCCTTCCAGGCAACATTTGTTATCAGGGGCCCCAGGTGTGCACCCCATCCCCTGCTGCTTGCGTCCATGGTCACGATTTTGGTAACTGGAATGACCCACAGCCGGCCCAGTGACTCACTAGAGCGTCTAATGATGCCTGACTGTGGTCCCATACCTTCAGTATGAAGCTCTGCAGGGGGACAAAAATGCAGCCCTGCCCAATGTATTGCTGGGATAGCTGAAGTTAACAGCTCCAGACGACATTGCCCTCCTTATAGTAACTGTCTGGTTGCCTTGTATCAATTTTATTGCACCGTTTTTTTTCTGCACTTTTTCTTATGGCAGAAATACTCTCTGTTGTACGCAGTCCAGATTGGACTTTTCGAGGTTTAACAGCCATCGCTCTCCTGCTCTGAAACCCGTTCCCTAACCAGAGCTTCTATACATTTTCCTTGCATAACACTTTAGACCATCTGTCCCCTAAGGTAGCCCTGCATAAGGGGCATTTCCTCTTAGAGCTATGGTAAGACTTAGACTTCTCTGTAGCTTTAGTCTGAAAGACACAAGAATATTGGGGCTTTGTTAGCAGCTGCTGTGACCCTGATTCCCCTTCGCCAGGGTCCTGAGCCTACCCCCTCCTCTGACCACTCAGAGGGAGCGCCCCCCCCCCCACCATAGGAGCTATCCGGTGGGGAGAAGCAAAGGTAAGAGGGAATTCCCTTCCCAGATTTCACTTACCTTTTGATGGCTGGAGCTGGTGTCGCTGTGGCCAGTCTGTGCTGGCTCTGCCTCCGACGCCCCAATGTGGTGCACTGGAGCCTATCGTTGTCTATACAGTGTCCTGGCTCGCTTCAGCCTCTGCCCGGCCTGCTTTCAGCATCCACGGCTGGAACCGGAAGCCGCAGATTGAGAGGAAGTGTCGTACCCCCAACCGGAAATGATGTCCCCCATTGCAGCCACACTATATGCAAGGGGAGAGGAGTCATTTCCCCCTGCACCACCACTGCGGATCTGACAGCAGGCCCCTGGATCCTCCCCCTGCTCTCGGGAGAAGATGGGGTGGTGTAAAAGAAGCTGGGGTCAGGTATGCCACCCGCCACCGATCCCAGCCTCCCTTACAAGACCCACTCTACCTCAGCCTCCCCGGCTATCTGGCCTTGGTCCCTTGCAGTGTCTTCCACCGGAGGAAACACTAACAACTGAAGGGCCGGCAGGGGAAACTGAAATTTTTAAAGATGGCTGACGCTGTGTTTTCTGTGGAAGGGAGAAACCAGTGTCTTTTATGGAGGCTGTCCTGAAAGATGCTGGGGGAAAAAGTTCTAACTTCTCAGTTGGAGATGGAGAAAGAAGTCAGTCACATTTTAATTTCAGTTAAAATCAAAGTTACGAATAAATATTCTGCCATGCAGCTTTCTGCTTTAAATTGAATCTGTTGAGGCCAAAATTTGAAGGATGCATTCACACCGGTGTGATGCAATTTTTTCCGTGCATTTGTCATGTGGCATTGGACAATACGTTTACTTGAATGGGCTACCCTTTGGGCATCAAAGTAGATCATGTACCTTTTTTTTTTTTTTTTTTTTTTTTTGCAGTATGTGTTTTTGGTGCACAACTGCAACCTGCATTTGGGGTTCCATTAAGAATTAATGGCACCGCCAGTGTGTTTTTATTGCATTTCCTGGGAATGCCAAGATGTGAATGAGGCTTAAAGTGGATGTAAAAGCCAATTCATGAAATTTGAACTAAGCACATACATCTGTAGTGTTTACTTCTCTCTCTCCAAAGCTCTAAGTGCTGTTTTTCTCTAGGGGCTTAGTTCCTCTGTTATCAGCACAAGTCACTTCTGACAAGTTCTCCAACACATGAGATAAGATGAGCTGAAAATTTGTGTCGGGAGGGTGCCTAGAGGGAGATAAGCGGAAAGCTTGTCTATTCAGAATACAGCTTTGCAAGTTCCTTCGTTCCTCTGCCTATGTGGAGAGGGAGGTGTCCCTTTCCTCCAATCAGCTCTCATATAGTGGAAGTCCACTCTTTCCATCCACCCACCCCTATGTACTGCTGAAAGATTTTTAACACGATCTCCACTTTTCAAGCATGTAGAAAGGGGAAGACACACAGAGATGAGTTTTACTTGTATATCTGCTATCATCTGAGGCTATTCACTTCACTGGGTATATCTGAGGGTTTACAACCACTTTAAGGGCGAAGTTGCAGCGATAAAAACAGAGGTGTAATGGGTAATAAAATTTTTTAAGAGGAACATATATAATAAAAAAAAAAAACACTGAGGATATGCTATTGCCATTTAGTACCAATAAAATGAGTCCCTTTATATAAAAGTCACAAAACATACAGTAAAGGTCATTATTTGTATTTGTCCAGGCATAAAAAAGGATCCAAAACAATTACATTTGGTTTTTAAGACTTTTAATACTGATTAATAAAACAGATGTGCTTACAGCATATGATTTTGACAATGTTTTTGGAGAAATAAATCCAGCAGCTGTAACATTTGGTCTGATATTAAAGCGGAACTAAACCCATCGATTTCCCAAAACTGTTACAGTTTAGGCATGCTCATGAATGAGAACTGTCAGAGGTGCTTGTGCTGTCAACTGAACTGTCAAGCTATCAAATGCCTGCTGTCATAACCAACAACTGCAGATCAAACAGAAGCTAAGAGGGCAGCTTCCTTAGTTGTAAAGGATAGGAGGGTTTAGTTCCACTTTAAATGCACTGTCTGTCATGATGGAGGATAGTCATCAACCAAAACAGCTTAATGTGCACATCACTAGTACAGTTTGTCCACATACATAGGTGAAGGGGGGGAGGGTGGGTGAAGCAGTTGTACTTTAGTGATCAGAAGCAGTGCTAAAATTGCACTTATTTAGGCAATGTCTTGTTCAAATGTCATAGAGCGTCCAGCACATCTCACATTTGGTGGGTGTTTATTTGTACATTTTATGCAAGCATCTCCAAAACCTGAACCAGTAGCTCCCCTATGACTGAAGGGCATTTATACTGGTCTAATAACTTCACTATTCCAGAGTCTGCCTCCACCAGACTCTTCAGCATACAATACTTCCAGGACTGTCCCACGCTGTGTGCTGTGGTTCTATCCTCCAACCCCACCCCACACAGGACACAGCAATGACATAGGGGTCCGAGGTTGGAATCACAGCATGCAGTGTGGGAGACAGGCACCCAACACAGCCAAACTGTTGAATGCTGAAGAATCTGGTGGAGGCTGCAGAGCTGAAACAGATAGAAAGTAGGAGACATGGGCTAGCAAAGAGATGTATGTATGTATGTATGTATGTATGTATGTATGTATGTATATATATATATATATATATATATATATATATATATATATATATATATATATATTTTTTTTTTTTTTACAGAACTGGGCCACTAGACCATAATTTCAAGGCCTGTTTGGAAAAAAAAAACTGTCTAAATTGGCCTTGAGTGTAGGTAGATATTATACTGTTGAAATGATCAGATTTTGGTTATATCAATTGTAACACAATATTTAATTTTCATGTATTTTAGCAGCTATGGATTTATTTTTTTTTCCATTCCGCTTTAGCGTGCGTGAGTTTTGCCCTGCAGTCTGATGCGCATTTCAGTGCATCACACGGTTTATTTTTTTTAACCACTTAAGCTCTGGAAGGTTTTACCCCCTTCACGAGCAGGGCATGTTTTGCTATTTGCCACTGCGATTGCACGGTCATGCAACACTGTACCCAGATTAAAATTATATAATGTTTTTTCCCCACACAAATAGAGCTTTGTTTTTAATGGTATTTAATCACCACTGTGGTTTTTTAATTATATAAACAAAAAAGACCGACAATTCTGGGAAAAACAAAACAATATTTTTTACTTTCTTCTATAAAACCAATCAAAAAATGAAATTTCTTCATAAGTTTAGGCCAAAATGTATTCTGCCAACATGTCTTTGGTAAAGAAAAAAAAAAAAAAAAAAGCTCAAGTGTATATTGGTTGGTTTGTGTGAAAGTGATAGCATCTACAAATTAGGGCATATATACTGGAATTGTTATTTATATTAGTAATAAACATGATCAGTGACTTATAGCGGGACTGCGATAGTGGGGTAGGCACAGTGATCAGTGCTAATACTATACACTCTCACTGTATTGACACTGGCTGGGAAGGGGTTAACTGTGTGCTTAACAATGTGTAATGTATGCTGCTTTTACTAAGAGATGTGGTTGTTTTTTCTCCCCGATTTGCAGGGAGAACAAAAAAAAAAACCAGCCATATTGCTGCTCCGTATATAGAGCCCTATGTTGTTGGTAACACAGGGCTCTGTGCTGTGATTTGCTAAGCCGATCAGCAGGTCCCAGTCAAATTATTGGGCTGGGACCTGCTGACTGACTTGTGCTGTTCCGAATAACAGCACAGATCGGGCGGTACACATGCTCCCTACCTGGAAATGCCAGACCTTGTACGTGATCCGGCACAGAGCAGCCACAGTATTTTTACAATGGAGCAGTCTGCAAGTGGTTAACATAAGTGACACTTGCTCCATGTCTCTGCAAACTGTTTTCTATGTGCCCTTGTGGTAACTGACATTTATCTAGTGCAAGGGGGAAAAAAAAGGCACTGTACAGTGTGAATAAGCCCTAATGGAGTGGAAAAGGTTTAGAATCTGTCAAGCCAGTATGTAAGCAGAAAAGGTTCCCTTGTGCATAGGTGGGAGGCAAGTACCCCAATTCCAGCTGCATCTCATGTATGCACTGGGTCACTTTGTAATCATCTTATGTGAATCCCAGTCACCTCCGATCCCACTCGCCCATATGCTGCTCTAGCACACAGGCAGTCCATAATTATTATTGAAGTGGTTGTAATAAGTAGTACCTTTAAAAAGACGGCGATCTGCGAACGGCCGCTAGGGGCGCGCGCCCGCCGCACTCCTGAGGAGTGTGCCTGCGGCTCGGGCGGACCCGATTTCCGCCAGCGAGCCGCGATAAGCAGCCACAGGCAAAGAACGGGGAACCGCCAATGTAAACACGGTGGTTCCCCCATTCTGACAGTGCGGGCATGGGAGATCTACTGATCCCTGTCACTGGGATCAGTTAGATCTCTTATGCCCATGGTAGCCC
>BLSH010480232.1:274067-288365 GCA_018402905.1 Glandirana rugosa
ACCCCCCCCCCCCCCCCCTGCTCTATCCAAAATGAAAACAAGTTTTGCCTATAGTTCTACTTTAATACTATACATTTTGCATTGTATCTAAGTGTGTTTGGTGCAAGGCTATCTGTCCAAAAGTCAAACGTTGTCTGGAAACAAGTCTTTTAACACAATAATGATTCACAGTAGAAAATCCAGCAAGGAATGGCTCAATTAGAAGAAATGGAGGGTTATGGACTTCCCTAGTCAAAGCCCTGATTTGATTCCCATTGAAATTCTGTAGGCAGATTTTGAAACAGGCAAGTTCCCAGAAGGATACCCACAAACATCTTGCAACTGAAGGCATTTTACATAGAGAAGCAATCGCTCATTTCACTGACTTGGCATCAAACTGGTGGGTAGTTATACAAAATGCCTTCAAGAAGTTTTTCATGCCAAGTATGTATCACTTGCCTTTTACAATGTAACTACAATATC
Source organism: Glandirana rugosa (assembly GCA_018402905.1). NCBI lineage: Eukaryota > Metazoa > Chordata > Amphibia > Anura > Ranidae > Glandirana > Glandirana rugosa. The sequence goes on from BLSH010480232.1 coordinate 274,530, forward strand.
TATTAATATTTATGTTGAATAAATCATTGAAAAGGCAATTTATTATTGTGTTTTTAGTCAAGTAAAATCACCTTTATCTCTAGGCGCTATTTGAATTCAGATCAAATCTATGCATGTTATTTTTTTTCACATTACTGTAACTTTACAGTTTGACGAAATAAACACATTTTACATGCAAGAGTAATGTCAAGGGAATTGGTTTTCTGGTAACGGAAGGTAAACTGCTGTAAGCAATAAGTAAAATCCAAAACCCCATACATCAATGAAAACGAAAAGGTGCAGCTAAACCTCTTCCTACAGCCTCCTCCCAGCTCTTTAACCACTTCAGCCCCGGAAGGATTTACCCCCTTCTTGACCAGAGCACTTTTTGCGATTCGGCACTGCGTTGCTTTAATTGACAAGTAGACTTAGACATAGACTGTAAGCTCCTTGAGGGCAGGGACTGATGTGAATGTATTAAAAACATATATATATGTATGTGTAAAGCGCTGCGTAAATTGATGCCGCTATACAAGTACCTGAAATAAAATAAATGCATAGATGTATGAACTGGCACTAACAGTCCTCTATTCTCTGAAGTAAGAAAAGAAAAGTGGGAAAGCTTCAATATTTTAGACAAAAAAAAACTACTAGGCTATATATAGCATCCTTATACACAAATATGTAGTTGCCTAATTGTTTTTATCCAATTGTTTTGCTTTTAGTTTGTAACAGCTGTAAGTCACCCTTCATAGCCACTGACAAGGAACAACTATTCTCCTGTTAGTCTGTAAGGGTAAATAGAAAGCAGAGGAAGCTGTTCCAGTTTGTCTTTGACAACTGTCCTTGCTGCAGTTCTTCAGGCCTTCCCAAAACTGCCCCAGATTACAGTTGTCAAGGGAATTTTTTTTTTTTTTTTAGGGACTACTTCTGTAGAATCAATATAAAGTTGTAGTGTTTTAACAAAATCTTTAAAGTGTATCTAAACCCAAGAACAAAAATGTAATCTACTGCAGCTTACCAATCTTTAAAGTGGAGTGCCACCCAAAAGGGCAAGTTTCCCTTTAAGGCCTCCTCCCTGGCTCTCAATTCTGAAACAGAGCTTTTGGTGAGGAGTGGGCACCCAATTCTGACAGGTACCTGCTGCTCCCACTTCCGTTCCAGTCGCCTTAGGCAATCGGAAGCGGAAGTTCTCCTCCGCCCCCCTTTTCAGGGACACATGACAGGTCCTAGAAGACTTCGGGACCAGTCACAGAATGCAGTGCTGCTCGCGCATGCACAGTGGACTCCCGGCTGTAAAGTCGCAAGCGGTCACAGCTGGGTGCCTATAGCAGAGATACTGCCGAGGGAGGACAGAGTGCGAAAACGTCAGGGGGCAAGTGCGCTGCTGGAACGTGGGACATGTGAGTGTGTGTTTAAATAAACACAAAAATGACTGGAACTCCTCTTTAAATTTGGTGGCTGCAACCTTTTTCCCCTAATTTCCATGTGGGGTTATGACAATAACACCCCCCCCCCCTCCTCCCATGGTGACAACGCTCACTTGCTGCATTTCTGGAGGATCAGTGTTTTCTAGGTTGCTCTCCCATTTTGGACTACAAACACCCCCACCCCCTCTCTATTATATAGAGGGGCATTGCTTTTTAGATCACCGAAGATAACTGAGAAAGCTGATTGTTGGAGATTTCAGTTCAGTCCCCTGAAGATGCAAGGCCATAAGATTACTAAAATGATCAACAGGTATTTTACTGTACTTGCAGAAGATGAGAAAACAAATTCAGTCACTACATCTAAGGATTCATAAGCTGCAATGTCACATTTTTGCTTTTCACTTTAGATATCCCTTAACACTGATATGCTACAATTAAAAAAAAAAAAACTTGTTTTATATCAGTTTTGAATTAATATGGTTGCTGTTGTTACTCAATGTGCCACTCCATTCTATATTAAACATCATCTTATGCCATGCCTAATAAATACCAACTTTCGGCTAGTGATTAAATTAACAACAAATGCGCAACAGATTCCCCTTTAATGGACTGGAACATGCTCTTTACAGGAATGACTCGTCACTGTAGTCCCGGAGGTACTCGACAAACATTTCACACAGAAAAAAAAAACAAAACTCTAAAATGTTTTTAATTTATATCTGGAATAAATTATTTTCTTGAATATAGTCCAGTTGGGACATACAGAATACTAGTGACAAGAAGGCATCTAAGCAGGTAGACCAGTCACTATATATTGCCTTTATTACACTAAAGGGGGATGGAATTAACCAGGACCCTTTAATCCCAAAGCGAGATACCACAATACACTCTTCCAGCTGGATCTGCTGAAAATCCTGTCATCTCAGAGCAAGGACAGCTGCCAACTTCTCTCCTTTGGTCTTTTAGAAAGCAACAACGAAAACGAAAAAAATAATATATATATATAGTACAATTAAAAAAAAAGAAAAAAAAAAAAAAGAGAAAACTGCTTTATACAAAGTGAGGAAGGTAATTCCTCTTGTTCCTCAAACAGAAATGACAGAAGTTATGCTCCCGTAGAACCTGTTAGAGGCATGGATGTATGTTTACTCCACAGAGACGGTCCTCCTTAACTGAGGTGGAAAGGCATGCAAGGCTATGCACACCCCCTATGCAGACAATCTGATCACACGTCACTTTGGAAATGCCAAATGGGACCCTGCAACAAACTCCCTGCTTTGTTATATTTGTCTTCATCCCCTTCCAATGGGGAAATCAGTCCACTGCTGCGTGCTACCTTCCCCTCCTTCCCTAGGCGAGGCCTGGATCCAAAGTCAGTAGCAGCAGTTAAAAAAAACAAAAATAATGATGTCAAGAGAAGTCATATCTCTCTTTCATCCCTACCTGCTTTTTTTTTTTTTTTCTTTTTCTTCTGCCCCAAATTTCCTTGGGGGATAAAAATAAATCTCTGTTATTCGTCCGTTAGATCCTGTACAAAGAGAAGTTGTGAGCGGCTAAGTCCAGCCTCCTGAAGGGTTGGAGGCACAGGGGCTTCCTCACTGGGAAGGCACGGCAACACTCTACGGGGAAAATTCGCCACTATCTGGAAATGCTCCGGGGTCTCTTTCAGAGAGAAAAGAAAATCGTGAATTACCTGGGGGTAAAAAAAAAAAACAAAACAAAAACGACAAATCAGTCATATTGAAAAAGAAACATAAAATCAGAAACAAATACCATTCTGTGTAGTAGCACAGAGGTTAGCAACACAAGCTACTGTCACCTGCACATTTGTTATTGGTTGCTGCTGAACACAAGACTTTACAATCCATTTCCCCCACTATTCTAACACAAGCACATTTGGTCATAAGAAAATTAACCTACCAGTGTTTTTGGTTTGTTGGCAAAAATTCACACAAACACTTGTGCAATGTATATAAAACACTCTTGCTGCACTAAAATTAATCTGTGTTACCCAAAACAAGCGTATCAAAATAAATGAACAACTGAAAAGAAAGAGATAATAGTCCCAAATAAGTCCAAATACACGACACCCAGGTTTACCTCCACCTTAGACAAGGAGGACTCTTACCAGAAGATGTGGACTCTTTATATGGAAAGAGTCATGAAGGCTATTATATATTGATATACCAACTGTAAAAAAGACCAGCTGCTCCACCAATGTGCCCCCCGATGGCGTCAGATGCGACGAAACATAGCATAGGGTGGATCTTACACTTGTGACGTAACCACACACAGTGAAACTAGGAAGCAGTCAGATTGGTATTTTAACCACTTGCCGACCAGCTCACGCATATATACTGCGGCAAGATGGTGGGATATCGCGAACCGCCGTACGGTGATTCGCGCATGTGGTATAGCAGGCCCGATGCATTTCAGGCAGACTCGATGTCCGCTGGCGAACTGCGATCGCCGGGTACAGAGGCAGAAGGAGGATCTGCCTTTGTAAACAAAGCGGATCCCCGTTCTGCCAGATGACATGGCAGAGATCTACTGTTCCCTGTGTTCGGGAACAGCAATCTCTGTTATATCCTAGTAAGCCCATCCCCTGTACAGTTAGAACACACTGAGGGAATACAGTTAACCCCTTGATTGCCCACTAGAGTTAACCCCCTTCCCTGCCAGTGTCATTTTAATAGCACTGATCAATGTAATAATGTTCCTGGTCCCCAAAGTGTCATTTGGGGTCAGATCTGTCCACCGCAATGTCGCAGTCCCGCTAAAAATTGTAGACCACCACCATTACCAGTAACAAACAATAAAAAATAAAAGTCCATAAATCTATCCCATAATTCGTAGACGCAATATACGCCTATTGCGTTTTTTTTTTAACCAAAAAATATGTAGAAGAATATATATTGGCCTAAACTGATGAATACATTTGTTATATATATATATATATATATATATATATATATATATATATAAAAAGAATAGTTTTTTTTATTTATAGTGCAAAAAATAAAAAATGCAGATGTGATCAAATAGCACCAAAAGAAAGCTCTATTTGTGGGGGGAAAAAAGTACAGGTACAGCGTCGCACGAGCGCGATTGTCAGTTAAAGAGATGCAGTGCCGTATCGCAAAAAATGTCCTGGTCAGGAAATGTGTAAATCCTTCCGGGGCTGAAGTGGTTAACATTTTTAATATTGTGAGTGACTAGTCTTATACAGTGGGTAAGGAAAGTATTCAGACCCCCTTAAATTTTTCACTCTTTGTTATATTGCAGCCATTTGCTAAAATCATTTAAGTTAATTTTTTCCCTCAATGTACACACAGCACCCCATATTGACAGAAAAACACAGAATTGTTGACATTTTTGCAGATTTATTAAAAAAGAAAAACTGAAATATCACATGGTCCTAAGTATTCAGACCCTTTGCTGTGACACTCATATATTTAACTCAGGTGCTGTCCATTTCTTCTGATCATCCTTGAGATGCTTCTACACCTTCATTTGAGTCCAGCTTTTTTTGATTATACTGATTGGACTTGATTAGGAAAGCCACACGTCTGTCTATATAATACCTTACAGCTCACAGTGCATGTCAGAGCAAATGAGAATCATGAGGTCAAAGGAACTGCCTGAAGAGCTCAGAGACAGAATTGTGGCAAGGCACAGATCTGGCCAAGGTTACAAAAACATTTCTTCTGCACTTAAGGTTCCTAAGAGCACAGTGGCCTCCATAATCCTTAAATGGAAGATGTTTGGGACGACCAGAACCCTTCCTAGAGCTGGCCGTCCGGCCAAACTGAGCTATCGGGGGAGAAGAGCCTTGGTGAGAGAGGTAAAGAAGAACCCTAAGATCACTGTGGCTGAGCTCCAGAGATGCAGTCGGGAGATGGGAGAAAGTTGTAGAAAGTCAACCATCACTGCAGCCCTCCACCAGTCGGGGCTTTATGGCAGAGTGGCCCGATGGAAGCCTCTCCTCAATGCAAGACACATGAAAGCCCGCATGGAGTTTGCTAAAAAAAATAAGATTCTCTGGTCTGATGAGACCAAAATAGAACTTTTTGGCCTGAATTCTAAGCGATATGTGTGGAGAAAACCAGGCACTGCTCATCACCTGTCCAATACAGTCCCAACAGTGAAGCATGGTGGTGGCAGCATCATGCTGTGGGGGTGTTTTTCAGCTGCAGGGACAGGACGACTGCAATCGAGGGAAAGATGAATGCGGCCAAGTACAGGGATATCCTGGACGAAAACCTTCTCCAGAGTGCTCAGGACCTCAGACTGGGCCGAAGGTTTACCTTCCAACAAGACAATGACCCTAAGCACACAGCTAAAATAACGAAGGAGTGGCTTCACAACAACGTGACTGTTCTTGAATGGCCCAGCCAGAGCCCTGACTTAAACCTAATTGAGCATCTCTGGAGAGACCTAAAAATGGCTGTCCACCAACATTTACCATCCAACCTGACAGGACTGGAGAGGATCTGCAAGGAGGAATGGCAGAGGATCCCCAAATCTAGGTGTGAAAAACTTGTTGCATCTTTCCCAAAAAGACTCATGGCTGTATTATATCAAAAGGGTGCTTCTACTAAATACTGAGCAAAGGGTCTGAATACTTAGGATCATGCGATATTTCAGTTTTTCTTTTTTAATAAATCTGCAAAAATGTCAACAATTCTGTGTTTTTCTGTCAATATGGGGTGCTGTGTGTACATTAATGAGGGGGAAAAATGAACTTAAATGATTTTAGCAAATGGCTGCAATATAACAAAGAGTGAAAAATTTAAGGGGGTCTGAATACTTTCCGTACCCACTGTATTTATCAATAAATGGTCTATTTTATATATGGTACTTTTACAGATGCTAGATCAATCTATATACATGTACTGGTAAGAGTCATTTTTGTCTAAAGTGGAGGTACAGTGTTGTGTACTTTGGATTTGAAAACTCCTTTTACGTCCAATTTTTTCACAAATTTTGACATATTTGGGACTATTAACTCTTTCTTTTCAATTTATTTTTCATTTATTATGATACACTTGTTTTGCTTTAACACAGGTAACTTTTAGCATGATAAGATTTTTTTTTATTATTATTTTTTATATCTGTTTAAATGTGTCTGTTTTTGTCAGCTGCTATTTTTATATCTCCAGGGTGATATCTGTACAGTATACAACTCAATGATTTGGCAGGAAATTAACCCAGAACCTCAGAAACGCAAGACAAGAGTGCTAGCTACTTAGCTATCATGCTGACTCATTCATGGAAACAGAAATATGGCACAGGGTGTATCTTGCAGACAGCAAAGGCATATCTATGCATATAAATCAAATCAGAGCAGAGCATGCTCCCCATCAACCAGATTCAATCCATCAGTTTCATAATGGATTTATTCATTTGTTCTTTTATTTTAGTACAAATATTTATATAGTACTAACGTTTTACGCAGTGCTCTACATACACTGTATATTCACATCAGTCCCTCCTGCCCTCAAGAGCTTACAATCTGAGGTCCCTATCTCACATGCTAGGGCAGTGGTACTCAACTCCTGTCCTCAGGACCCACTAACAGGCCAGATTTTAAGTAATACCTGGGGGAAATGCAGACTAGAATACTGCAATCACTGAGCAGCAAATTATATCACCTGTGATGTATTTCAGTTATCTTTCAAACCTGGCCTGTTAGTGTGTCCTGAGGACAGGAGTTGAGAACCACTGTGCTAGGGCCAATTTAGAGGCAATTAACCTACCAGCATGTCTTTGGTGTGCGGGAGGATCCAGAGGAAACCCACACAAGGACACAGAAAACATGCAAAACTTCATGCAGTGTGTCCTGGTTGAGCTTTAAACTGAGGACCCCACTGCTGCAAGGCACATGTGCTAACCACTAAACCTCGTTGCTGTCTTAGAGTGAGAGATGTGAAAACGAGTGCATCACTGGAAATGGCAGACTTACTGATAGAGACTGTGTGAAGAGAAACCTCCGCTCCACTCTGGTATCATTTGGCATCTTAAAAATTATTTTCACACCATCAGGATGGTCCATCTGTGGTTCTGCAGGAAGACACTCTGACCTGCGTTCCTTTTCTTCTTGCAGGGTCTGCAGAACATGTCAGAAATTGAAGTAGAACTTCAGATAAATATTTTAGTAATTCATACTGATCCATAACTTAGTCCAGGGGTCTCCAAACTTTCTAAACAAAAGACCGGTTAACTGTCCTTCAGACTTTAGTGGCCACTGAAAATAGAAAGTGCCCCAGTGTCAGCGGGAGTAAAAAAAAAAAAATACATAGTGTCTGTAATCAGTGGGAGGAATAGTTCCTGGTTGCTGGGGTCAGTGGGATGAATAGTACCCCTGCTGCTGGTGTCAGTGGGAGGAATAGTGCCCCGTTGCCGGTGTCAGTGGGAGGAATTGTGCCCCGTTGCCGGTGTCAGTGGGAGGAATTGTGCCCCGTTGCCGGTGTCAGTGGGAGGAATTGTGCCCCGTTGCCGGGGTCAGTGGGAGGAATTGTGCCCCGTTGCCGGGGTCAGTGGGAGGAATTGTGCCCCGTTGCCGGGGTCAGAGGGAGGAATTGTGCCCCGTTGCCGGGGTCAGTGGGAGGAATAGTGCCCCGTTGCTGGGATCAGTGGGAGGAATAGTGCCCCGTTGCTGGGGTCAGTGGGAGGAATAGTGCCCTGCTGCTGGTGTCAGCGGGAGGAATAGTGCCCCGTTGCTGGGGTCAGTGGGAGGAATAGTGCCCTGCTGCTGGTGTCAATACTTATCATATTGTGAGCCATGGTAAAGGGTAGAAGACATAAAGGAGAACTGGGATAACCACACTGGAAATTACAGGTCCCTGATCATAATGAAATTGCATACTACAGTTTAACATGAAATGAAATGTGATTGAAATACACAAATACTAATGTAAAGGAAGCTTTAAGCTTCCACTTTTCAGGTAAAAATAAGTTAGCTGTACATTGTTAGTGTCAATTTGTGATCATTACCCTTTTCTTCCTCTCCTCTGCCAGCTGCCTGAGCTGTGCCTCCTCCTCCTCTCTTCTCTTTTGCTCCTGCTTCTCCCTCTTCTTACGTTCCTTCTCCTGATCAGCTCTCAGGGAAGCTAGGTATGCTTCATCCTGTTGCTGCCTCAGTACCTGAGTCTGGTTTCTCTCCTCCCTGAAAATCAAACAATTACAAATTGGCTTTCTATCACAGGGGTTATTCATACAGTTGCGATTTTCATAATTCTTTTAACAGATGTTAAATGCAAGAAGGCTGCAGCCAGTGCAAGTTGAAAAGCAGACTGAACATGGTAAACTTCTGTAAACACCTTTAGGGCTAGTTTACACTTGCTTCAAAACAAGGCTTCAGACACGCTTTGTTAAAGCTCTCTGAACGCCAGTCAAAGCCCATGTCACTAAATAAAATGGTTAGCTTACAGTCCAGTTTACACCTTGCTTTTGCTTGGTGCTTCAGTGGAGCTTCGATGAGACTTTGATGAGGTTTTGGTGGGGCTTCAATGAGGCTTTGTGGGGCTTCAAGCGAGCTTTGCCATAGACTTCTATGGAGGCTTTGAAGACGCTTTGAAGCACAACTAAAGCAACATGGGGTATAATTTTTGAAGGAAAGCAAAAGCAAGGTGTAAACAGGACTATAAGCTAACCATTTTATTTAGTGACAGGGGCTTTGACTAGCATTCTTAAAGCGTGTTCGAAGCCTTGTTTTGAAGCAAGTGTAAACTAGCCCTTAATGTGTGTTGAAGCCAAAGCAAGTGTAAATGAGCCCTAACACTTGTATATTTGATAGCGTACTATATAGCCTAATAAATAAAGTTTTAGTAGGCAAATATAGTACACTGGACATGTATAATGAGGCTGCACCAAATTCAAAGCACTTTAAAGCCATACAACCACATGCTAATCCAGTATTGTCCATTCACTTTTACATCCTAGAGTCTAAACCATGATTGCCTGGTTTTACTGTTGTCTGTGCTCTGTTGAGATGATTTTCTTCATCTTCTGGGCTATCAGTAACACCGGAAGTGAGATTAACCCTCCCAAATACAGAATACAGATAGCGGCTAACAGAGGTACTTACCTTTCTCTATATCAGTACTAAGAAAGGTTTTAGTTTGGTGATGTTGGTAAATTGTACACTGGTCATGGATGGACACATTGAGGTTGATTTACTGAAGGCACAGAGTGTGCACTCTGCAAGTGCAGTTGCTCCAAAGCTTAGTAAATGAGAGGAAGTCCTGCAAACTTCCATCATCCAATCATCTGCAAGCAAAAATGCCTTTTTTTCCTTTTTATTGTCCTTGCATGTGATTGAGTACTTGTAAAGTAACGCCTTACCTCGTTTACTAAACTCTGGAGAAACTGCACAGTCTATTGGCCTTTACTAAATCAATGCCAAATAAAATATATGTTTTTACCCTTTTATCAACATGTTACAGTTTAAAGCAACCAATTGCATTAATTCTTTGTAAGAGAACTCTTTCAACGTTTACCAGCATTTACCATGCAATTTTACAATTAAGAAAAAAATATGATATATTCACCTTTCCAGTCTCTCAGACACCAAGTAGGTCTGGTTGGCATCCATAATGAAAGTCAGTTGGTTAATTAGGTCCTGGGGTTGAATTAACCCTTCCAGCCTTCCCACCACTGTCATTCGGCGGTCCTTCAGCGTTATCATTGCTAAGAATGGGTAAGTGTTCTCACGTAGGGCCTGGGAAACTAAGAAACAAAAAATGTTAATTCATAAAATTCCCACATTATATACAATGCAAACATTTAGCAGAGTGATACACTCACCTCTAAATCCCTCTGGCTTGTTAGTAGAGCATGCCCAAAATAGCATTCTGCTGTTGATGAACTGAGACACCTCTGATGTGCACAAGGTGTTCCTATAACAGGAGAAAAAAAAAAATTTACCTGATCACAAAGCGTTTAGGCTGAAACAGTTCATCAGGTCAGATCCGTGTGATCTACCTAACTTATGGAATTGCTCCCACTGCCCGGTCTGAGCCAATGAGAGAGAGTGTGTGCCTCTGGTAAATATAATGGGGGGCTGGGGAGAGCGGCTTGCAAAAGATTTTTTACCGTAAAGCCCAATGCCGGGAAAAAAAAAGGAAATACCTGTAGTTGTGCACCACTGCAAGGGTTAACTGCTCATTTTGTCCAGGGAAGAGTAGAAAGCCTATACCCCCACCAGTGAATAGCGCCCCTCCATGATTCAGCAGTGGACTGTTCCTGAGGTCCTCACGCCTACAGTAGGGATATGGGCTTAATGACAGAAACAGTCCACCACACAAAACCGCTGGATCGTGGTGAATCAGGGGTGAATGGTAAATCTGGATGGCAGGGGACGCAGGGAGGGTGAGGTAAGTTTACCTCCGTTCTCCAATCCCTTAGACAGAAGTGAGCAATCAACCTACACTCCAAAGCTAATTTTTTCTTTGCCCATAAAATGCATGAAGGTAAAACACATTCAGTACACCAGTTTGAGATCTGGATTTGTTTAAACTAGAAGTAAAAAAATAAATAAATAAAAAAAAAAAAGACCACCTAGGTCAGGGGATGTGCAAGCTATTGCTTGGTCAGAAGGCTCTTTTTTCTCAGATGGATTAGCGTGACAAAGTCACATTATTGACTTTCTTTCATAGCTATTGTGTCCATGGAGTTCAGCTTTGGCATGTAGCCCATGATTATTCAGTTCAGGTAGCAAAGTGACATCAGAAAAAAAAAAAAAAAAAAACCTTTGACTAAATGCAGAACACACATGGAAGCATGTGACAGCCCTGTGTGCAGTGATGCCTTCTCTGTTTTTCCACTATGGATCAGTCATGTGACATGTGAAGCCAAAGAACTAAAGGGTGGATCTTGGAAATGTGTCAATGCACAAAGCACCATTTGCCAAAGCAAATAAGCTTCCCTGCTCTTTCTACAGTAAAGTAAATCATCTGTCTCGTACCGTGGAAGTCTTTTGCCTGTATAGCAGTTTCCTGTAATATACATTTCTCACTTGTAACGCGTTTCTTCACTTTACAGCATTCTCATGCAATGTTCCAGTAGTCGCTTGTGATGTGCACCGCTCAGTTAACATATCCATCTCTACTTACATGACTATTTCTTGCCAACATCATTTAATACAGCTGTTACTCTTAACTTGCATCACACACGGGTAGAAAAAAAAAGTCCAATGCAATATGCAACAGTCTTGTAATACAAGAGATTATTGTGTTACCAGACAAAGGTACAAAGCTGTTCTGTCATCACATGGCAAGGATTAAAGTGGGTCTGGAGAAAAGGCTGTGAAGGTTGAGTAGCAGGTACAAGCAGAAGCATGTTTCAAAACAAAAATTTTTGGGTGAGATTGTAGGGCGTGTACAGGTTAGATATGCAGAAAAAGACATACTCTAGATCTATAATAGGCAAAAAATATAGTGTAGAGAATGAGGCCCACCTGCAAAACTCATCAGAATCCTGATGATCCTCCCCATGCAGATAGACCAGTAAAAACCGAAGCTCCTGTTTGGCATCATTAAGAGCCTGCCAAAAGAACAAGATAACACTGTTAAATAATGGATTATTGGCAATATTAGAATAGGTCCTTATCGGGAATACTATTAAGAGTACAACCAGACAGAATTTTTTTTATATGACATGTAAAGACATCATAACAAGGACACTGGTCAGTGAATGGAATAAATTATGAGTTAAAATGCTAATGCCATAATGTACATTCTGAACAGGAAGGTGGAGGTATGTTGTGCAAAATAATATGTAATAAGCATAATGCCTTATTCCTTACAGACAATAAAACTTTAGCCATTCTGTAAAATAGTGAGGAACAAAAAAAGTTCACACACTGCTGTGTATCAGTGCCCGTACATTTGTCTGGTTTTAATTAGTCAGGGTTTTAAAGCTTTAGAAGGAATAACAGTTAAAGTGTTTCTAAAGCCTAAACATTATTTACCTTCATGCATTCCTTGCATTAAGGTAAAAAATGTTTAGGCAGCAGCATCCCCCCTCACCCCCGATACTTACCTGGGCCCTCATTCGATCAAGTGCTGTGCACATCTGAAGCTCTTCTCTTCCCTCACTTCCGAGTCTCACTGGCTTTGCTGAGACACCAAAAGCCACTGGCTCCCGCTGCTGTCAATCACAGCCAGTGACAAGGAAGCGGGGGCCAAGTCCAGCTGTCTGTGTTAATGGACGCAGCAGCGGAGCTCGAGAACGAGTACGCAAGAGATAGAGAGAAGGGGCTGGGAGCACCGGCGGGGGATCTGAGGAGAGGAGGTTCTGGAACGCTCTGTGCAATTCCATTGCACAGAGCAGGTAAGTATAAACATGTTTGTAAAAATATATTTTTTTAAATAACAATTGCCTTAAAGAGGTTTTAGTTCCTCTTTAGTTCCTGCATCGTGCCTGCAATGTAAATATGCAGCGCATACTAGTCCATTATGTGCCACTTACGAGCAGAGGAATCCAGCGATGTCCTCGCTCCAGGCCACGTACATGCCTGTGTCCTTCCGGGTGCTGCGAAATCCGGCGCTGTGATTGGCCGGAGTCGCGTGACGTCACTCCCGCACATGCGCGCGGGAGCCGCCAGTCACGGCACGGTCTTCCCCCCCCCCGCCCCCCTTGCAAACAGAAAGCTTAGGTCTACTATATTGTCTCATAGGAAAACTTGGATGTGAAGCGATACTGCCAAATACAATAAGAATATCTTCGTAGGAAAGGGTGGAAATATCCTTTTCATGCTACTTCTAAAAATAACTTTAAGGTACTTTTTCTACTTATGTATATCATTGCTAATTTATGCATTGTCAGAGCTATATAGGCATTACTAAAGTATATGTTGTAAGGGGTTGCCTTAAGATATCGGAGGAGGGGACTGACACCTAGTGGGGATTACAGGTAGTACGTCCTAAAGTAAATTTCTTATTGACTGGTATAATGGCTGGGCCCCTTCTTTATGTTTTAGAAACTGGCAGTACATCATACATGTCCCCACACCTCCAGTGCTATGGTGGAACTAGGCCGACAAGTGGTTGGACACATTGGGGTGCTCTGTTCCTTGTGGTGTCAATTTGAGTAAGTTACCAATACCTATTGTATGTCTATGGAGCGAACTACTCAGTCTATTTGTAATATCTTTACAATGTTTATTATTACAGATTGTTGATTACCTTGAAGAGTATGTATAGACAACCCCTTCTTCTGAAGAAGCGTTCGTTGTAAACGCGAAACATGTCAAGAATGAGTCCTATTGCATGACTGTGGGTTCCAACTCTCGAAGCACACACACCAGCTGTGCATTCAGGATACTTGAATATACCATCCAATGTATTGAAGAGCTATGCTCTCTCATTAAATCTATCCGGTGTATGAAGGTTTATATGTCCTTGTCTCGTGGGGTTACACAGGT
>BLSH010480232.1:312169-335698 GCA_018402905.1 Glandirana rugosa
AATTTCGTTGGACAGTTCATTTTCTTTCAAAAAATAATTTAATTTACAAGGAAACAAACTGGGGAATAATTGGGAATTATGAAGTCGGGACCTCCCTAAACGGGGGAAGGACTGGTTTATTGAAAAACGTTAAGCCGGGACGCAGAGAAATTAACTGTAAACGCGCCAGCACAACTGCAACATGTATTTATTTTAACTGCAGGGAAAAAAAGATGTTTATCTCGAAAGAAAACCACCATAAACTAGTGGAGACGCAATGAAGACTAGTGGCGATATTTGTTTTTTTCTCGCTGTTAAAACTTGTTTTTTTTTTTCCCTAAAATAATATTGAATGGCATTTTAGGAAAAGAGACTCAAGTGACTGTCTGCGTCGCTCCTGATAGGACTACATAAAACCCACGTGTCATTTAAGAAGAGCTGCGTCTGTCAGTGAACTCAGAGAAAAGGATTTTACGGTAAGTTATAATAAAATCCCTTTTTTTTTTTGTTCAAAATTGTCGCTCTTTTTTTGTTTATAGCGGTGATCAGAAGTAACGCAGAGGTGATCAAATACCACCAAAAGAAAGCTCTATTTGTAGAAAAAAAGGGACGTCAATTTTATTTATGTACAACGTCAACACGACCGCGCAAATGTCAATTAAAGAGACGCAGGGCCGAATTGCAAAAAGTTATTTGGTCAGGAAGGGGGCAAATCCCTCCAGGGCTGAAGTATTAAGGGTTAATAAGGGGTCAAACAAAGGAACATTTAATTTAATAAAAAACTTTCTTTTACTTGACAGGTTGCTTTAAACTGACTTCATCTGCAGATCGAAGCTGTAGATCAATAAACAGAAAGGTATAAAATGAAACAATGTTTCTTTTTATCTCCCTGTATTAGTGGCTGAGCAATGTTGTTGATAAACATTGTCAGGCTGCTTTTATTTTTGACAGCTTTGTTTACACTTCAGCTGTTAAAGGGAAACCCCACTGATAGCTGAATGAGTCATCGGTTGTTAAGGACACCCTGGCCCTGCTCTTTAACAACAGGTAATTACCTGCTTTTTTTTTTTTGCTTTTTTTTACATTTCAGCTCTCAGTGGGGGAACCCTACTGAGAGCTGAAAGAATCTAGCCTGAAAGTATCGGTTTCAGGTATCGGAGCATTTGCATGAGTACCGATACTCACGCAAATGCTCAGTATCAGCACTGATACCGGTACAACCCTAGCTTTAGATATACTATTTTTATAGTGTAGGAATGGGTGGACGATAACACCCTGCATGCCAAGGTGGGTGGCAGAAGAACCAGAACTATAGCAATGAGATCTTGCTGCAAGAGATATAAGAAGCAAATGGGTGATTCAGTACACCAGCCTCATCCTAAAAGTCTTGCTAAAGCTTTATAATAGCATGCAATGCCAAGCCACATTTTCCAAAGCGAGCAAAGTCCTTTCTTGTATTAAGAGAGGTATGGACTCCAGAGAGAAACATATAATTTTGCCCCTGTACAAATCATTAGTAAGACCTCATCTGGAATATGCAGTTCCCGCATGCGTGGGGCTGACGCCATGGCGGCTCCGGTCAATCACAGCACCTGTGAACCCAGAAAAAGCTCTGGGAAACATGTCAGCCGTGACAGCGATGTGCAGGGACCGCTGCAACAGCTTTGATCTAAGGTAAGTATTTCATAATGAGCTAGTATGCGATGCACACTAGCTCATTATGCCTTTGTCTTGCAGTTTTTTTGGAGGTATACAACCACCTTAAGGGGGGATATGATCAACATCTATGAATACATAAGTGGTCCGTATAGTGAACTTGGTGTTGAGTTATTCACTTTGAGTATGAAAATTTAGAAAAACAGTGGGGTTTTTATGGTGCCAAAAAATTTGAACCACATCAATTGATTTAAATTGTTAAAATTTTATTTTTTAACATACATTGCTTAGTTTAAAAAATTGTCAAAAAATAACAATTCATTCACAGATAGTGGCGCATACAAACAAGCTACCACAGAATACAATTAAATTGAAAAAACAGAATTTTGTCAAATTGCCTGTATGTTCGACAGGTTTCTCAATTCTTAGCTTCATCTGGAACTTTTTAAGCGTACAAAGATTCTAAATGGATATAAATACAATTAATAAGATATTTTGAACAATACAAAAACTGTATTTACAATTTGTGAAGACATATGCATAAGCATCATAACTGATAACAAAATAGGCAATCTAAAAAATATATGAAAATAAAACTGTTAATTTTACTAATTACCTAATATACAGTCAGGATGTAAACATCCCACTGAGAAGACAAGAAAGGGTGAACTGAACCAAATCATCAAGAGGAGGCCCACATGCAGAATGCAGAGTGGAACAACCATATATAGGATAGATGGTCCCTTGTTTAGATACCAGTTGTTGCCCAGAATCTGTCGATAGAGAAACAAAACCCACTAACTATCATTTAAGTAGTATGGAAATAGGGAACCCACAAATGAGGGAACCCCACTTAAAACTCCTTCACTTCCTGAATCTATAGACAAACATATGTCCTAAAACACATGGTTTTCAAGCAATGAATGGGTGAACATAAAGATATCCCCAAAGGACATCAAAAATGACCTTAAACGAACTAGGAAAAAAGCCATATCATACCTGTCAAATTGCTATTGGGAAAAGCCAGAAGTTGCTCCAAAAGAATAGACAAAAATGATTGGTAGCAATTATGGTCAGCCGACAAAGATTTCCCTAGTTTGATTATATTCAAAACCATTCCTCTCCCAGACTCGGTAGAATAGGGAAGTACATGGTTCCACTGTGGGAAACAAAGTAATATAAAAAACATAAAATTAGATTCTATTGGTGCATGGGAAAAAGTGCACACAGCAAGTGCACTCATCCCATTTCAATCCACAGACATATACACATTGATACAAAAACAGGCTTCCTCAACATAAGTTGTAGGGAAATATGGATGGCTAAGACATACCTATTCTTGGACATCTAGAGGTTCAGCGTTACCCCGCTGTGGAGACGACAGGTGCGAGGAGTTGACCGCTCACCCGCACCTTTATAGAGGGGAGCCCCAACTCCAATCAGCCGGCGTCTGACGTCACCGGCATTGATTGCAGATGAAAAATTCCAATGCGCATGCGCGGACGATTCTCATGTCGCCATCTTTGAAAGTCCCAAAACATGGGAAATGAACAAAGATGCGAATCACTAGTCTGGAGGGATAGATGGAAAAGGGGGACTCCACCTTGTGGGAGAGAGCGAAGCCCATCCAAAGGACATACACTCAGATCTCTCCAGAACTGTCCACACATAAGGACATTTTTCAGAAATCCTGAACCGGCCAGAGAATATACCCGCCCCCTGGTGATGAAAAAGTTCAAGCAATGGCAAGGAATAAGGCCATAGCATTGAACAGGGAAAGAAAAACGCTATTGGGAGAATTAAAGGACAGGCAGGAGGGACACCACTTATCCCCCAAGAAACCACATTTGGAGTTCATACGGAAAATCTTCAGGGGGAAAGCAGAGTCCCCCCCATCCGTGCAGTCTAACAGGGATTCATGCCACTCTACCAACTGACAGATTCAGCACCCAATGTCTAGGTGATGATGCATGATGAATAAACCTATGAAACAAGCAATGATACACATGCATATGTACAACAACTAGTATATTGTTACATCAGATACCTCAAAAATTAATTAAGTATCAGTATTCGATAAACCTGGCATTGATACATTTTCCAATGTGCAAAATGAATAGCTAATCAATCAGAGGAAAGGAAAAAAGGGAGGAAATAAAGCAAGGTAAAGTAAGGGAAAGAGAACAAAATCAGCAGGATAAAGAAAAAGAGAAAAGTAGAAAAGATGGCACTACGTTAGGATAATAAAAAGGGGGGGGGGGGGGGCTTCTGTAGAGTGGTCACAAGAAATAGAGGCACAATCAAAGTTGGATCTCCAATTATCTAATAAATAGACATAGATTCAACAATTATAGAAAGGGTTTGAAAATCATAGCCTCGTAGGCCTGGATATTTTGTCGCAGACCACTGGAAAATCCACTTTGCCTCCCTCTGTAGTAAACACTTGTCCAGGTCTCCCCCTCTAATGTGGGGAGAAACATGATCTAAAGCAACAAAATTAACAAAAGTCAGATCGAAGCCATGGTGTAGACCACTATTTCTACTAATCGGGGTCACCATACGTTTTTTTCTAATTACTGAAACATGATCACAAATGCGATGAAAGAAAGTTTTTTTTGTCTTGCCAATATAGAAGGCACCGCAATCACATTGCATCAAATAAATGATGCCCACCGTTCGGCAATCCGCAAAAAAGCTTGGTGTCCACTCACGGCCATTTGGGAGATGAATAACCTGAGTTTGGGTAATGTAGGTACAATAATTACAGCTATCACAAGGAGCGGATCCTTGTGTGTTGGAGTTCTTTCCATTTCCTTTAGTGTAGTGACTATGTACTAGACTATCTTTGAGGGAATGCGAGTGTCTGAAAGTCATCTCAGGATACAAGTTTATGTACTTTGAGATAGTTTCATCAGCAGTTAAAAGGTACCAATATTTATGCACAATACACCTAATCTTATGATGATTTCCCGAGTATTTGGTAATTAGTCTAGTGGTAGACTCTTGAGTCAGTTTTCTATTCTTTGTAGGGTGAATTAGAATATCCCTCTCATGCATTTTTGCTCGGTTATAAGCTTTTTTGAGAGAAGATCTACTGTAGCCTCGCTGAAATAAACGGACCTGTAGGGAGTTAGCTTCACATTCAAAATCCTCTATATTCGTACAGTTCCGTCTTACCCTTAAATACTGACTGTAGGGTATGCTAGTAACCAAAGAAGTGGGATGAGAACTGGTTGCATGCAATAATGTATTACCCAATGAGGGCTTACGGAACAAAGTAGCGCCCAAACTCTGATCACTGTTAACAAAAATCCCAACATCCAGAAAATCAGTGCGACGTTGATGGCATTGAAATGTGAATTTGAGATTGAAGTTGTTGATTTTCAGTGATTCAATGAAGATATCTAGTTCCCCCCTGGTTCCGGTCCATATCATGAATATATCATCAATGAACCTTCTCCAGAGGAGAATCTTCTCACTGAAGCACTGATTCAACTCACCATAAAAAATCTCCTTCTCCCAAACCCCAAGTACAGATTGGTGTAAGAGGGGGCACATTCGGTCCACATAGCCACCCCCTGTATCTGGAGGTAGTGGGATTCCTGAAACAAAAAAATGTTATGGGTAAGGAGAAATTCCAAAGGATCTAGGATAAACCTATTGTATGGCTCAGCCAACGTGTTCCTTTGGGAAATGAAGCCCTCCACAGCCCCAACCTCAAGATGATGGGGGATGGAGTTGTAGAGTGCTTCCACGTCAATAGACACCAACCAGGCCTCCTCAGGAATAGAGATACCATTGATGGCTCTCAGTAAATCTGATGTATCCTGTATATAAGAAGGAAGTGTTAAAACATGTGGGCGTATATAACTATCAACCATTTCGCTAGCATGTTCCGTTAAACAGCCGTTGCCAAAGACAATCGGTCTCCCTGGAGGTTTGAGTGGATTTTTGTGGATTTTTGGTAATGCATACAGCGTGGGAGTTCTGGGATTGGTAACATTTAGAAATTCCCAGGTTGATTTGTCAATCACTCCCCTATTGTAGGCCTTAGCAATCAAACCATGAAATTTATTTTGGGTAACTTCAACAAACGATTTGGTGACCCGTTTATACCAGTCCCTATTTCTAAGGATTTGGTATACCATGGCTTCATATTGATCTGAATTCATTATCACTATGTTACCACCCTTATCTGAGGGTTTGATGACAATGTGAGGATTTCGAATAAGTGATGTCAGGGCTTCTGATTGAGATCTAGAAAGGTTAGATGGTTTATTGAAATGCCAATTAGGGGCCTCAATTTCTCGAACCACCTGTTGGGTGAAGGCCCTGTAGAAGAGGGAAGGATTTGGATTTAGGTCTGAAGGATTTGGTCAGGGGGAAGATGGTGGAGTCATCTCGGGCTGCCTCGGGAAGTCCCCCAACTGGGGACACCTGTCCCGAGGGAGACAGAGAGGAGTCATCACCACCCCCTTCTTCCCATAATTACATCATATCCTCTAATGCTTTGATGTAATTTATTGAAAAACCCTGCCACAGAGGATTTGATAGTGAACTAGTTGATTTAGAATCCTTGTCATATAGAAATTTTGAACATCAGTTTGCAAGCAAAGAGCTGGATATCCTTTATCAACTCAAAGGAATCCACTCATTGCTCGGGACAAAAGGAAAGACCCAAACCTTGAATTTGGATGTCTGTTAATTCATAGGTAGATAAATTTACAACCTCTAGGCCCGATGATTCATGGCCTAAGGAATCCCTTATTACTTTGATTTGTCCTTCATTATGGATCCCTCGCTTGCAAAGATTCTTTTGGGGTCTATCAAAGAATTGGGAGTGAAGATGGGTGCCGGACGTAAGTACCCTGATTGGGGGTTCATAGAGGGTGCGCTTACCTTAATATCTGAAGAGGTGGTAGAGGATAGAGAAGAATTGCCAGTGAGGCGTGGTTCAGGGTGAGAATGAACCGTGGATTGGTCAGAATTAGAGGAGTGCGAAGTGTGTGAGGGATGACGTGAACGATTGGAGTTAGTGTGTTTAGACACAGAAGATCGACTTCACACTGCTTCACTCTTACGTTTTTGCGGTACCTGTGAAAATTGTTTAATTCGATTAGAGGAAGCCTGTAAAGAAGAAACTAAGGAAGCAGATGAAACATCCGAATCAGTTGGTTCAATAAGATGGAGAAATAGTATTTTTTTTTTTATTTCTTTTTTTTTTTTACTAATGATGTCCATTTATAGGCTCCATTTGAATCATAAGCTAATTTATCTCTTAAAAAATGTTGTTCTTTTGTTTTGAGGATATTTGCACCAAAAGACTCTAAATGGGTCTTCAATGTGTCCTCTTCTAAATGAGTCTTCAGTGTGTCCTCCTCTAAATGGGTCTTCAGTGTGTCCTCCTCTAAATGGGTCTTCAGTGTGTCCTCCTCTAAATGGGTCTTCAGTGTGTCCTCCTCTAAATGGGTCTTCAGTGTGTCATCCTCTAAATGGGTCTTCAATGTGTAACTTTCAGACGCTCGTGTTCCCTCAAAGATAGTCTAGTACATAGTCACTACACTAAAGGAAGTGGAGAGAACTCCAACGGACATGGATCTGCTCCTTGTGGTAGCTGTAATTATTGCACCTACATTACCCAAACTCAGGTTATTCATCTCCCAAATGACCGTGAGTGGACACCAACCTTTTTTGCAGATTGCCGAACGGTGGGCATCGTTTATCTGATGCAATGTAATTGCGGTGCCTACTATGTTGGCAAGACAAAAAGACCTTTTTTTCATCGCATCCGTGATCATGTTTCCATGAAAAAAAAAAAAAAACGCATGGTGACCCTGATTAGTAGACATAGTGGTCTAAACCATGACTTCGATCTGACTTTCCTTTATTTTGTTGCTTTAGATCATGTTCCTCCCCATATTAGAGGGGGAGACCTGGAAAAGTGTTTACTACAGAGGGAGGCAAAGTGGATTTTCCAGTGGTCTGCGACAAAATATCCAGGCCTCAACGAGGCTATGAGTTTGAAACCCTTTCTATAATTGTTGAATCTATGTCTATTTATTAGACAATTGGATATCCAACTTTGATCCTGCCTCTATTTTTTGTGACCACTCTACAAAAGTCCCCCCCCCCCCCCCTTTTATTATCCTAATGTAGTGCCATCTTTTCTACTTTTCTCTTTTTCTTTATCCTGCTGATTTTGTTCTATTTCTCTTACTTTTCCTTGCTTTATTTCCTCCCTCTTTTTTCCTTTCCTCTGATTGATTAGCTATTCCTGTTGCACGTTGGAAAATGTATCAATACCAGGTTTATCAAATACGGATAATTAATAGATTTTTGAGTTATCTGATGTAACAATATACTAGTTGTACATATGCATGTGTATCATTGCTTGTTTCATAGGTTTATTCATCATGCATCACCACCGAGATGTTGGGGGCTGAATCTGTCAGTTGGGAGTTGGGCATGTCTCTGTTAGACTGCACGGACGGACGGATGGGGGGGGGGGGGGACTCTGCTTTCCCCCTGAAGATTTTCCGTATGATCTCCAAATGCAGTTTCTTGCAGGATAAGTGGGGTCCCTCCTGCCTTTCCTTTAATTCTCCCAATAGCGTTTTTCTTTCCCTGTTCAATGCTATGGCCTTGTTCCTTGCCATTGTTTGAACTTTTTCATCACCAGGGGGCGGTTATATTTTCTGGCCGGTTCAGGATTTCTGAGTTGAAAAATGTCCTTATGTGTGGACTCCGGTTCTGGAGAGATCTGAGTGTATGTCCTTTGGATTGGCTTCGCTCTCTCCCACAAGGTGGAGTCGCCCTTTTCCATCTATCCCTCCAGACTAGTGATTCGCATCTTTGTTCGTTTCCCATGTTTTGGGACTTTCAAAGATGGCGACATGAGAATCGCCGCACAGCACGTGACGTCATACGTTCTTGACGTCCGCGCATGCGCATTGGAATTTTTCGTCCACAATCAATGCCGGTGACGTCAGACGCCGGCTGATTGGAGTTGGGACTCCCCTCTATAAAGGTGTGGGTGAGCGTTCAGCTCCTCACACCTGCCGTCTTCACAGCGGGGTAACGCTGAACCTCTAGATGTCCACGAATAGGTATGTCTTAGCCATCCATATTTCCCTACAACTTATGTTGAGGAAGCCTGTCTTTGTATCAATGTGTATATGTCTGTGGATTGAAATGGGATGAGTGCACTTGCTGTGTGCACTTTTTCCCATGCATCAATAGAATCTAATTTTATGTTTTTTATATTACTTTGTTTCCCACAGTGGAACCATGTACTATTCTACTGAGTCTGGGAGAGGAATGGTTTTGAATATAATCAAACTGGGGAAATCTTTGTCGGCTGACCATAATTGCTAACAATCATTTTTGTCTATTCTTTTGGAGCAACTTCTGGCTTTTCCCAATAGCAATTTGACAGGTATGATATGTTTTTTTTCCTAGTTCGTTTAAGGTCATTTTTGATGTCCTTTGGGGATATCTTTATGTTCACCCATTCCTTGCTTGAAAACTATGTGTTTTAGGACATATGTTTGTCTATAGATTCAGGAAGTGAAGGAGTTTTAAGTGGGGTTCCCCCATTTGTGGGTTCCCTATTTCCATAATCCTTAAATTATAGTTAGTGGGTTTTGTTTCTCTATCAACAGATTCTGGGCAACAACTGGTATCTAAACAAGGGACCATCTATCCTATATATGGTTGTTCCACTCTGCATTCTGCATGTGGGCCTCCTCTTGATGATTTGGTTCAGTTCACCCTTTCTTGTCGTCTCGGTGGGATGTTTACATCCTGATTGTATATCAGGTAATTATTAAAGGTTTTATTTTCATATATTTTGTAGATTGCCTATTTTGTTATCAGTTATGATGCTTATGCA
Organism: Glandirana rugosa; assembly: GCA_018402905.1. Lineage (NCBI taxonomy): Eukaryota > Metazoa > Chordata > Amphibia > Anura > Ranidae > Glandirana > Glandirana rugosa. Next base: position 321,696 of record BLSH010480232.1, read on the forward strand.
TATGTCTTCATAAATTGTAAATACAGTTTTTGTATTGTTCAAAATATCTTATTAATTGTATTTATATCCATTTAGAATCTTTGTATGCCTAAAAGGTTCCAGATGAAGCTAAGAATTGAGAAACATGTCGAACATACAGGCAATTTGACAAAATTCTGTTTTTTCAATTTAATTGTATTCTGTGGTAGCTTGCTTGTATGCGCCACTATCTGTGAATGAATTGTTATTTTTTTGACAATTTTTTAAACTAAACAATGCATGTTAAAAAATAAAGTTTGAACGATTTTAATCAATTGATGCGGTTCTAATAATTTTTTGGCACCATAAAAATCCCACTGTTTTTCTAAATTTTCATACTTATTATATTCAAGGGATGAAGGTGTCTTTGACCCTCTGAACTAGCTCTATTTTTTAAAAAAATATTTGCTTTGAGGTCATCAGAGAATAAGGGGGCACACTTTATGTCTAAAGGAAAATAGATTTCATCTCCAAATACGGAAAGGTTTCTTCACAGTAAGAGCTGTGAAAATGTGGAATAGACTCCCTCAAGATCTGGTTCTGGCCAGCTCAGTAGATTGCTTTAACCGGTTCCGTACCGGCTCGCGTACATTAATGCTGCAGAGTGGCTCTATTACGCAAAGTCGCCGTCTATAAACGGCGGCTCGTGCGTGCGCAGCTAGTGGGCGGGAGCGCGGCAGCGCTTTCTCGTGCCCGCCGCACTCTGCAGGAGTGTGCCCGCGGCTCGGGCAGACACGATGTCTGTTGGCGAGCCGTGATGATCTGGCAGAGAGAAAGACCGGGGGAATCGCCAATGTAAACACGGCAGTTCCCCACTCTGTCAGTGGGCATTTAAAAGATCAACTGATCCCTGTCACTGGGAACAGTTAGATCTCTTATGCCTATGGTAGCCCAGCCCCCTCACAGTTAGAACACGCCTAGGGAACACAGTTAAACCCTAGATCTCACCCTGCAGGTTAACCCCTTCATTGCCGATGACATTTATACAGTAATCAGTGGATATTTATATTTCTGATCGCTGTATAAATGTCAATGGTCCCAAAAAAGTGTCAAAAATGTCCGACATGTCCGTCCCAATATCGCAGTCCCAATAAAATTCACAGATCGCCATTACCAGGAAAAAAAAATTGTAAAAATGCCAGAAGTGAATTCTCATGGTTTGTAAATGCTGCAACTTTTGCGCAATAAGTGCTGATTAAGATTTTTTTTACAGAAAATATGAGGAAGAATATAAATCGGCCAAAACCGATAAATACATTTTTTTTAATTTATTTAATTTTTTTTGTATTTGTATTTTAGCAAAAAGTAAGAACTATTGTTTTTTTTGCAAAATTGTTGCTATTTTTTTGTTTATAGCGGTGATCAGAAATGACACAGAGGTGATCAAATACCACCAAAAGAAAGCTCTATTTGTGGGGAAAAAAAGGATGCAAATTTCCTGTGGGTACAATGTCGCACGACTGCGCAATTGTCAGTTAAAGCAACGCAGTGCCGAATTGCAAAAAGTGCTCTGGTCCTAACATGGGAAATCCTTCTGGGGGCCTGGATTCTTTCCTAAATGTATATAATATAACTGGGTACTAACATTTATAGGTAAAGTTGATCCAGGGAATATTTGATTCAGGGGATCAGGAAGGAATTTTTTCCCCCACTATAGCAAATTGGATCATGCTTTGCTGGAGTTTTTGCCTTCCTCTGGATCAACTGTGGGTATAGAATTTGTTTAAGGGATTGTATTTTTTTCCCCTTTTATAGGTTGAACTAGATGGACTTGTGTCTTTTTTTAACCTAACTATGTAAAGCTGGCCATACACTAGTAGAATTTTTCCTTTTTCAAAGGAGTAGGCTGGAAATTTTTTATCAAACCAATTTCTAAGGGTGCATGTGGTTTGGTAACATCTGTTCGTTCAGAAATTGAATGGTAAAAGCAGACAATAATTTTTTTTGTTTACGAAATTTTATTGGAAGGAAATAAAGAAGGATACATACATAAACCAGTACCATATTTTCTACAGCATGATAAGGAAAAGTGACAAACATATAGAATGACATCACATAAGTTGACTACCGTAAGTGTAGTAAATATCATACGTTTACTTACCATAGAGGTATGAGGTAGGGAATATTGTTAGAGAATAGTATGGATGTATACAGTGCGATTGGCTCTGAGAGCGATTCATGAAATATCCCAGTATGACCATAGCAGACAATAATTTTAAGTACTTTTGAACAACATTTGTCAAGTCATTAAAGAGAAAGTAAACACTGCCTCTTTTTTTTTTTGTGACCTGCAAATTAAAGGCATAATGTGCTAGTATGCATCGCATGAGCTGTGTAGGGGTGGGGACCGGCCGTCTCTGTCTCTCAGCGGCTCGCTGATTGGCTGAGACGGCTGTCGATCCAGGCACCTGGCAGATCCCAACTCCTGAAGTCGTGATGACGTAGTGCCTGTCCCGACTCCTGTGACATCAGCACAGAGCGGACTTTAAAGAGGAAGCAAACCCTGATGGGGTTTACTTCCTCTATATTCCCCTGCAAAGTAAAAGCATAATGGGCTACTATGCATCTCATAGTAGCCCATTATGTGTCGCTTACCTGCAAACGAAGCCTGTGATGTCCCCTGTGCAGGCAGCGTCCATCTTCAGCCCCTCTTCCTTCCGGGGCCGCGACTCTGGCTCTGTGATTGGCCAGACTGGCATGAACGAAGTGAAGAAACGGCACAGCAGGCAACTTCTTCACTGCTCATGTGATGAATGACGTCAACAATGGCATTACACTGTATATCTCCTATGCCATGCAGGTTTGGGAGATATGCAGGGCACATACAGGTAAGCCTTATTATAGGCTTACCTGTAGGTTAAAGTGGTTGTCACGGGTTGACAACCACTTTAATCCGCTCTCTGCTTAAAATGGGTCGGTCACAGGAGTGCAAAACTAATTGCACTCCTGTGATCCATAAGAGAAGTATGGCCAAATGAGCCCAGGCCATACGTCTCCTTTAAATGTACTGAGAATTTTCCAAAATCTACTAGTGTATGGCCAGCTATAGATCAACCCTTTAAGGGGGCGTGTCCGGATGTGAACGGCGGCGGACGTCTAGGAGAAGAGCTCCAGCCATCCTTTAATTAATCCTGCACCATCCACCCTTCTGTACACCCCTCGGGACCAGCCAACACCACCCTATGCCCTGCTGACCGACGGCTGCACATCCTGGGTCATATCGCGGCGGACGGCCGGCCGGATCTGCTAATTGAGGTCCCGGCTTGCGGCCTAGTCCGCGGATCGCCACCATCCATCGCGGTACCCGGCCATCCGCGTTCCTGACATCCCTAAATTGCCTGTCCAGACGTCCATCTACCCTCCTGGCCACCCTGGAGCTGTGCTGCCCGAGGATTCCGTGAGTACAGGGGCTAGAACGGGAGCCGCGGCCTATACACGAGCCGCGGCCATCTTGGTACACCCTCCTGGGCCTAATATCTCCCTGTTAAGAGGACAAACGGGCACATTCATCCCTACATCTGCCCTGTTACCCTGACCACTGCTTCTGCCCCCCCCCCAAGAAGACCTGATTGAGGAGGGGGAGTGGGTGGTATAGGCACTGGGAGCAACCTGGTTAAAAAATCAGCCTCCACATACAATTGGAAAACTTCAGCAGACAATGATGGGACAGTAATACTTTCATACACATTTATACCTGAGGGCGATTCCACCTCCTCAGGTGACTGCGTGACTGTCTTAATATTCCCTACAGCAAACTACACCTGAAGTGCGCAGTTCAGCGCCTCCCTCAGGCCAGTGCCCTCACTTACTTTCCCACTCTCTCTTTGCACACCTGTCTAACTGGAAGGTGGGATCCGTATCTCCAATATAGCGGCGGAATGGTGGTCAAATATGGCCCTCCTGCACCTGTCTTGGCGGCACAACAATTGGCCCGGTTCAAAAGACAGGAGGGTGCAGGTGATGCGGCGGGCCCGGAACGCACACCCCAATCTTCAGTACACACAGCCTCTTCATCGTTGCCATCCCAAGGGATGAGCGACTCTGGTCCGGCTATCTTTAAAACACAGGGTGAGTCTCATCCGATACTGGATCCCCCCTACAGCCCCACTGATAGCACTGCCTCTGGACCGCCTGTTGCGGAACCTACACTAGCTGAGATTATGATGGCGATTCAGGACTGCAAGACCTCCCTGTCGCTACAAATTGAGACTATCCGCATTGACAACTCCCTGCTGAAGCAAGATGTACAAACTTTAAGGGAAAGGACTGGAGCTGCTGAGGAACGCATCAGTACTTTAGAAGACGAAGTGCATCCATTGTCAGCCGCTGTACAGATAAATACTGCTGAGCTGGCGACACTCCGAGCAAAAATCGACGACCTGGAGAATCGCTCCATGAGAAATAATCTCCGTTTTGTGGGGTTCCCGGAGAGATCTGAGGGCTCCCGTCCTGAGCGATTCCTACACTCATGGTTACGAGAGGTGCTGGGGATTGAAAATCTGTCACACGCTTTCCTTATCGAGAGAGCACATCGTAGCCCACCACGAGCACCAAATCCTGGGACCCCTCCACGCTCCTTGATCACACGGATCCTCAATTTCCAGGACAAAGTGACCATCATGCGCCTGGCCAGAGAAAAAAGCCCACTTAAATATAATGGAAACACCATTTCCATCTACCCTGACTTCTCAGCGGATGTTCAGCGTCAACGGGTTTCCTTTTCTACGGTAAAGAACCGTCTCCGACAGGAGGGTCTGCAGTACGCCATGCTCTTCCCTGCCAAACTGAGAGTCATATGTGATGGTAAGGCCCACTTTTACAATACACCTAAGGAGGCTATGGCATGGCTTGACGACCACGTTGGCCGAGGGCGCACGGGTCAATAGAAATGGTTAGAATGATACTCATCTAGGATGTGTAGCCACTCTGCTGAATCTCAGGATGCACGTATTGATGAGCCTTTATCGAATTGAGACTTCCTTTCCTCGATGGATGCTCCCAGAGAAGAGATTTAAATAGTCCACTGTCTTGTACCTGAACTTTTGGCTCATAGGAGGAATGAACTGATATGGGCACTGGCCTTATCTCCATCTGTACGCTCGTACAGTGCAGTTGCCGTACAGAGGGTGCCTGTTCTTCATCAGCTTGTGTTAATCATATATCAGTCCTCCGCATCCTTTGGAAAGAATGCGGTTCAACTTGAACAACTACCAGACTGCTTCAGAGACCACATTGCAACTGACGGGCCCATGATCAAGGTCAGCAGTACTATTTCAAGCTCCCCTTCTAAACGTATCATCGATACGGACAACTATATAGGTGGTCTTCTGGCTCATCCAACGCATTACATATTCCTCTCAGTAACTAAGGTTACGTTTCAATGGAGCTAAAATATCCAATTCACCAACCCCATCCCGTTTTGATGGCAAAGCCATGGGAACTGTTCTTCACCTGTTTTTTTCTTTTTAGGTTCTTGGGAGAACTTATGACTAGTTTGGGATCCAAGCTCGCTAAGTTGGGGATGGTTGAGCGGGGTGGGAGGGAATTAGTAGACCTACTTTGGTTCCGAAACTGGATCTACTTTTTATTGTTGTTTTTTGTTGCTACAGCACTGCGTTTCACTCATCGCTTTATATAGACAAAACTTATGATACCATCAGTTTGCCTATGGGTATATTTAAGCTACACTGTTGGGCTTGTTCTTTATGCTACTGACTCTTCCAGTATCCTTTACAATATGAGAAATGTTTTAAAATGTTATAGATGGCTAAACCATTGAAAATTATCTCGTGGAATGTAAGAGGGGCAAACTCTCCTCACAAGCAGTCCCTAATCTTCTCATTTCTTAAGCGTTACAAACCACACATTATCTGTCTCCAAGAAAAGCATTTAGTTAAAGAGCAGTTACGCTCGCTTAAAAAAGCATGGCTAGCCTCTTCGTACCATGCCACTCACACCACATACTCTAGGGGTGTCTCCATCTTATTGGCCAAGTCACTATCAGCTGAAATCATATCTGTCAAGACGGACCCTGAAGGCCGATTCATTCTACTCACTGTACAAATTGCTAGGAAGACCTTTACTCTGGTTAATGTTTATGTACCTCCCCCATTCAACTCAGCTCTTCTCTCTAAAATATCTCTTCTCCTGATTGCCAGGTCCCCTGGTCCGGTACTATACATAGGAGATTTTAATGCTGTACTCGATCCCTCAATGGACCGCTTGGGGGGAGGTGGTAGACCTTGTCCCTCTTTGATAGATTGGGCTGGAATTTACGGCCTCACTGAGGTCTGGCGGTGGAAGCACCCCACCGAATATCAATATTCATGTCATTCTGACTCATTTCATACAATGTCTCGCATTGATTTAGCGTTTGCTACCCCTGATGCTCTCCCGCAGGTGTCATCTGTGATGTATTTACCCAGGGGGGTGTCTGATCATGCGCCACTACTGGTGGATCTTCTCCTCCTGCCTACACAGGGACCTACAGTGTGGCGCATGGGACCGCAGTGGCTGGAGGACGAGATTGTTCAGAGATCCTGCGGGAAAGACATAGTGGACTACTGGAGGACAAACAGGGGCTCCACCGATGCCTCCAATGTCTGGGAGGCTTCTAAGGCCGTACTAAGAGGTGCCTTCATGTCTATAACAGGTGTTTTACGTAAAAATGCTGTACAGTGCACCAGGGTATTGGAGGAGGCAATGGTGGGGGCTGAGGCAGATTATGTGGCACAACCAGATCCCTCAAGGCGCCAGAGAATATGAACTTAAATTGCTAGATTTAACTCAAAAACATGTGCTACATGTGACACAAAAAATATTTGAACACGGGAATAAGGCAGGTCGGCTTGTAGCCTACCTTGTTAGACCAGACCATAACCCTGTCTCTGTTCCCTGAATTCTCACTTCACAGGGAGGGATTAGTGACGCTCCGCAAGATATTGTACATGCGTTCTTGTCCTTCTACAAGGACCTATATACTACAAGGGCCCATTACACACATCTGAATGAGTATCTGGCACAGATCCCACTACCACGCTTGACAGATCAGGAGGTGGAGGATCTGGAAACCCCCGTTACGATAGAAGAAATCAAAATGGCAATTTCACAACTTCCAAATCATAAATCCCCAGGCCTGGATGGTTTCCCGGCCGAGTGGTATAAACAGTTTACCTTACTACTTAGCCCTCTTCTCCTTAATATTTATAACGAGGCTCTAAGACAGGGCATCCTCCCACCATCTATGCGAGAAGCGCTGATTGTTCTATTACTAAAGCCTAGAAAGGATCCAGTCCTCTGTGACTCACACCGCCCTATATCCTTAATAAACATGGATGTTAAAATCCTCGCTAAGGCGCTTGCTAACCGTATCAATTTAGTAATTGGGAAATTAATAGGCTGTGATCAAGCTGGGTTCATACCGGGAAGATCCACTAGAATGAATATACGCAGATTGTTTCACAATCTACAATACCCCATGATTGTACACCTACCAGGGTAGTTGTGTCACTCAACACTAAAAAAGCATTTGATAGTGTGGAGTGGCCCTACTTATTTAAAGTTTTAGAGAACTTTGGATTTGGCCCCCTGGATTAGACTCCTATATTGCTCCCAAACCGCTCGTATCAGGATTAACTCATCGATCACTGAGGCATTCTCAATCACCAGGGGAACCAGACAGGGGTGCCCTTGATCCCCTCTGTTGTTTGCTCTGGCCATGGAACCCTTGGCCATTCAAATCCGTCACACCTCCCAAATAAAAGGCCTCCCCATTGGGACTATAGAAGAACGCATATCACTCTATGCGGACGACACTTTAGTGTATCTGGCGGACCCACAGGACTAACCCTTATCAATACATTCGGAGACTACTCAAGATTTAGGGTGAACTGGGAGAAGTCCATCCTCTTCCCTCTGGATGAGGCGGCTACCGCACAGATATATGCAGGGTCGGAACTACAGATGGTCTCCTCGTTTAGATACCTGGGAGTGCTGGTACAACTACCGCTCTCTAGGTACATCGAGAATAATATATGCCCCTTATTAAAACAACTACAGGAACACACCCAGAAGTGGATGGACCTCCCACTGGATCTTATGGGTAGGGCCAATATTATTAAAATGATCTATCTTCCCAAGCTGCTTTATGTCCTGGCCAATGCACCAAGTAGAGTCCCCAAATCCATCTTTAAACGCATTGACTCTATATGCACAACATTCCTCTGGCGCGGTGGACCCCCAAGAATAGCCCTTGAGACACTCCGACTTCCCTCCCAGCTGGCTGGCCTAGGCTTCCCTATTTTCTATTTATATTACTTAGCCTCTCAATTGGTGTACATCCACGACTGGTTGCACCCAAGCGATAATAATGCTTGTACCAGTACAGAAGGGGCTATTGTCTCATCCATGGAAATACTTCATAACGTGATTTATAGAAACCGTGTCCCAGATAGACCAGGGACAACTGTGATACACATGTCCCTTTCTCTATTCCGGACAATTAAAACCAAATTCGCTCGGGAATCGTGGGACGCATCACCGAACATGCCCCTATGGTACAACGGTGTTCTAGGAGAATTAGAGTCTATACCAGACCCTGTAAGATGGACATCAAAAGGAGTTAAGTACCTGTGTCACATTATGGATGACAGGGGTTTTAAACCTTTCCGACAACTCCAACAGGAGTTTGATCTTCCAAATTTCTACCTATTCTTTTATTATCAGCTAAGACATGCCATTAGGGCACAATTTGGTAACTTGGACAGCATACCTTACATGCCTCCCCTAGAAAAACTGCTCAGAGATCCAGCCGATACCAAACTTATCTCAACCTACTATATGGCTGTTGTTTCAGACATCAACCCCAGATTTCGAATGGCTCAAACTAAATGGTCAAATCTGGATATACAGATCACGGAGGAGGATTGGTCAGAATTTTCTGACACTTTCAAATCATCGGTAATCTCCTCTAGAGACCGAGTGATTCAAATTAAAGTATTTCACCAATCTCATCTTACCCCACATAGACTCTGTAAAATGGGACTGTCAGCCACGGACACATGCTTTAGGGGATGCGGCCAACAGGCAGAGTTTCTGCACTGCTTCTGGTCATGTCCGATAGTACAACATTTCTGGAGAGATATTGGTTCATTCATTTCAGCAGCCCTGGGCCTACCCAATATCATTAACCCCAAGAACTGCCTTCTGGGGATCTTTGGGGATCTGTCATTATCCTCCTCAGCAAAGAGACTCCTTCGAATTTTATTCTTCTATGCGAAGAAGTCCCTGCTACTGACGTGGAAGAGCTTGCAAACATTGAATAAAAACATATGGCTGAAATTGGTGAATGAGGCGTTACCCCTATACAAAATCACTTTTGATCTTCGAAAACAAAGTAAGAGATTCTATAAGATTTGGGGCAGATGGCTAGCCAGCCCTCTTACACTATGCCCCACCCTGCCATAGGGAGCAGTGCCGCTTGGTCTGCCTCGGATCACCACCGACCCACTGGGCATGTCATAAATCTCAATACGCTATACCTTATATCTGTTGAACTATGTAATCCTTAATTAAAATATACCTGAACAACATTGGCAGTAGCTGTACTTAGGAAATATTCTGCTAACACTGTGAAAATTATTATCGGGTGGGATACCCGAAGGTTTGTTGTTGGTTTTTTTATATGTTTGTATGTCTTTATAATCAATAAAAATATCTTAGAAAAAAAAAGATCAACCCTTTAACAACACATACATTATTTAATGCCATGCCTAGATAAAGCACATGAAGTAAACTATCCCTTTTATATATCTAAGCCATCAAAACAATCAATAAAATTTAACAGCAAACACCAGTGGCGGCCCATACTGCAGGGCGCAGGGGTGCCGCCCCCCTAATCCATGTGTCTGGCCCCCTAATCTACATACAGGGTGCTGAAACGCATGGATTCCTGTGAGGTTTTTTTTTTTAGAAGCATGTGATTAGAGCCAGAGACTCTAATAGGCTTCAAAAAAGGTGGGCTCGGGGCAATAGGAACAATAGGGATATGGAATTAATATTTGCAGCACTAAGAGGAGGAGACGCTGCCCGCTGACTGGACAAACATACATGGGGTAAGTGAGGGGCTGGTGACCGACCGACCAACTGGGGAGGTGCTTGTGACCCAATCGAATGGGGGGGTGGCGGTGGGTGGATTGTTTGCCGCCCCCCCCAAAAAAAATAGACCACCAGCCGCCACTGGTGTCAAATACAGTGGCATTTACCTGTATATTGTGTTTTTGTTTTTATGAGCATCCAGGGAGCCTTGGATATGCTGCTTATGCATCTTTCAGCATTCAGCTCAGTAGTTGAGAATTTTGAAGACCCTTTCCGCAATGTGCAAACCTCTCTGTAGGCTAAGTAAACAATGCTTATTGCATTGAAGAAAATTAAGATTTTTACTACTTAGCTTTAACGATTTTGGGTTGGATTGGGGAAATCCCCTCCCTACAACCTTACTATCCTTCAATGGTAAAGTTTACGGTTCAGTTTCCTTGCACTTCCATTCACTGCCCCTTAGGCGCGAGTGTCCCCCATACCCATTAACAAATGGAGACACACAAGTGGGTTTTTTTTTTTCTTTTAACTGTTTCTTCCTTAGGTCCCTCTCACTTCCCCACTCTCACTTTCACTCTCTGTCACCGCTCTCCATGGAACTGTTTTGAAGAACGTGCTTAGGCTCCTCTTCCCTCCCACGCTTAGGCCCCATTCACACCTGAACATTTTGTAGCTTGAAGCCTGAAGCTACAAAATGCTGGTGGGTGAAAAATCAATTATTCTCTATGGAGATGGTTCACATCTCCACTCCAAAACTCCTGAAGCCAAACACCTGAAGCTCAAAAAAGTTCTGGAGGTATTTTTGTAGCTTGATTTGGGCATTTTTCTACTTTTTACATTGTGACCTTTTGACCTGTACAAAATCGCGGCAAAGTCGAGGGTAAAAACCGTGTGTATTTCTGCCTGAAAACACTATTCCCAGGTGTGAATCCAGGAACACAGGTGTTGGATACGTTTGATTTTCTATACTGACAGTGGTGAGAAGACAATATGGACAAGATAAATGTATCTGGATGTTCAACTAGATGGACTTTAGTTTGTTTTACTAAAATACTTTATTTTGATACAAAATTACTTGTGCTGTTTGCTTATAATAGAGTTCCTTGTAATTATGATAAGGCTAGTTTCATACTGCTGCAATCTGATTTTGATCTGATTTTTAGTGTTGAGTTGCACTGATGTGAACAGGCACCATTGAAAACAATGTGATTGCCATTGTCGTGATTCTGTGTGAATCAAGTCACATTAAAACTGCACCAGTGTAAACAGACATGTTTGTTACTAATTTATAGACATAGCAATTTTTATACTCACTTTTTATAAAGATAATAAATGTGCAAAATTCATGCCAAAATTATGTTTTTGGTACAAAACAAATATTTAAAGTGGTTCTAAAGCCTTGTCATTTTTTAACCGCTTGCCTACCGCCCACCGTCATATGACAGCGGATCGGTAGGCCTCTTGTTCTGGGACGACGTCATATGATGTCGTCCCTTTAAGCCGGGACTGCGTACAATCGGGCGCGCGCATCCCGGCTCTGTCGGTGTCGCTGTGTCCCCAGGCGTCACGGCCGATCACAAACGGCACTTTCCCCCATTCGCACAGTGCATGCGCGCGACCGGGAGCACGCTGCGCGTGCGTGTCGGTGGCGGCGTGTTCCCAGGGAACACGGCCTGTCACCGACACTGGTATCAGCCGCCTTCCGGCGGCTGTTACCTTGTGATCGGCTGTGATCTACTTCACAGCCGATCACATGCAATGTAAACAGAGCGGTAACTCACTGTTACCAGCTCTTCTCTCCTTACACAGAGTCTAGTGTGAGGAAAGTAGAGCTGGGATTAGTGAGTTACTGATCTGTACAGTACAAACACACACTGTCACATCCCCCCTGTCCCCCCCAATGCACCTATCACCCCAACAGTCACCCCATCTGCCCCCATAAAGTGCACCTGTCATTAGACTGTCAATCATAAAGTGCACCTGTCACCCATCACCCGTCAGTGACCGTGGCCTGTCACCCATCAGCGACGGTGGCCTGTCACCCATCAGTCACGTGGTGTGTCACCCATCAGCGACCGTGGCTTGTCACCCGTCACTGACAGTGGCGTGTCACCCGTCACCCGTGACGTGTCACCCATCAGTGACCATGGCGTGTCACGCGTCAGTGATCGTGGCGTGTCACCCGTCACCCGTGACCGTGGCGTGTCACCCGTCAGTGACTGTGGCTTGTCACCCGTCAGTGACCGTGGCGTGTCACCCATCACCCGTGACCATGTCGTGTCATCCGTCAGTGACCGGGCATGTCAGTCGTCAGTGATTGTGGCGTGTGACCCATCACCTGTCAGTAACTGTGGCGTGTCACCTGTCACCCGTCAGTGACCGTGGCTTCTCACCCAGCCAGTGACCGTGTCACCCGTCACCCATCAGTGACTGTGGCATGTCACCCGTCAATGACCTGGCGTGTCACCTGTCACCCGTCAGTGACCATGGCGTGTCACCCGACAGTGACCGTGGCGTGTCACCCGTCACTGACCGTGGCGTGTCACCGCTCACTGACCGTGGGGTGTCACCCGTCACTGACCGCGGCATGTCACCCGTCACCCATCAGTTGACATGGTGTGTCAACCGCCACACATCAGTGACCTTGGCCTGTCACCCATCAATGACCATGGTCTGTCACCTGTTACCCATCACTGACCATGGCCTGTCACCCATCAGTGACCACCGCCAGTCACCCATGGCCTGTCACATGTCACCCATCAGTGACCACCGCCAGTCACCCATCACCCATCAGTGACCACCGCCAGTCACCTGTCACACATCTGTGACCACCGCCAGTCACCGGTCACTCATCAGTGACTACCTCCAGACACCCGTCACCCATGAGTGACCACCGCCAGACATGCGGCACCCATCAGTGACCACCGCCAGTCACCCATCAGTGACCACCACCAGTCACCCATCAGTAACCACCGCCAGTCACCCGTCACCCATCAGTGACCACCGCCAGTCACCTGTCACGCATTTGTGACCACCGCCAGTCACCTTTCACACATTAGTGATCACCGCCAGACACCGGTCACCCATCAGTGACCACCGCCTGACACCCGTCACCCATCAGTGACTGCCACCAGACACACGGCACCCATCAGTGACCACCGCCAGTCACCGATCAGTGACAACCACCAGTCACCCATCAGTGACCACCACCAGTCACCCATCAGTGACCACCGCCAGTCACCCATTACCTATCAGTGACCACGGCCAGTCACCCATCAGTAACCTCCACCAGTCACCCGTCACCCATCAGTGACCACCACCAGACACCCATCAGTGACCACTACCAGACATCCGTCACCCATCAGTGACCACAGCCAGTCATCCGTCACCCATCAGTGACCACCACCAGTCACCCATCAGTGACCACCACCGGACACCTGTCACCCATCAGTGACCACCGCCAGACACCCATCACCCATCAGTGACCACCGCCAGACACCCGCCACCCATCAGTGACCACCACCAGTCACCCATCAGTGACCATCGCCAATCACCCATCAGTGACCATCGCCAATCACCTGTCAGTGACCGTCACACCCATGAGTAAACATCATCTGTAAAAGTCTCACACATTTGGCATCGCCATACTCAGGAGGAGTAGCAGAATCTATTTTGGGGTGTCATTTTTGCTATGTACATGCTAGGTCTTGAAAATATCATAAATGGACAACTTTGTGTAAAAATAAAAGCGTTTTCATTTTTTTCCTACAGTTTCCAAAAACCACTGGAAAAAAATTACATGTTCAAAAGACTCATTATGCATCATAGATTATACGTTGAGGTGTTTGCTTTGCATATTAGATACTACGTATTACTCAGAAAACTTGTAC
>BLSH010480232.1:336643-359353 GCA_018402905.1 Glandirana rugosa
GCGGTCACGAGAACCGGGGAGGAGAAGAATCACACGGTAGTAAGGAAGGTATGTTGACGTCAGAACTAGGGCTCAACCCTCCACACGTAGATAACTGTGTACGTCGTACCGGGTCGGGGTGGGGGACGAGAGATGAGTATCCTACACTAACTTTCGGTTACCGAGGACGACGACGTAGACACTCGTCTTTCTCTCCCCTCTTGGTGACGTCTGTCGGTCTCTCGACCAAACTCTATCCTAATCATCATCAGTCATATGTCCCTCCACTCCCACGCTATGTTTACGACCCTGTAAAAAATGGAATTACGTCACTTACGTAATTCATTGGTGTAGTTATGACCGTGGGACACACATTTCATATGGGTACAGTGTTGCATGACTGAGTAATTGTCATTCAAAGTGTGATAGCGCTGAAAGCTGAAAAATGGCCTGGACAGGAAGGGGGTTTTCGTGCCAGTATTGATGTGGTTACTTAATGCATTCACTGCATTAAGGTAAAAAATGTCCCAGCATTTGTATCGCACCCTCACCTCCCTGTATACTGACTACTACTAATCCTATCTCAAACCAGCTCTCTGGCTGTCTGCAGTGGTTCTCCCCTCTCTTTCTGCTCACAGATGCAGCAGCAGGAGCCATTGGCTTTCAATCACATCCTATGAGTAGAGAGCAGGGGGTGGGGCTGGGCCATGCTGCATGTGTCAATAGATGCACACCTCCCAACTCGGGATCAAGACTGCAGTTGTATGGAAGGAATGATGGCACACTAAGAAGAGGAGGGGCCAAGAGCACTGGCGGGGGACCCTAAATATGGAAGTTTGGGGCCACTATGTGCAAAACCTTTTGCACAGAACATTGCAAGAAAGACATGTTTGTTATTTTACTGAAAAAAATACCTTTACAAATCTTTTAATGCTGCCTGCAAAAATGAACAAATGCAAACAAAGTTTCAAAAAATAAATAAATAAATAAAAGCTAAGGTAAAAAAGTTACAAAAGAGATAATAAAAAATTGCCTTTTTTTGTTTAAAAAAAACCCCCAAACATTAAAAGCAGGACTCCAGGAGGGAGGATGGGCTAAAAATGTATAATCAAACTCTATTACAATGGACATGGAAGCTTGGACCATCATTCTTTTTTGTTTACAAAATATTTATTTGGAAGATTGAGAAAGAGGTACATAATCATTTAAGTACATTCAGTGAGATACAAGTCAAACATACAATGTGTTTTCAAATTATGAGACAAGATTTGTAATACTGTAATGTTAAACGAGTTATATTGTTTAGCTATTAGATACAATAAAATATATTGCTGAAATAAAGTCGATCTGAGAAAAAATCTCAAGTGTCGTTTTGAGTCATCAATCAGAAATTGGAAATGCTTTAAGCGGGCTCTACAACATATGTAAGTCAATTTGTATTCCAAAGATGCCGCGCTAAAGTTCAGAATTAAGCTGCAGCCAAAATACTAAAAGTATAATCAGCAAATCTATAGGTGAAAGGCTGCACTAAGTTGAATTACACTAGGAGGTGAACCCAAACCAGCAGATGATATATACGAATTGTATCAACCAATAAGTAGAAATATGAAAATTATATAAATATATATAAAGTCTTATAATAACACCAATGTCAGGCCTTGGGATGTAGATGATCAGATCAAAAAAATGAAAGTTCCCAAAGAGATTGTAATATTTGTGTTAGGTATAAAACCCATATAGACAAAAATCGTATAGATGGTGTCCACCGATGTACAAAATATATATAAAAAGTCTGTATTGACACAATGCCAAGCCTTGATTAAAAGTGCACAAATCCCAGGAGTGATGACCACCACCAAATGTAGGGAGGCTTACCAAATATCAACATGTAGCAGGCATATGGCTATTATCCAGCCCGATATCTGGACTTGCTGAATCAATCCTCCTCACAGGCAAAGGTAGATGGATCGCCTCCGTAGACTGCCACGGACCACTAGTGTGTAACTCAGATTTCCAAACAGTCATCCAGGCACCCAACAAAGAGAGGGAAGCACGATAGTGTAATATCGTCAAGACTATTTATTTAAATCCATAAAATCCTACTTACATGATGTCTTTAAAATACAAGCAAAAAAACGGCCGGTGCCTTGTCATGGGTAGTCTATAGAGCTCGTGGTGACGTCAGGGCGCGGTTGTTTCCACAACAACCCAACATTTTCAAAATCCAATTGTCATTGGGACAGAAAGTGAGGTGAAATCTTCTGAACAGAAACATAGACAGCAAAACAAACATTACAGGGGTGTTACCCCCTCCCTATGCTATCCAAAAATCTTTAAAATAGTTTTTTTGGCTGGAGTTGCATTTAAAAAATGTACCTGTTCCCACTTACAAACAAATTCAACTTAAGAACAAACATACAGACCTGATGTTGTTTCTAACCCGGGGACCGACTGTATATACAGTATATACAATAAATATGGGAAATCCATAACCACCCCATTTTTATTTCACCAGGATTGGACCACTTCCATAGGATGGCCTCCAATCTTTCCCTCTCAATTCCCACTCCATCCTGGGACAGGTGTTGTGGAAATATTGGTAGCTGGAATGTTTAGTCCGGGCTAAGTTCCATGGTTAGAGTAAACCCAAGGCCTTCGGGCCAATCAGGCATGCTTGCTATCACAGTGAGACTCTCAGACAACAGTTTCTCCTTGAACTTCATGACCATTGGGTGTGTGAGAATGTGGGAGGTTGCTCTTGCTTTCCTTTTATATGTTTACACAGGTCCTGTGGGTCTGAATTGACAGGTTGCGCTGCGATATGCAAACCGATCTGGGGGTGTCATCAAATTTGTATTGACACTCGCAGCAGTTCACATAGGGCAGTTTGAACTGCCTGTGAGTTGTATGCAATGCAGGAACCTGCACTGGATTTGCAGGGTTATCGCATTGCAGCAGTGTGAGCCGAGCGTCAAAGCACATGCACCTATAATATTCACCTGAAGTGAATGTCAGATTCACTACTTTATAAATATACCCCTACATTTATTGTAAATGCATGGTAATATTTACAGTAAATATAGTAAGGCCATTGTAAGACTGGTCTGTGGCTGGCTTTATCTGAAACCAAGAAAAAGTTTTATTACAGAATTAGTTAAGCACTCCCTTAAAGTGAACCTGTCAAACCAGAAAGACAGGTGCTGCTACTTCTGAATCTGCTTTTTTTTAATGAGCTATTCCTTTAGATATTTATAACCTTTATTTAATTATAGCTTTGATTTAAAAATAATAAACACAATTGACTTAGTTGGCACTGTCTGAAGCTTTATGTGGGTAAACGAGTGAATAAAATAGGTCTGAAATTAGCACTTCAGCCTTGCAGCACTGGAGTCAAGGGCTCAAATTCCAATCAGAACACTACCTGCATAGAGGTTTTTTCACAAGAAACACCTGCACAGAGTTTACATCTTCTATTTTTGCTTGTGTGGGGTTACTCTGGTTTCCTCCCACACTGCATGCATACTGAAAGGTTAAGCTCCTGTCTAAATTGGCCCTTGTATATGCACATACATTGTGCAAATTTCGTCCAGTTCCAGATGAATCAGCTGAAAATAAAGGAATAGAATATAAAAGATGAAAATAAAGGAATAGAATATAAAAGATAAAGATAAAACAGAATAGAATAGAAAATAAACATATAGAATAGAATATAAAGGAATAGAATAGAAAATAAAAGAATATAATAGAATAAAATAGAAAATAATAGAACATAAAAAATAGAATAGCCACTTGCTGACCACCCTGTAGCAGTTTTAGTGCTACAGGCTGGCCACGCTGCACAGAATCACTTATATATACGTCAACCTGCACTTCCGGGTATCTCGCACGAGTGCGCGCCACTGGCGGCTTGCTCCCGCTGTGATTCTACACAGCGAGTCCCACGGACCCAATGTCCGCCGGCACCCGCTGGTCATTCCATACACAGGCAGAACAGAGATCTAACAAGGCAGATTACCTTTCTGCCAGTAAGGAAGGCATGGATCCTGTGTTCCTGCAAAGCAGGGACACAGATTAATGCCTTCCTCTAGTAAAAGCACTACTACAGTAAAACATCAGCTAGGCACACAGTTAACCCCTTGATTGCCCCTGATGTTAACCCCTTCCCAGCCAGTGTCATTAGTACAATGACAGTGCATATTTTTAGCACTGATCACTATAATATGGTCCCCAAAAAAGTGCTGAAAGTGTCCTACATCGCTGATCTCCACCATTACTAGTAAAAAATAAATAAAATAAATAAAAATCCCATAAATATATCCCATAGTTTGTAGACGCTATAACTTTTGCACAAACCAATCAGTATACACTTATTGGGATTCTGTTTACCAGTAATATGTAGCAGAATACATATTGGCCTAAAATTATGAAGAAATTTGATTTTGTTATATTTTTTATTGGATATGTTTTATAGCAGAAGGTGAAAAATATTGTTTTTTTTAAAAAAAATTGTCGTTCCTTTTTTGTTTATAGCACAATGATCCCCTCTGCATCATTTCTGATCGCCGCTATAAACAAAAAATGAGCGACAATTTTGCAAAAAAGAACAATATTTTTTACTTTTTGCTAAAGTACAAATCCATTAAAAAAATTATTCATCGGTTTTGGCCGATATATATTCTTCTACATATTTTTGGTAAAAAAAAAAATTGCAATCGGCGTATATTGATTGGTTTGTGCAAAAGTTATCGCGTCTACAAACTGGGAATTGATTTATGGTGTTTTTATTATTTTTTTTTTTTTTTACTAGTAATGGCGGCGATCTGCGATTTTTATCGGGACTGCGATATTGGGGCGGAAATGTCGGACATTTTTTACACATTTTTGGGACAGGGGGCGCGCAGGAGCATGCGCAGTGGAGGACGTCCATGGACGTCCTCCCGGCATTTCAGGTCCGCGCTGGAGCCGTATTTCAGCAATAGCGCGGACCTGGAGTGGTTAAAATACACAAAACTGGCGACGAGGGTGGGATTTCGGTGAATGGACACCGCAGAAACACATGAAATCAGCTTGAGTGAAGAATCGGAACTTGTGTTTTAGAGACACATTTATAAATATCTCCAGCATGGCTTCTCTGGGACACATGGAGGAATTTGATGTGGGTAATCCATCCTCATGGGACTTGTATGCTGACAGGTTAGAGTTTTTCCTGGAAGCTAATAAGACGGTCAGTGCTGCGCAGAAAAGAGCTGTGTTAGTGAATGTTATTCGATCTAAGACTTTTGATATTGTCCAAATGACAAAATACTGGCACGGTTAAAAAATAATTTATCACCCACTGCATCTGAAATAGTGGGGCGTTTCCATTTCAACAGATGAAACCAACAACCAGATGGGAGCAGAATATATTGCAAAACTGCGCAAGCTATTCAAAAATTGTAATTCTGGTGCCAGTTTAGAATCCTTGCTAAGGGACAGGCTAGTGTGTGGAGTACAGGATAAAGCACTGCAGAGAAGACTTCTAGCCAAACAGAACTTAACTTTTATGTATAGTGCACAAGAGGAAGCCCTTGCATGTGAGGCTGCATACCTTCATTCAAAAGAAATACATTCTTCCTCCAGGAAAGATTATTCACCAGATATAAATCGAGTGGCAAAGGTAATTGTTAGGTCAAAGGACTTTTCACCACACACTGATGTTGCAGTTCCATTTACAGGGACGTGTTACAGCTGTGGCAGGAAACACAGGCGTAATACATGTCATTTTAGAAATGCAGTTTGTCACATGTGCAAACGTAGAGGTCACATACAGACAGTCTGTCAGACTAAAGATCAGTCTACAAATGTGAATACAATACCAACGGCAAGACACTCCATTAATGCGCCAATTGTTGTTCCGAATGATAAAACCTCTACAGGTGTTTATACAAATGACTATGTGTATAAAGTGGAAAACTATTCATCATGACTGAAGATTTACACCGAGATTATGTTACAAGATGTTCCATGCAAAATGGAAGTAGATTCAGGGTGTGCATACTCCTTGAATTCAGAAGGAATGTTTACCTCATTATGGCCTCACAACGCTCCTTCAATAGCACCCTGTGATATTCAGTTGGTAGACTAAAACAAACAAGTTGTGGGAGTTAAGGGTGCTTGCTTTGTACCAGTGAAATATGGACATTTCAGAGAATGCTTACGCTTAATAATTACTAAGGGACAAAGAGCAAGTTTGCTGGGTAGAGGGTGGTTTGAACACCTTGGAATTTCATTATCGGGAGTTTATAATGGATCTCCAGTTACTCTACAGAATGTAATAGAGGACTTTAGTGCAGTTTTTGAAGAAGACCTTGGCATGTGTAACGGCCCTCCTGTTTCTTTCAAATTAGACCCTACAGTAACCCCAATTCGTATGAAACCGCGCATTAGCATTGCATTAGCTCTCAGACCAAAAATTGATGCTGAGATTACACGTTTTGTGGAGCAAGGTAGTGTATACTTGAACCTGTAACATGCCCTAATTGGTGTACCCCAATAGTTCCAGTATTGAAGCCAAATGGTGATGTTAGAATTGGTGCTGACTATAAATGTACAATCAACAAAGCACTGCAGGAACATCCCTATCAAATTACAGCTGTACATGAAATTCTGACTATGTTAGCAAAAGGAGAGGTATTTGCCAAACTGAATATGGCACAAGCTTACCAACAATTACCTGGGGTTGACGACGCTGCGGATGCGCAAACAATTATAACACACAAAGGAGCTTTCTGAGTAAAACGTTTGCAGTTTCCACTGCTCCCGGCATATTTCAGAAATTAATAAACGACCTCTTATCTGGTCTTTCAGGTGTTGTACCTTATTTTGATGATGTTCTTATTGGAGTGGATTGCATTCAGTCTTCACAACTACAACTTGTTTTGAAATATTTTCTTGATGCTGGTCTCAAACTTAAAAAAGAAAAGTGTGTTTTTGGGGTAAACAGCGTGGATTTCCTTGGATACAGAATTGATGAACACGGAATTCATCCAACTGATTCTAAAGTTGAAGCGACCATAAAGCTCCAGTCCCAACAAACAAACAAGAGCTGCAAGCTTTCCTAAGATTACTTAATTTTTACCATTCTTTTCTGCCTGACAAAGCCATTGTTGCTGAACCCCTGCATGGTTTACTAGATAAAGATGTTCAATGGAAGTGGACTGACTTTCATTCTACAGCTTTCAATGCTGTAAAAAAAGTTGTTATCTTCTGACAGTGTACTTGTACACTATGATTTACAAAAAACACTCACTCTTACCTGTGATGCTTCTCCATATGGCATTGGAGCTGTACTGAGTCATGTTTTAAAAACTAGTGTTGAGGCTGCTATTGCATTTCATTCAAGGGCCTTGTCTACAACAGAGAGGAATTATGCTCAAATTGACAAGGAGGCTTTAGCTATTGTGTCCGGGGTAAAAAAAAATGTAATGATTATTTGTATGAGCGAAGGTTTACCATTGTAACAGACCATAAGCCTTTGGTGGGTCTGTTCACCAGAAGTACTCCCAGTCCTCAAATTCTTTCCCCACGAATGCTCAGGTGGTCACTCATGATGAATGCCTATGACTGTGATTTCAAATATCGTCCTGGTAATAATATCACTCATGCTGATGGGTTGAGCCGGTTGCCTTTGTTTTCTCCTGATTTCCTTGTCCCTCCTGTGCCTGAGGTTCTCATGTTGGAATCCATTCCAAACCCTCCGTGACATGCTAGAGACATTGCTGGTATGACTGCTAAAGATCCCGTGCTAGCCCGTGTGCTCAACTGGGTGTGGAGGGGATGGCCCAAATCAAAAGTTGAAGAGAAGTTCAAACCATTTTTAGTGGGCCAACATGAACTGTCTGCCTATAAAGGTTGCCTATTATGGGGAAACAGAGTGGTAATTCCAAAGGCGGGACAAACTCAAGTACTGCATGCTCTCCACGAAGGACATCCGCATGAAAGCATTTGCCAGGAGATATGTTTGGTGGCCTAAAATGGATTAAGTTATTGAGAATGTACATGTACTACACATGGGTTGCCAGATACAATTGTGTCTGATAATGGAACGCAAATTACCTCCTCAGAATTCAAAACCTTTATGGAAAGCAATCTTATTCAACTTGTTACGATTGCACCATTTCACCCGTCATCAAATAGTCAAGCTGAACATATGATTCAGACCACCAAAGACTCATTGAAGAGAATTGTTCAAGGAGATTGGAATCAGAGACTTGTAAATTTCCTTCTGCAACAACATGTGGCACCATGCTCAAGCACTGGCTCTAGCCCACCAGAGCTCCTAATGGACCGTCATATAAAAATATGTTTGGATCGTTTACACCCTGATCTAACATCAGAGTTACAAGAAAGAGCAAGAATTACATTTTAACCACTTGCTGACCGGCATCTGGCGGCGACAAGGTGGCTTGTTATCGCAGACCACCGTCATATGACGGCGGCTGCGATAACTAGTATTGTGAGCATGCTCACTGTGTTCGGGGGGGGGGGCCAGGGAGCGGGTAGGGTGGACTCGATCACTGCCGGCTACCCGCGATGCCCCCCTCGCAGTGAGAGAATGGAGGTCCGTGTATGTAAACACGGATCTCCGTTCTCATAGAGGGAGGAAGGGCTGTGATCACAGGCTTCCTGTATATGGAAGCCGTGATCACTCCCTTCCCCCTGCCAGCCCAGCCCCCATACAGTTAGAACACGCCTAGGGAACACAGTTAACCCTTAGAGCGCCCCCTCCAGGTTAACCCCTTCATTGCCAATGGCATTTACGCAGTAATCAATGCATTTTTATAGCACTGATCACTGTATAAATGCCAATGGTCCCCAAAAAGTGTCAAAATGGTCTGACATGTCCATCGCCAATATAGCAGTACCGCTAAAAATCGCAGATCGCTGCCATTACTAGTAAAAAAAAAAACAGAAATGAATTCTCATCATCCGTAAACATGGCAACTTTTACGCAAACCAATCAATAAACAACGATTGTGATTTTTTTAACAAAAAATATGAAGAAGAATATAAATCGGCCAAAACCGATGAAAAAAATGTTGTTATATTTTTTTTTTTGGATTTGTATTTTAGCAAAAAGTAAGAAATATTGATTTTTTTTTTGCAAAATTGACGCTCTTCTTTTATTTATAGCAGCAATCAGAAATACCACCAAAAGAAAGCTCTATTTGTCTGAAAAAAAGGACGCAAATTTCGTTTGGGTACAACATCGCACGACCACGCAATTGTCAGTTAAAGCGACGCAGTGCCGAATCGCAAAAAGTGCTCTGGTCCTAAAGTGTGAAGTGGTTAAAAAGGATGCTAATGTTTTTGTGAGAGTGTTTGAGCCTGACAGTGCTGTCTATGTCAGAAACTATGCTTCTGGGCCTCATTGGATAGCGGCAAAGGTGCTTGTGGCTATAGGACCTTTGTCATACAAAGTACAAATTACTGATGGTAGAATATTACAAAGGCCTGTTGATCACATCCGAGAAAGAAGTGGTGAAATCGTACCTGCTGCTGGTTCTAGTGGTACTGGGATTCCAGTGATGCCAGATCATGGTGACCCATTGGTTGATACAGGTGCTATTCCTTCCTAATGTTGTTGCAGAGCCAGTTTCTCTCAGCCCCTCTGACACAGCACAAGAAGAAGAATTGCACCCAACTGAGGGTCCAAGGGAACTGTCTCAAACAGGGGTCCTTAGGCGCCTAAGGAGAAATATTCACCTTCCCAGTTATCTCAAAGACTTTGAGGTCTAGGGGGAAGGAGTGTTATGTATTAGTGTGTTATACTGCTCTCCATATAGTAGGGAGAAGCATTGTAAATATGTTCACTTATTTATTGTTCTGGTAGAGCTATGTATTTTTGAGCATCTATGGTTCCTGTATGTCTGTGTTGGTTAAGTAAAAGAGTCCTGTGAATGCTTGTCCATGTTGATGGCTCAAATACATTTTAAAATACAGAAAAGTATCGGTGGAAGAAATAGTGCCCTATTGTTGGTGTCAGTGGGAGGAATAGTGCCTCACATCAGTGGGAGGAATAGTCTCCCAAGGGCCGGATAAAGGCTAGCAAAGGGCCACATTTGGCCCTCGAGCCGTAGTTTGGAGACCCCTGGATTAGAAAGCAATTTATCCGCAGTAAGCCATAGCTTCTATCAGCTCATTCAGGGTTAACTCATATTAGATGCACTGGGGTGTGTTTGTGAATGCACATGCCACAAAAATGCATGCCAACGCAATCACAATAACGCAACGTGCATGCGTTGTGTTGTGAATGAGCCCTCACACAGACAGACTGGCCACAGTTAAACATAAACTCTGGTGATTCCAACTGCAAGAATCCACTGATTCTTGGTGCCAGGATTCAAAGACAGGTCCTAATTGCCTGTGTGAATGAGGCCTTAGGTTTCTTTGCTATTCAGCCTGCAGGCTGAAGGAAAGAAATCTAACAATGCATGGCCAGCTTTACTATGATCTTGATAGCTTTACTGCAAGGGATGTTATGACAGCAAAATGGCAGGCAAAGCTTGACTGAAGGTAATTGTACGGTATCATCCATAGCTATAGGCCACGCAGGCAATACATATCACCTTGTTCATTTGTCTATAGTACTTTTTATGCCTGAAAATGATCTGAAATTTGCAACACAAAAAAAACATATATAAAGTAAGTCAATGAAAATTTTACACATCACCATTACCTTATATTCTATGGGTTAATTAACACTTTTACTTTTTCTAATGAAAACGATCCAGCAGCAATCCGGCCTCATGCACACTGGATGTTTTTGGAATATTTAACAGCTACTGTTTTTGGCTTCAGACATTTTTTTTCTACAGTCAGTAAACTCTCCAGCATGTTATCCTATCTGTTCATGCACATATAGGTTCTTATCAACTGTTTTTGGCTGGGGGCAGGGCCGGTGCTGCCACTAGGCAAACTAGGCAGACGCCTAGGGCACACTGCTGCCTAGGGGCGTCCGGCTGCTGGTTTCCCTCCGCGTCTGCATGCTCTGCAGGCTGCAGCGTGTAACTAACTCAGTCTCAGGCAGCGGCTTTGTCCTACCAGTAGTGTAATTAGACGCGCAGTGCTGCCCTGGAGCCAGCACTAGAGGCTCCTGTATAGCGCCACCTCCTGTCACATGGGCAGGGCAAAGGAGGTGGAGTCAGGGGTGGAGCCAATTGGGCGTCAAAATGAGGTTTTGCCTAGGATGTCAAAAATCCTTGCACCAGCCCTGGTGGGCGTTTTTTGGCTGTTCAAAAACCCCAAAACTAGTGGGTTCTGAGAGCAGTTTTTCAACTGTAAAAATGCTCTAACATCAAAAATTGCAGATAAATGCTCAAAAACATGACCCACCAACGTTTTTTAATGTTTTTGGTCCCATTGATTAACCACTTCAGCCCCGGAAGAACTTCCCCCTTAATGAAGAGGCCATTTTTTGCGATATGGCACTGCGTTGGTTTAACTGACAACTGCGCGGCTGTGCAACGCTGTACTTAAACAAAATTTATGTCCTTTTTTTCCCCACAAATAGAGCTATCTTTTGGTGGTATTTGATAACCCTGCTTTTTTTATTTTTTGCGCTATAAATAAAAAAAGAGCGACAGTTTTGAAAAAAAAACAATATTTTTTACTTTTTGCTATAATAAATATCTTCAAAAAAATGTATAAAAAAATTTCTTCATCAGTTTAGGCCAATATGTATTCTTCTACATATTTTTGGTAAAAAAAATTGCAATAAGCATATATTGATTGGTTTCCGCAAAAGTTATAGCGTCTACAAACTATGGGATATATTTATGGCATTTTTATTATTTATATTTTTTTACTAGTAATGGCGGTGATCTGTGATTTTTAGCGGGACTGCAACATTGCGGTGGACAAATCATACACTTTTGACACTTTTTTGGGACCAGTGACATTTATACAGCGATCAGAGCTACAAATAGCCACTGATTAATGTATACATGTCACAGGCTACGAAGGGGTTAACACTAGGGGCAATCAAGAGGTTAAGTGTTCCCTAGGGAGGTGTTCCTTATTGTGGGGGGAGTGTACTGACAGGGAGCAGAGATAGATAGATTACTAGGAACAGCAGATCTCTCTGCTCCCCTGACAAAACGGAGATCTGTCTGTTTACATTGACAGATCCCCGTTCTGTCTCTCTGAGAAGCAATTGTGGGTGGCTGGCGGACATTGCGCACGCCGGCTAAGTGCATCGGCTCCGGCATCACGCCGCAGGCATGCGCGTGCCCCCTATACCTCTTAAAGCGACCAACGTACAATCACAGCGATCCGTGTAGCCGTGCCAACCTGCCACAGTAAAACTGCGGCGACTGGTCGACAAGTAATTAAAAAATAAAAGGCTAAAAAACACTAACGCTAAAAAATTAAAAAAAAAAGTTGAAAAACTCACTGCTAAGCTACTGGCGTTTTTATAACGTTATTATAACGTCCAGTGTGCATGAGGCCTTATCTTCAAAGGAAGGCAGGCAAGACAGAGATTGTCATTCTCAGAACCTGTCTTAAAAATATATATCACATCTGGTGCTGGGGCCTGGAGATTCCGGGTTGATACATAGGGCAAGGTCTAGGTGGATGGCTTTTGTCCATTGGGGTGTTTTATGCACCGAATCACATTGGTAGAGGATCATATGGGTGTCATGTATGGAATATGAGCACTTGTTTTCACGTTTTGGATTGTGGATTCTGACACTTATATAGACTATATTATTTAACAAATTTTTGTATGGACTATTTTTTTCACGTTATTTCATGCACTTTTTACTGCTCGCATATTAGAGTTATAGCTCATCTTTTTATTTTAATTTTTCTTGTGAATATATGAATTGTTATTTATATATATCTATTATTTGCGCTACTGTGAATTGATTGGTTTTCACCAAAGATACTTTTTCATGTTTTTTATACAAATCTGTCACAAATGCCTGGAGGCTGAAGGGACTTTTCTTCACATGGTGTGGGAGTGTACCAAGACAAGGCCTCTGTGGTCTATGGTGACTGAATTATTAGCTGACAAATTTGACCTTCCTAATATATGCCCCTTGCGATGCCTATTGGGAATTTTTGAACAATAGGAGTTGGATATGTATACCAAATTAATCCTTAGAATTCTTTATTTTGGGGTACGGAAGCTCATAGCAAGGAGGTGCATATATACGGAAAAACTGACGTTGGGGATGTGGGTGAAAGTAATAAATGACAACATTCTTCTGTACCATATGATGTATGAGGCGCAGGGTTCCCCCAAGAAGTTTAGGAAGGTATGGTTTCGGTGGGTGGACTGGAGAGATACGCTGGCCGGAGGAGCAGATCAATGAGACGACTCAGTAAAGGGGGGGAGGAGTTGCTGCAAGATAAAGGTGTTTCAATAGGCCTTAGCTAAAGTTAAGGGTTAAAGTACTACACACTGATATAAAGGATTTGGGTTTTGGATCAGCATACCTCGTCTGCATCTGCCCATTGGTTCTTGTACATAGTTGATTTACACAAGGGGCGAGGACTGCTGGGTCCTTGGTCTTTTAGGGTGACTGGGGGATGTATTGGGAGGGGGGGGTTGGATAGTACCCTATTTTTGTTATGGCTGGGGTATACAGTCTTGTTTGTTTGCACACAAGAATGAGAGAAAAAAAATCAGGGTATCAGATTTTCTGAAAAACAGGTGTTGGATATAGTGTGGGTCTCCAGTGGGAGACTTCTGGTGAGTGGAAGTGCCGACCTATTGTCTGGCCCAGAGAAATGTATAACTGTTCTTATGCCTCGTTCTGAAATTGTTATGGCATTCTGTGTGTGATCCTTGATGTCTGAGAACAATACAATTTTAAAAATAAATAAATATATATATATATATATATATATATATATATATATACACTATATCACATAGACTTTTTGTCCCTCATGTGATATAAAATTTTAGGAAGAGTAAAAAAAAAAAAAATGTCACAATACAAGATTATACCCAAGCACTTAAAACCTCCTTTAAAAAAAATGTAGCCCATCTCGCACCAACGTATATACACACAAAACTAAAATATTGCTTGCAATACATGTTACATATCGTCTTGCACACCAGAATAAGAACAACAATTCTACATCCATTATTCATGGTTAACTCTAAACTGATGACCTGTATGGGCTTTTAAAGTATTGCTTATGGAAAATATAGAATACCACTGTTTGTCATCATTTTGTGGGTAAGCGCAAATTTATAGCTTGACATGTTGGGTATCTATTTACTTAGCACAATTTCTTCTTTAATATCTTAACAAACAATTGGGTAATATATTGCATTTTTTTCATTAAAATTAAAGTGTTCCTAAACCCACAACAGTAAAATCTGTCTGTGGTAAAGCATGCTTGTTACACTCACTGTGGAACCTAAGGGGTTTATCCTCTGCATTGTGTAAAAAGGCTGTTTGATCATCTTCTCTGATCCTCCCCTTCTTTCACAGTCCCCAAAACATCTGACAGAAGAGAGGCTAGAGGACAAGCTGCACATGATCAGTTTGGTCAGTATTGCTAGAGTTTTTTTTTTCTGATCAGCACTGCTTTCAGAAAATATATATTTGGGGGGTTTAACTAACCTTCAAACCTAAAACTATTTAAACGTGTAAAAAAAAGGCAAAAATGGCTCTGGTTGGAAGACTCTTTTTCCCCTGTATCCCTTTGTCAGGCCTGGGCCAGCCCTCCCTTCTCAGAGCTCTGGCTGCTCAGCTGTCGGTTAATTGCCAGTACTCATCGTTCCACAGTGATTCACCTGATGATCATATCCTGCTCGTCAGTCAGACTTGCTGGCTATTTAAACTGCCTGGATTAGATTTCCCGTGCCTTCGCCTTGGTCAACATATCTGGATGCTCTCTGCTGTGTTTTCCCATTAAAGACTTTAGCTTGGCTGACTTCCCTTCTGGTTCCTGATCCTGTTTGTCGCTTCTGACTACGCTGATTTCTGGATTCCTGTTTTACTGGCTTGTTCCGACTACCCGCTCTGGTTACCAAACCCTGGCTATGTTTTGACCATGTTTATTCTGTTTGTACTATTTTACCATTTTATTAAAAAGTGTGATTTTTACTGCATTTCTGTCTGATTCATGGTTCCTGACACCCTTTCTCATACTCCGTGGATTGCCTCAGGCAGTGTTTCATGATCTTATACATCCCACCAGTGGCGGCCCATCCATACGCCGTGCCCCCCCATCCATGCGTCTGGCCCCCTAATCTACATGCATGGAATACAATGGGGATTTTTTTTTGAAGTACATGATTAGAGCCTGAGGCCTCGAGCCCACCCACTTGTGTGACAATAGCAAATTAATATTCGCTATTGTCTTCCTGATTCTCCTCCCGGCCAATCAGAAAGTGGACGCGGGTCCTAAGACCTGATTAGCCAGGGTCTCAGGACCCTCTTCCTTTTCGGTCAAGAGGAGAAGGAAGCGAGGTCTCCATGGTCGGCTCACCAGCAGCCACATCCAGCACTCTGGCTCGGACAGAGGAGGGAGGAAGAGGGGAGATCACAGTGTCATCCCAGGTGGACTCGTCACCTGCCTCTTAAGATAACAAGGCCCTCCTCCTTCCCGTCTGTCCATCTCCCGCCATGGGGGTTGGTGCTGCTGGTGATCGGTGCCTTCATGACCGTCTCCCGTGCGGGGGAGTGGCCCCCTGAATGCCCCCCGTGTCCCCATCGGAATGGGGGTGGTTGGTGGTGCTGGTGATCGCTGGTTTCATGCCTATCTCCCGTGCGGGGGGTAAGGGCCCCCCTTCCCCCTACATCTCCCGGGGTTGCCGCACCTCACAAAATATTGAGCACCAGCCACAACTGCAACCGACCCTTTAATAGGCACCACATTACAAACTTTCCAGGTAGCCTGTACAAAGTACAAGATCTTGTCTTTACCCCCATTCGCTATAATCCGGATTCTCGTCTGGTTTATCGGATACCTTCTTATCTTGACATTTGGCCCCACACCACTGTTCGTGCAAAACATTTCTTTGATAAGAGCAGCTTCGTGACCTTTCTCTCGCTTTCCTCTCAAATGGCGAACCATTCCTTTCCCTTTTGGGCCTGCGTCCAAATCAGACAAATGAGACACTTCCTGGGCAACCCTAAACTAGCACCCAAATGGTCACAACAATACGCGCCATTTGAATCAATGTGCTTGAGAACAGAACCTCAAATACACCTTATCTCGGACATATGCTATTCTATAACCACACTTCCAAAAAGAATATTGTTAGCCACCGTTGGGAACAAGAACTCACATTAGAGTTTTCTGAAGCCAAATGGGACACCATATATACAGTATCTCACAAAAGTGAGTACACCCCTCACATTTTTGCAAATATTTTATTCTATCTTTTCATGTGACAACACTGAAGAAATTGATAAAGCACAGATAAAGCCACGCCAACCCCTCTGATCACACATACACATAACCATAAAAACAAATATGAATAACTGCTCAATAATAAGTGAAATAAACACATGTGGACTGGGACAGGGAGACCTGCAGCACGAATTCAGTGAGACACAGCTGAATAATCTTTATCGCCTTACCCACAGGAGCATGGTGGATACATAAATGCAAGAAAATTGTTACAAAATTCTTACACGGTGGTATAGAGTCCCTACGAGGCTCGTGCCGATCTATCCAGCTGCATCCGCTGCCTGTTGGAGGGGATGTAGGCAGAGATGCACCTTCCTCCGCATCTGGTGGGAATGTTCCAAGATTCAGCCGTACAGGCAAGACATCAGGGCACAAATTAAATCCATACTGGACATAGAGATCCCCGATTCCCCGCTAAATTTTCTGCTGCACGTCCCCACCATCCCTCTCAGCCATTACTGCAAATCCATACTACCACATCTGCTAAATGCGGCCAGGTGGTTAATCCCGGTCTTCTGGAAACAAGATCATGTGCTGAGCCGAACAGAATGAACCAATAAAATAATGGCAGCAGAGGAATGGATGGCGAGGTGCAAAGAACGCTATGACAAATTTTATACTGCCTGGGCCACGTGGATAGCGTACACTGGGAGGGACGCCCAAAACCCCCACCAAAACCCATAGACCATGTATGACAGAAATAATGCTAAGACCCCACAGGGGTGATTACCACATGTGCAGCCTTAACCCTTGGCAGTTCTAAGGGAAAGACCGAAGATAACCCGATAGGAGACCCCAATATGCAACGGTGTACTGACAAATATATGAGGCTATAGAAGGAGACATGGAGTATATTTCTTTGTGATTGTTCCTTTATTATTGTTCCCCTATTCTTCCCTTCTATACTACTCCCCCCTTCGCTCTTTCACCCTCCATCTCCTTTTCTCAACCTTCTGTATAAAATTTTGTTTTTGATGTTTGGAAACAGTGTCACTTAGGATGAGGCTACCTGCCATGCACTTATGCCAGGTGACTGTGTCTGTGTATGGCATGGAGGTTACTGTTATATTACTGCTTATATTTGTGACATGTACCATGAAAAGATGAATAAAGACTACGTAAAAAAAATAAACACGTGAATTAAATAAAAAACAAATAATCTCAATAAGTATCAAAAAAGTGCAAAAGGATGCAACAAAATATCACAGAAGTGGTGACGCTATTGAGTTCAGATGCTTTCTTGTCCCATTTTTCCTGTAAGTAGTTCATGTTTGGCGCAATAAAAGTATTTTTAAACAGTACTACACTATGAGGCTCTCTTTGTTTCCCTGAGCATATCGAAGAGTGAGCTCTTGGACACTTTGTCATTTGGTACATACCCCCATCAAACCAGAGGATCCAAGAATCTGCCACCACCAGTTTCTGGCTTGTTTGACCCCAGACTGAAAAGCTAGGGGTCCATTATTTCTGTTGAGTGGGGCCACATGAGGGGTTTGACACCGAGCACTGTTGACCGTTTGGAGCACTGTGGAACACTTTGTCACTTTTTAAGCACTTCAGTCACCTTATTGGGATGATCTATCCGGTTACTTTGTGACAGTTTATTGCATTTTGGCAATTTTCTGGACTTTTATAAGGACTTTTTCCACATTTTAAGTAATTTCACCACTTCTATGATATTTTGTGGCTTCCTTTTGCACTTTTTTGATACTTATTGAGATTATTCGTTTTTTATTTAATCCACATGTGTTTATTTCACTTATTATTGAGCAGTTATTCATATATGTTTTTATGGTTATGTGTATGTGTGATCAGAGAGGTTGGCGCGGCTTTATCTGTGCTTTATCAATCTATCCAGGATCATAGGGTCCTGTCAGCAGCAGCCCCCCCTCCTCACAGCAACCAATTTGGGTATCTTTCTCCTTTTGTTTTGTTTACGCACTTTAATTTATCCTCAGCATGGATTGTTTGTGTATTTAACACTGAAGAAATGACACTTTGCTACAATGTAAAGTAGTGAGTGTACAGCTTGTATAACAGTGTAAATTTACTGTCCCCTCAAAATAACTCAACACGCAGCAATTAATGTCTAAACCAATGGCAACAAAAAGTGAGTACACTCCTAAGTGAAAATGTCCAAATTGGGCCCAGAGTGTCAATATTTTGTGTGGCCACCATTATTTTCCAGCACTGCCTTAACCCTCTTGGGCATGGAGTTCACCAGAGCTTCACAGGTTGCCACTGGAGTCCTCTTCCACTCCTCCATGATGACATCACGGCGCTGGTGGATGTTAGAGACCTTGCGCTCCTCCACCTTCCATTTGAGGATGCTCCACAGATGCTCAATAGGGTTTGGGTCTGGAGACATACTTGGCCAGTCCATCACCTTTACCCTCAGCTTCTTTAGCAAGGCAGGGGTTGTCTTGGAGGTGTGTTTGGGGTCATTATCATGTTGGAATACTGCCCTGAGGCCCAGTCTCCAAAGCAAGGGGATCATGCTCTGCTTCAGTATGTCACAGTGCATGTTGGCTTTCATGGTTTCCTCAATGAACTGTAGCTCCCCAGTGCTGGCAGCACTCATGCAGCCCCAGACCATGACACTCCCACCACCATGCTTGACTGTAGGCAAGACACACTTGTATTTGTACTCCTCACCTGGTTGCTGCCACACACGATTGACAACATCTGAACCCAACTTCTATTTCCCAAAGAAAACCTCTCTCTTTATGTAGAGCAACAATTCTTTTTTTCAGATCCTAAGAGAGTTCTTTGCCCTGAGGTCCAATGTTGAATTTCAGTGACCAGTATGGGAGAGTGAGAGTGATAACACCAAATTTAACACACCTTCTCCCCATTCACACCTATGACCTTGTAACACTAACGAGTCACATGACATTGGGGAGGTAAAATGGCTAATTGGTCCCAATTTGGGCATTTTCACTTAGGGGTGTGCTCACTTTTGTTGCCAGCGGATTAGATATTAATGGCTGTGTGTTGAATTATTTTGAGGGGACAGCAAATTTACACTGTTATACAAGCTGTACACTCACTACTTTACAGTGTAGCAAAGTGTCATTTCTTCAGTGTTAAATACACAAACAATCCACGCTGAGGATAAATTAAAGTGTGCTGTCACATGAAAAGATATAATTATATATTTACAAAAATTTGAGGGGTGTACTCACTTTTTTGAGATACTGTACATATATATATATATATATATATATATATATATACACACACACACACACACATAGGGACAATTAATGTCTATGTACAGGAAAATGGTTTTAAGGTTTTCTCAAGGTAGTACAAAACCCCCCTTAAGCTACATAAAATCTCCCCTGCAATCTCCCCCGAATGCTGGCATTGCAAGGAAGAGTTGGGGTCGCTCTTACACATCTGGTGGTCATGTCCACTTATCCAACTCTTTTGGAAGGAAGTTCGCCGCCTCTTAAACCAGATCACTACCTATTCGCTCGACTACTCCCCATCTCAATTTCTGTTACACCACTCATCCCTAAGGAAATCTGCTTACTTTCACTCTCTAGCCAAGCATCTAGTCAATGAAGCTAAATTTAATATTCCTGCAAGATGGCAGGTAGCCGCTCCACCAACTATAACGGAATGGTTCAGGCGAGTAAGAAAAATAGCCAAAATGGAGGAGCTTGGTCACCAAGCCAAGGAAACACTATCCAAATTCAGGAAAACTTGGTCCTGTTCGAAGCCTTTTGTGACAACAGATGAATATACCAAAGTCTTAAGCTAGACCTTACAAGGACCAACTCGTTCATTGTGCGTTGAAGGAGGAGCATTGGGTCCCTGTGTCTTCCTATTTCCCACCCTGGCACACTTCCAACTTTTCCTCGACATCTTTTCCTTGACCCCTTATGCCTCCTCTCCACCCACCCATACATCCTATCCCTGCCTTTCTATACTTCTTACTCCAATCTATATTTCTGATACCTTAGTCTTGATTCCTACTCTGTTGTAAGCACAATTCAACAATCTACATACACACCACAGCGAAGCCCAAAAAGCGTTCATACTTATTCTACTGACACAGTATATGGGGTATTATCTTTATTATTATATTGAACTTTTTATGTATTTTTGTTCCTATATTGGATAGCTGAATTAATTGGAGGCTCGTTGGATAAAACCCAGACCTATCTCACCTGAGAATGTTGACCCCCATTATATCGGAGCTGAACATTTCCCAGAGACCGATTAAAACTTCCGTACCAGCTAAAAGTTGATCGTGTTATACCTTGTTCTATTTCTAAGATCCCAACCAATTTGTTTGGGTGTTCCTTACATTTAGGCTCCTTTTACAGGGGCTGTCCAATCAGGTCTGCCAGTCAGTTTTTCAGGCGGACCTGATCGGAGCCAACATTCAGCTCTATGGATCGGCAGATGTCAGCGGTGACATGTCTGCTGACACCCGCCGCTATTCAATCCTGTCTGCCAAATACTGACGGATGGTGACCCTATTTTCCATCCGTCTGGAGGATCGGATGGGATTGGATGAAAATGGACAGGCGTTCCATTTTCATCCGATCTTCTCATAGAGGAGAGCGTGGCTCTGACAGGTACATCTCTGCACAGTAAGTGCAGACGGACCTGTCATCCGCCTGCTCAGTGGGGACCAGCGGATCCCCCGCTGAGCAAGCGGAATCTGATATGGACAAGCCCGCGTGAAAGGACCCTTAGTATGAGATATAAGTTTGTCCAATGTGATGTTTTTGACTACCCTATTCTAGTCCTTCAATACAAATTTATGTTTGAATAGACCATTGGCATCTGAAATAACATATTACACCCAAACCAAACCTGTGTTTGTTTTTGCTTATGGCTTAAGTTTAAAAAAGTCCCTGACCCTTTCCAAAAACGCAATGGCTGAACAAGGCATAGATGTGAACATGTCCCATAGGAAACCATGTTAAATGGACTGTAGTGTGTTTCTACAAAAAACAGGTGTGAACCAGGCCGAACCATACATTAGAGGTGGAACCCTCTAATGTATGGAAATCTCAATAATATTCAATATTACCACAATACCGGTGTCTGTGATATGCAACATCACATATAATACACATCACACTGAGAATAAGACATAAAAATGAAACTTTGCTGACCACCAGTATGGTGACACCGTGCCCACCAGTGCTGCTTTCCAGTGCCCATCAGTGCGGTGACACCGTGCCCACAAGTCCGCTTATCAGTGCCCATCAGTGCAGTGACACCGTGCCCACCAGTGCTGCATATCAGTGCGGTGACACCATGCCCACCAGTGCCGCATATCAGTGCAGTGACACCGTGCCCACCAGTGCTGCATATCAGTGCGGTGACACCATGCCCACCAGTGCCGCATATCAGTGCAGTGACACCGTGCCCACCAGTGCCGCTTATCAGTGACACTTATCAGTGTGGTGACACTGTACCCACCAGTGCCGCTTGTCAGTGCCCATCAGTGTGGTGACACCGTGCCCACCAGTGCTGCATATCAGTGCGGTGACACCGTGCCCACCAGTGCCGCATATCAGTGCGGTGACACCTTGCCCACTAGTGTTGCTTATCAATGCCCACCAGTGCTGCTTATCAGTGCGGTGACCCCCCCCTGCCTGGCCGCCCGCCGCCCCATCAATGATAGCAGAAATCTCCTGCTTAGACATGCCTGGTATTTGTAGGAATGTCTGGCATGCTTACTATGTGAACTACGCTCCGTATTTTTCTCCTGTCACAGCCGTATTGTGATATACAGCGCAGAGCGCACTGTTACTTTCGGCTGTGACAGGAGAAAGTCCCAGTGTGGAGATTACATAGCTGCATGCCAGACATTCCAGGAATAGCAGAGATCTGCTGCTGTGACATTCCTGCTATTCTTGGAATGTCTGGCATGTTTGCTATGTGAACACCGCTCTGTGACTTTCTTGTGTCACAGCCATATCGGAACTGTTCGATCTATGCTGTGTATCACAATATGGCTGTGACATAGGGTTACCCTGTTAATACATACAGTACTCATGTGTTCAGGAAATCCAGTGTTGTTGTGCTGCAACTGGCCAATCCGTTGTTACACCACAGGTCCCATGCTACCATCTTAAATATTTAAGTTACCGTGGGACCAATCTCTCCTCTGGGTTCTTGCAGGTGGCCCAATGATGACCAGCATACACCATCAAGAGGCCATCTGCAAGAACCAGGAGAAGACAGCGACCCCCTAATGCCGTGTGTCAGCATATTTGCTTTAGAGCAGTGGTATAGCAGTGACAGTCACCAGCTCTCTGCTCAGGGAGCACTGAGAAG
>BLSH010480242.1:14436-43972 GCA_018402905.1 Glandirana rugosa
TAGGGGGAGGTCGCGACGTGACTAGTAGGGGGAACTAACAGGGACATAGGAGGAGGTCAGGGGGACAGGAGCTAGACAGTCCTACCTCTCGCCTCCTTTCTCGGCCATTTAGACATTAAATAGCCGAGAAAGGAAAAGACTTACCTGTTAGTCACTAGTGACTGAAAGGTAAGTATTTACAGTGACTCGTAGCATTTGACACGAATGCTACGAAGTCAAATACTTACCCCTCCTCGGCGACAGAGGAGAGGTAAGTAGAAGTTACGTCGACTCCGAAGACTCTTTCCCTGACCCCTTAGAGATAGGAGTCGGGGGAAGAGGGACAGAGTTTTCTCTCTACAGTCCCCAGAAAATTCTGGGGGAATATAGAGTGGTTTCGGGGGGGGGGTTGTCCCGACTATTTTTTTTATTTATTTTCTTAACATTATTTTTCCAATTTAACAAGCCTCAGCTGCATTAAAGATGAATGGAGAGGAGACAGCGGCTCCTCCCCATTCATAAACTGAAGCATCGTAAGCACAGTTTACGATGCTCAGTGACATTTATGAATGGAAAGTCAGTGATCACTGATTGTCCATTCAGAAAAGGAAAGAGCCGATAAATTACAGATTTACCGGCTCTTTCCTCCGCTCTCCATCCTGACAGATCGAGGACAGGGGGACTGGAGGAGGATACAGGGACAATCAAGGGGGATGATCAGTGCAGCGCTGGAGGGGGATTTACAAATCACTGATCTCCCGACTCCCTGTATACATTTCATTGTAGCAGCTGAAAGCCGCGGGAGGAGAAGCGGCTCTCCGTTGCTTTAATGAAATGTATACAGGGAGTCGGGAGATCAGTGATTGTAAATCCCCCTCCAGCGCTGCACTGATCATTCCCTGGTTACCCAAGTATCGGATGAGGCATTGGAGCATTTTGCCCGAGTACAAGTACTCGGGCAAATGCTCAGTATCGGCACCGATACCGATACTAGTATCGGTATCGGGACAACCCTAGTATATAGTACACTTGACATGGTGTATTAAAATATATACAGTTTTTAACCCCCAGAGCCCTTTTTTACATTTGTTGCTTACAAGTTAAAATCAGTTTTTTTTATAGAAAATTACTTAGATCCCCCAAACATTATATATTTTTTCAAACACCCTAGAGAATAAAATCATTGCAATACTTTTTTGTCACACGTTATTTACGCAGCGGTCTTTCAAGCGCTTTTTTTTTTTTTTAAAAAACCCACTTTTTTGAGTTAAAAAATAATACAACAGTAAAGTTAGCCCAATTTTTTGTATATTGTGAAAGAGGATGTTATGCTGAGTAAACAGATGCATGACACGGTTGAAAATTGCGCACACTTGCGGAATGGCGACAAACTTAAAAATCTCCATAGGCGACGCTTAAATTTTTTTTATTGGTTACCAGGTTAGAGGTGCAGAGGAGGTCATTTGCTAGAATTATTGCTCACACTCTGGCAATAGCAGCGATACCTCACATGTGTGGTTTAAACACCGATTCCATATGCGGGAGCGACTTACGTATGAGTTTTCTTTGCTGCACGAGCTCGCGGGGACAATGGCGCTTTAAAATTTTTTTCTTTTTTTTTAATATATTTTATTATATTTTTTCTTTTAACACTGTTCCTTTAAAAAAAAAATCGGATCACTTTTATTGCTATCACAAGGAATGTAAACATCCCTTGTGATAGCAATATTTGGTGACAGGTACTCTTTATGGAGGGATGGGGGGGTCTAAAAGACCCCCCCATCCTTCCTTTACACTTCACGGTATTCAGATCGCTGAAAACGACGATTCTGAATACTGTCATTGTTTTAAAACTGCGCCGTTAGCTGCCGAATAAACCAGAAGTGACATTGTAACGTTGCTTCCGTAAATGTACTAAGGAGTCCCGATCGAAGACGATTCCGGCTTTCACAGGGACTCCACACAGCAGGCGGACGTGCCGGATCAGAGCTCCGGTCTCCTGGTGGGACGGGAGGCCGGAGACGAGCGGCGGACGGTGGTGGGTGGGGTGGTATGTCCACTCCCGCTGCCTGGAATAACGACCGAGCGGCTCCCGATCCGGATCGGCTGTTATCAATGGATAGCCGGCCGTCTGATCTAAGAAACGGTACCAGGGTATAGCCTGTAGCTGCAGACTATGCCCTGATACTACCACTTAAATCAGCCACCATTTATAAACAGTGATTTGCATTAAGTGGTTACACTAATTTACAACAGCAGGCCCGTTCCTGCTCCCAACAAAAATAACTGCAAGGGGTTACAGTGTTCTGGCACCAACAACACCCAAGGCCCAATTTTCCACCACCTGTTTGACTGGGGCATGTCATCAAAATTTTTAACCACTTAACGCGAATCGCTGTTTATAAACGGCGGCAGCTATAAGTGGATGTATCGGGATATAGCCTGCAGCCCCCCCTCCCGCCACTGTCTGCCGCT
Source organism: Glandirana rugosa (assembly GCA_018402905.1). Taxonomy (NCBI): domain Eukaryota; kingdom Metazoa; phylum Chordata; class Amphibia; order Anura; family Ranidae; genus Glandirana; species Glandirana rugosa. The sequence continues at coordinate 16,891 of BLSH010480242.1, forward strand.
CTTCTCCGGTCTCCCGTTCCACCAGGAGACCGGAGCTCCGATCCAACACTTCTGGCCGTTGTGTGGAGTCCCTGTGGAAGCCAGAATCGGCTTCAATCGGGACTCCTTCGTGCATTTCCGGAAGCAACATCACAACGTCACTTCTGGTTTACTCGGCAGCAAACAGCGCTGGTTTTAAAAAAATTAAAGTATTCAGAATTGTCGTTTTTGGCGATCTGAATACTGTGAAGTGTAAAGGAGGGATGGGGGTTTAGACCCCCCCATCCCTCCATGAAGAGTACCTGTCACCATCTTTTATGTTTACATCCTTTGTGCTAGCAATAAAAGCGATCAGATTTTTTTTTTAAACAAATAGTGTTAAAAATAAATAAATAAATAAATAAATAAAAAAGTGTAAAAAAAAATTTAAAGCACCATCGTAACCGCGAGCTCACGCAGCAAAGAAAACGCATACGTAAGTCACGCCCATATATGAAAACGGTGTTCAAATCACAGATGTGCAGTATCGCCGCGATCGCCAGAGTGTGAGCAATAATTCTCGCAAAAGACCTCCTCTGCACCTCTAACCTTAAAAATGACGTGAGATCCCCCCCAAAATCCAAACCAGGCCCTTCAGGTCTAGTATGGATTTTAAGGGGAACCCCACACCATTTTTTTTTTAAATGGCGTGGGTCCCCCCCAAAATCCAAACAAGACCCTTATTCGAGCACGCAGCCCTGGCATGGCAGGAAGGGATGGGGATGAGCAAGCACCCCCCCTCCGAACCGTACCAGGCCACATGCCCTCAACATGGGGAGGATGCTTTGAGGTCACCCCCAAAGCACCCTGTCCCCATGTTGATGGGGAGAAGGGCCTCATTCCCACAACCCTGGCCGGTGTTGTGGGGGGGGCTTATCAGAATCTGGAAGCCCCCTTTAATAAGGGGGCCCCCAGATGCTGACCCCCCCCATTTGAATAGGTTTGGGGTACATTGTACCCCTACCTATTCACCAAAAAAGGAGTGTAGTGTAAAAAAACAAGAGGCAGTTTTTGACAAGTCCTTTATTGTGTAAAATAGCTTTCTTCTTTCTTCCTCCATCTTCTCCTGGCCCGGTCCTTCTTCTGGTCTTCTGCTTCTTCTTTTAGTCTTCTTGCTTGCTCTCTTCTCCTTCAGTCTTCAATCTTCATCTTCATCTTCTTTCTTCTTTCACCGCCGCCACTCTCCGCTGCAGTCCGACCCCTGCGCGTCTCCCACAATGGGCAGTCTTCACGATAACAGTGCTTTTATAAGAAGGGGTGGGGCCACCCAGTGACATGTTGTTAGAGGGGGCAGGTCACCCATTTACATCACCGGGTGGCCCCGCCCCTTCTTATAAAAGCACTGTCGTCATGAAGACCGCCCATTCTGCAAGACACGCACTGGCCGGACTGCAGCAGCGGAGAGAGCGGCGGCGGTTAAAGAAGAAAGAAGACGAAGATAGGAAGCAAGAAGACTAAAAGAAAATGCATAAGACCAGAAGAAGGACTGGGCCAGGAGAAGATGGAGAAAGAAAGAAGAAAGAAGAAAAGAGCTATTTTACAAAATACAGGATTTGTCAAAAACTGGCTCTTGTTTTTTTTTAAACTACACTCCTTTTTTGGTGAATGGGTAGGGGAACAATGCACCCCAAACCTATTGACATGGGGGGGCAGGATGTGGGGTCCCCCTTATTTAAAGGGGCTTCCAGATTCCGATAAGCCCCCCCACCCGCAGACCCCCACAAGCACTTGCCAGGCTTGTGGGGAAGAGGCTCTTGTCTCCATCAACATGGGGGCAAGGTGCTTTGAGGGGGGGGGCAGAGCCCACCCTCCCCTAAAGCACCCATGCTCCCCATGTTGAGGGCATGTAGACTGGTACGGTTAAGGATGGGGGGCGCTTGCTCCCCCCCCCCCCATCCTAACCAGCTAGGGCACCCCTCAGGCACAATATTTAAAGGAATTTTTCATGTTTTTTTTTCACCTTAAGCATTATTAAAATCACTGCTCCTGAAAAAACGATCGATTTAAAAACTTTTTTTTCATTGATACATGTCCCCTAGGGCAGGACCCGGGTCCCCATACACTTTTTAGGGTAATAGCATTGCATATAAGCCTTTAGAATGAGCACTTTTGATTTTTCATGTTCCGGTCCCATAGACTCTAATGGTGTTAGGATGTTCGCCCTGAACTTTTTGTCTGTTCGCATGTTCTGGTGCGAACCGAACCAGGGGGTGTTCGGCCCATCCCTAATCACAACCTCCCTTTACATCATAGTCCCTCTCACATCACAGTTCCCCCCTCCTCACATGACACCCCCCCTTGCAATCACAAGTCTCCTCTTACATCACATTCGTCCTTTAAATCACATCTCCCCTCCTCACATCACAGCCCCCCACATCACAGCTTCCTTCTCTCACATCATAGCCCCCCCTTACATCACAGTCCTCTTTGCAATCACGAACCCCCCCTCACATCACAGCACCCCTGCAAACACAGCCCCCCCCCCCTTGCAATCACAGTGCCCCCATTAAACCACAGTCCCCATTGTGGTTACAGCTTTCTCCCCTTTACAGTCCTACATTAACACAAGGCGAAGGACAGGAGACACAGCAGGTTGGACTCATTTTCTTTCTGTACTCACCTGAATGCTGCCCCTCCAGTTGTTAAATTCACAGCAGAGCAGAGGGCAGGAGGCACAGCAGGTCTGAGGGAGGGAGCTGTCCAACTCATCATGTTAACAAACAAATGATTGGTTGCAAGAAATTATGAAGGGCCCCCCTGACCCCTGGCCAGGGCCTTCCCTCTTCCCACTAATCCTGGGGCCCTTTACTCCCATCGCGGGTCTGTTTATTACGCTCCCACACCGGGACCCTTTCTGCCTTCCTTGGGCCTTCCCATGATGGTGAAATGCCAGGGCCCAGTCGCAATTGCAACCTATGCAATCCTCTTATTTCACTGGTGTCAGTAGTTTTTAATTTTTATTTTATTATTTTTTTACTATTTCATTTTATTTCTTTTACAATTGTATTTTTTATCATTTTTTACAATTTATTTTAGGAGCTCTGTTGCGGGGCTTTGATGAGATGTTGGGGGTCTAAACAAACCTCAGCCCTCAATTTCCATCTGTGTAGCCTCAGCTGCACAGAATGAATGGACAAGAATAGTTGAGTACCGAGCCTCCCATTCATTCAGAAACGGAAGTATAGTAAAAACAGTTTACTATGCTTCAGTTATGAATGAACCAATTGGTACCAATCACTGGCTTTGTCCATTCAGAAAAGGAAGGAGCCGGTAAATGACAAGTTAGCGACCCGTTCCCATCTCTCCATCATGACCCATCTTCTACAGCAGCTGGCAGGAGAGAGGAGGTGGCAATATAGCAGCTCTGTGGGGGGGGGGGGGGGAAGCACACAGGGACCCTGGAAACAGCAGAAGACAAGTAAACTGGATAGGAGGGGCGGCAGGGGCAGCATATAGAGGAACCAATCTCCTACATTAGGAGGAAAATGGGGGAGATTGGTTCCTCTAAATGCCACCCCCACCATCCCTCCTATCCAGGTGTACAAGGGAGGCACACGGGCCCCCTGCAACCCCTGTAGTTACGCCCCTAGTTGCTAGGACCATCTCACAACCCCTCGCCTGCTTATTAATTTGAAAATTTGGGCAGCTCCCACTCTCAGTGCAGACCTGCCATGCCTCTTGTCTTCTGCCCTGCCGGCGATAGGCAGAAGAGTACACACAGAAGAGGAGTCCATCCAGGTTGCTAAGAGGTGCACCTGATGTCTGGACAGGACTGTCACTCATCTAGAATTAATTCTTCTGTCCTCCCCCCACAGGCCAAATCTGAGCCATGGCAGCAAAGCATGCAAAAAGCGTGGCTGTCCCGGCAAACCTGGGACAGTTGAAGGAGCGGCTGATGTATAAGGGGCGCTTGGGCGCCGCCTCCCCGCTGGCTAAAAAGGAAAAAAAAGTCAGCCCGGCCCCTACAGCCCGGTGCCAGTACATTGACTTTGGGAGCGGACGTGACTCCTGCTCCCACAGAGACCCTGACCGGTGACCGATGAGGGACGGACTGATGGGGACAGCCGCTCTCCGCATGCCGATCTCTGTAGACTGACAGCCCGCTTGTCCGCATGCCGATCCCTGCAACTTTCCTGTCTGCCTGCCTATTAGATGGGGTAAGTGCGGGACTTCCCCGACTTTTGGGGGGGGGGGGTGCTCTGCAATGTACCCCACCTGTGATACTGGCTGCAAAGTGCCACCACCTGTGATATTGGCTGCAAAGTGCCCCCACCTGTAATATTGGCTGCAAAGTGCCCCCACCTGTGATATCCTGGCTTTGTCCATTCAGAAAAGGAAGGAGCCGGTAAATGACAAGTTTACCGACCCGTTCCCATCTCTCCATCATGACCCATCTTCTACAGCAGCTGGCAGGAGAGAGGAGGTGGGAAGATAGCAGCTCTGTGGGGCGGGGGGGGGGGGGGCAGGGAAGCACACAGGGACCCTGGAAACAGCAGAAGACAAGTACACTGGATAGGAGGGACGGCAGGGGCAGCATATAGAGGAACCAATCTCCTGCATTAGGAGGAAAATGGGGGAGATTGGTTCCTCTAAATGCCGCCCCCACCATCCCTCCTATCCAGGTGTACAAGGGGGGCACACGGGCCCCCTGCAACCCCTGTAGTTATGCCCCTAGTTGCTAGTACCCTCTCACAACCCCTCGCCTGCTTATTAATTTGAAAATTTGGGCAGCTCCCACTCTCAGTGCAGACCTGCCATGCCTCTTGTCTTCTGCCCTGCCGGCGACAGGCAGAAGAGTACACACAGAAGAGGAGTCCATCCAGGTTGCTAAGAGGTGCACCTGATGTCTGGACAGGACTGTCACTCATCTAGAATTAATTCTTCTGTCCTCCCCCCACAGGCCATAACTGAGCCATGGCAGCAAAGCATGTAAAAAGTGTGGCTGTCCCGGCAAACCTGGGACAGTTGAAGGAGCGGCTGGTGTATAAGGGGCGCTTGGGCGCTGCCTCCCCGCTGGCTAAAAAGAAAAAAAAAAGTCAGCCCGGCCCCTACAGCCCGGCGCCAGTACATTGACTTTGGGAGCGGACGTGACGCCTGCTCCCACAGAGACCCTGACCAGTGACCGATGAGGGACGGACTGATGGGGACAGTCGCTCTCCGCATGCCGATCTCTGTAGACTGACAGCCCGCTTGTCCGCATGCCGATCTCTGCAACTTACCTGCCTGCCTATTAGATGGGGTAAGTGCGGGACTTCCCGACTTTCGGGGGGGGGGGGGGTGCTCTGCAATGTACCCCACCTGTGATACTGGCTGCAAAGTGCCACCACCTGTGATATTGGCTGCAAAGTGCCCCCACCTGTAATATTGCCTGCAAAGTGCCCCCGCCTGTGATATTGGCTGCAAAGTGCCCCCATCTGTGATACTGGCTGCAAAGTGCCCCTACATGTGATATTGGCTGCAAAGTGCCCCCACCTTTGATACTGGCTGCAAGTGCCCCCACCTGTGATATTGGCTGCAAAGTGCCCCAGCCTGTGATATTGGCTGCAAAGTGCTCCCACCTGTGATGTTGGCTGCAATGTACCCCACCTGTGATATTGGCTGCAAAGTGCCCCCACCTGTGATATTGGCTGTAAAGTGCCCCCACCTGTGATGTTGGCTGCAAAGTGCCCCCAACTGTGATATTGGCTGTAAAGTGCCCCCGCCTGTGATGTTGGCTGCAAAGTGCCCCCATCTGTGATATAATGGCTGCAAAGTGCCCCACCTGTGATATTGGTTGCAAAGTGCACCCACCTGTAATATACTGGCTGCAAAGTACCCCCACCTGTGATACTGGCTGCAAAGTGCCCCCATCTGTTATATTGGCTGCAAAGTGCCCCCACCTGTGATATACTGGGTGGATTCTATAAGGGGTGGGGTTTATTAGAAGTAGGAGGGGTCAAAAAGGAAGGGCGGGGCCTGGCGCCCCCTCATCCTAAAACGTCATCAGTCGCCACTGGACAGTTGGCAAGTATGCTAATGACTCCAGTGCTTTCTGATTCACTGACCCAGCACAAGTATGCATGTAATGCCCCTGGCCTCGACTACTCAGTGGATGCAAGTCTAGTTCCTAGGGGATCCTGTCTCACACCTGAGGCACACAGAATGGGGACCCAGACAGTGGACGCGAGTGGCTGGGGACAATCCCATCCACCACCACACCTCAGGCACATGGAATGGGGGCCCAGACAGTGGACGCGAGTGGCTGGGGACAATCCCATCCACCACCACTGATGAACCCCGTGACTAGAGTTGAGCGAACACCTGGACGTTTGTGTTCTGGGGGTCTGAACGAACTTTGGGAAAAAGTCCGGGTTCGGCACCGAACGTTGCCCGAACGTTATCCCGGACCCCGAACCCCATTGAAGTCAATGGGGACCCGAACTTTTAGGCCCAAAAATGGCTGTAACAAAGTCCTGGCAAGTGCTAGAGGGCTGCAAAAGGAAGTAAAATGGGGGTAAGAGTAGGGCAAGTGCCCTACAAAAAAATGGGGATAGGGAAAATAAACTAAAATCAAATAAACTAGGAGATGATTTTTGAACAATAATGTGTTACTTACAGCTGCAGCTAGAACCTTTCCCTTTAGAACTAGGAGATTATTTTTGAACAATAATCTGTCCCTCTAAGCAGAAGCCTCTACCTAGTGCAGTCAGATCGCTTAAAGCAGCAGTATGTGAAATCTCAAATTACCCCCACAATCTGATCGTTGTGTACGATCGTAACGATCGTTGTGTTATGAAGGGTTTGATCTGCAATCTGTCACTTATGCAGAGTTTGATCTGCAATCTGTCACTCAAAGCAGCAGTATGTGAATTCTCAAATTTCTGCAATCTGTCCCTCAGAGCAGTAGTAGAAATCTCAGGATGCAGGATCAGATGTTAAAATGTTTGCAATCTGTCCCTCACAAAAACGCCGGCAGCATCCTCTCCCTACACTAACCCAAGAGCATATGACATGCAGCACTGTGACTCCAGCCTCACATAGAGGCTGGGTCACATGATGCACTGGCCAATCACAGCCATGCCATTAGTAGGCATGGCTGTGATGTCTTATAAGGGCAAACCAGTGAAACGCTTGTTGATTGGCTGCCCCGCAGCTATTCAACATGCGTGATCAACTACCAGAACCCAGAACCCGAACGTTTTTTGAAACGTCCGTATTTGGGTCCGGGTCCCGGACACCCCAAAGTTTGGTATGGACCCGAACGTTACAGTCTGGGTTCGCTCAACACTACCTGTGACATTAAACCACCACCTGCTCCTGACCCAAGTCAGCTGCTAGATCCACTTTCCTCAGATATTGGCTGTGCCCTGTGCCTCATAGAGAGCTACAACCAGTTCATCATACTGGCTCTAACAGTAATCTGCACATGCTGTTTGTCTTCTCTGAACACAGTAATGAGACATTTCTTGCTTTTAATGTTTCTTTACTAAACATAGAATTTGGTTAACAATCAACCATTAGCACAAACTGCATGAGTAAATTCAAAGACATGACAAATTTCAAAAGTATGGTAGCTGATTTACTCCATTGTCCTGTTAGTCAAGTGTCTTAAAGGCTAAGTTCACCTTTTGTAAATAAATAAATAAATGCACATCTTATTGTAGGTAAAAAAAAAATATGCATTAATTATTTTTCAACTCTGAAGCATTTAAAGCATTGCACCTGTGATCAGCGATTGTTGGTGCAATTCTGCAGACTCTCAATACACTGTCTGTCCGTACCTCCGATACAGGCAGGTAGTTACTGAATAGCAGGAAGATCAATGAGCTAGGAGGGCGCTCACCAGCGCCCTTACAGTTCATTGAGAACTACAGGCCGTCAGCCACAATGGCTGATGGCAATTGCAGACTAATTAATTCATAGGAAACTGTGAAGGAATGACACAGTTCTGTGGGCGGAGCACCACACAGCCGTGCTGTTTTCAAATTGTGACAGCTGGTATGGGTAGAAGATCCCCATGCCTTGCTGTCAAAAAAGTTGGGAGCGTGGGCGAAGGGAGGTTGCTGCATAAGAACATATTACATGTCACACCCTAAATATGGGTGTAACATGCAACATGCTCCTAAAGGTGAACTTAGTCTTTAAGAGGCATGCTGCAATGCTCATAGTACTGTTCAATAAACAGTTCTTTATACTGTATATGCTCATGGAGTGCTACCTGCATACCAGGAGAGGCAAATGCATACTGGTGACTCCACCACTACGGGAAGTCTGTCTTGATAGGAACCCTTTTCCCAAGCCCTTCCATGACTATATAAAGAACAGGGGGTGGCCCATTTCCTAAGCAGGCAGTAGGGCCCACACCAAAAAATATGGGACCATGTAGTAGGGGAAAACCCTTTTTATATGCAGCAAGTAAAGTCAGAATTCCTGATCTGTAGATTTGTTCCTGGTCAGGGTCCTAACTCATAATGTACTGAAGCCACTGAGTTGGTAGAATCAGCCAGGTAAATACAATGTTCAAAAAAAAAAAAAAGTCAGCAGTAGCAGCTTCCATGCCTATCAAAGGTTTCATTTTATGAAACATTTTCTTGGTAAAAATCCAGTCACAAATAAGATAAAAATGAATAGCCCATTAAAAGATAAAATAAAGAAGCAGCTTTTGCTGCAATATTTACTTTCAACACAGAGCTTTCCCCTTCTGTACTTTACTTCCTCCACTAGAAGTTCCCAGTCTGATAGCCAGCATCATTCATCCGAATTCTTCTGAGCTCAGACTGTCCTGGACCTGTCCCCAGCCTGTGACTGTACGGTGAAAGGAGAAGCAGCACAGTGATGAGCTCATCTTTCTGTTGCTTTCTGGCCTCATTCAAAAAGGGCAATTGAGTGCCCCATGCAGGGCAGAGTTTTGCTGGCACAAGGATGCACAGGTGCTGCATGCATGCCCAAGCAGGCATTCCCACACGGCTGTGTCCTAATGCGACATCTATGTGGAATGTAATGTAATGTGGAATATACAGTATGTAATAATGATTACAGAACTACGGTAATTTATTTTATATCTGCCTAAAGTTCACTTGTGATTGATTAAATTAAACTAACTTGACCAGTGTTGCCAACCTACTAGATTGAATTTTACTGACACGACACCCAAAATTTACTGGCACAGCCAAGTTTTTACTGGCATTTCCAAAAGTTACAAAATGACAGTTTTAAGTGCAAGACAAGACTCAGGAGGGTCACAGTGACAGTCTCTCTCCACGCCAAGTGATCCTTTCAGTCCCTCCAGTCCAAAAAGCACTGACAGTCCCGCTCCCAGCTTGCCTTAATCTCATTCCGCAGACCGCACATGAGGCTCTGCTCGACCGCCTTGCACCATGACATCACATAACATGGTCAGGCACCACCTCTGTCAGACCCGCAGTGCTGTAGCAGGCACTTGGATGGTCTCGGCCAGCTCTGGACTGGAACTGCACAATGCACAGTTTCAAGCCAAGAGTCACAGCCATATTTTTACTGGCAGGAGAAAAGTGCCGTTTTTTTTATTGGCTGCCAGTAAAAAAACTGACGGTTGGCAACACTGAACTTGACCACCTATGTTCTTGTAGATAAGAGAAAATGAAATGTTAACTCTGGTCAGTTGTTAAAACATATGAAATAAGTGAATAAAATGCTGACACCTAGAGGTGGCTTCATGAACCAGCATGCATCTCTGCAAGGTTTACCATATTGTTAATATACACATTTCAACAATTCCTGCAAAATTGAGAGCTAATCTGCCCCTTCTATACATTTCCTATTAGCCAGTCACAGTGATGCGTAAATATGGAGATTCTGGAGGTGGCAGGTCAGCCTTTTGAAATGCCAGAATTCATGTATTAGAGGGTTCCAGGTTTGGGGATTTTAACAAAGCTGTACATAAAGACTTCAGATTCATGCACTTAGCTTATATGGTTTACCAACTTACAGGTATACATTTTGTTTGTTCAATATTTTTTTTTTTGTTATTGTAAATGTAAAATTTTGTTTTATACAGAACACAATGCAAACAATAGTGTTTCCAAACATCACAAGGTTGCAACATCATGAATAGTATAGATAGTTAAATAGTGTTGCCTTACATCATAGATAACAGTTTAAACAGAACCTCACCCTAAAGGGGTAAATTCCACTTTCACTCCTTCCCCTTCCTCTATCACTTTTGGCACATGATCATTTTTTGAGGGGGAGCAGGTACCTAGTTATGATAGGTACCCGCTCCCACTTCTGGTCAGATCGCCTAGGCCAGTGATGGCGAACCTTGGCACCCCAAATATTTTGGAACTACATTTCCCATGATGCTCAACTACACTGCAGAGTGAATGAGCATCATGGGAAATGTAGTTCCAAACCATCTGGGGTGCCAAGGTTCACCATCACTGGCATAGGCGATCTGAGCGGAAGCCCCCCTCTGTTCCCGCAGCCTTCTGGGACAAGTCACGGGACCCTTCACAAAGCGCAGCGCAGCTTGTGCATGCGCAATGGGAAGCCAGCTGTGAATTCACAGTAAACACGTTGATGCCCAAATACTAAAGAAGAACCGGCCCAGGTGAGGACACTGCTGGATCCCTGGACAGGTAAGTGTACTTTTATTAAAAGTCAACAGCTACAGTATTTGTAGCTGCTGAATTTTAATTATTTAAAGAAGGTTAGGATCCACTTTAAGTTGGTAAAGTTACAGTATGGCTTGAGTACAGAATTAGGTATTCAAGAAACACGAGTCTTAGGGGTGGATGTAGGATGCAAAAGTAGAATGCAAAGGGGGAACTGAAGAATTAAGGGGAGGAAGGGCAGCAGAAGACTGAGCACTTGGAGCTTCGCTAAGATGCCGCGTTCCTTCTGTTTGAGTTCATTGTTAAAATTATATAGAAATGATTGGCGGTATCCAATTAAAACATGTTGGTATAGGCAGGAGGTGACTTCATCAGAGCAGGGGCACTATTGTAGAGTGTGCATTGTGATCAGAGTTTTTTACTACCAGATACAGGCTGGTTGTCAGCGGCTGGGGCACAGCCTATTTGTGTTGATTTAAGTTGATTTGTGCTCCTCCTTGCTCTGCTCCTATTGAACTTGTCATTAGGCACATGCATGCTTGCACTGCGTTAGCAACACAGCTCAGGAGCAACATGCAGCTGGCAATCTAGAGTGAGTGTTTTATTTTATTTTTTTGTTCATGTCATTTATTTCTTCTATGTTTTTGCACTAAGGATTTGAGTGCGCTAGATTAATGGTTTAGAGTGTTAAAATTATAGGCCTATTGGTGACGAGCAAAACTTGTTGGTGGGGAATGATGACACTGTACTGTACTGATTACAGTATGTAAACAAAAATGTGAAAAAAAATCTAATTTTATTTATTTAATTTCCTCATTTTCCAAAACATTTTGACAAAAAAAATGACAACTTCAAAAAAAATTCCATGTCTCTTACTAACACCTTGGACTGTTTACTTTTTAAAAAAATTTATTTTTACAATGCTTTCTTTTTTGGGGGGGTTGGGGGGTGGGCAGCGTCAGTGTTTTTTTAAAATTTTATTTATTTTTTTACAATTTAACTTTTAAATATTTATTTATTATTATTATTATTATTATTTTTATTCTTTTTCTAAACAGACCCCTGACATCTCCCCTTTGAAACAGGGAAAGGGACTGAGAACACAGATTCCATAGTCCCTTTCTCTGCAGCCTCAGCTGCACTGAAGATGAAAGGACAGCAGACAGAGGCTGCTGTTCATTCATAAAATTAAGCATCGTAAACACAGTTTAAAATGCTCAGTTATGCATGGACAGAGTCAGTGATCACTGATTCTGTTCATTCAGAAAAGGAAGGAGTCGGTAAATGACATATTTACTGACTCCTTCCTCCGCTCTCCATCCTGACAGATCTGGGATGGGGGGGGGGGCCCGGAGGAGGGCATGGAGTACCCCAGGAGCACAGAGGGGGGACCCGGAGGAGGACACGAACGGGGACCGGAGGAGGACACAGAGGACCTGGGGAGCCGAAGGAGGATAGAGGGGACAGTCAGGAACGATTCGTGCGGCAGTGGGGCGAGTTACAATCACCGATCTCCCTGTGTGGCTTTCAATAAAGCAGAGGGAAGCCGTGGGAGAGAGAAGAGGAAAAGCGGCTGTTAGCTGCTTTATTGAAAGCCACACAGGTAGATCGGCGATTGTAACTCCCCTAGCGGCGCACCGGTTATCTGTGAGGCTGCTCAGGTATCGGATTAGACATTGGAGCATTTGAACAAGTACAGGTACTTGTACAAATGCTTGGTATCAATACCGATACTAGTATCTGTGCAACCCTAGTGCAGATCATGTTAAAAAAACATTTTTCATCTTTCAGTAGCACATAGGGATAGGTTGGGGGGGGGACTGGACTTACATTGTGTGAGAGCTGATTGGAGGAAAGGGACACACACTCCCTCCACGTAGGCAGAGGAATGAAGGAACATGCAGAGCTTCAGTCTGAATAGACAAGCTCCCTGCTTATCTCCCTCTAAGCTCCCTCCCCAACACAAATTTTCAGCTACTTTTATCTCGTGTGTTGGAGAACGTGACAGAAATGACTCATGCATTTTTATTAGTTTAAATAGCAAAAAATAAAAACCCAGTGGTAATTAAATACCACAAAAAGAAAGGTCTCCTTATGTGAAAAAAATAATAAAAATTTAATTTGAATACAGTGTTACATGACCGCACAATTGCCAGTTTAAGTAGCACAGTGCTGAATAGCAAAAAATGGCCTGGTCATGAAGGGGGTAAAACCTTCAAGAGATCAAGTGGTTAAACTCAGCGAGTTTGCTCCATGCATCTTCATATCTCATTTCTTTTCAGAATTCAGAATTTTCACAATGGGCACACACAGCTCCACAGAGGGTCAGTAGGAATGTACTTCCTGACACCCATCCTTATCTCTCTCTGCTATCTGTGCAACCAATCAGGCTTCTAAAAAAGCAGTTTTGAATCTGCGGTGTTCCAGCATCACCAGCAGATGTGTTCCAGAATTACCATTTTACAGACAGAAAGTTGTGGGGTTGACTGGTGCAGTACAGCAATGTCTGAATGGAGAAATAAACTACTCGCAGGTTAGCTGTGCCCTTTGATTGCATCTCAAGGTCTAATTTTCAATTTTGACAGAAGAGAACGTCAAAATAAAAAGTAACATGTAAACAGCTAATATTCGATACCTTTTCACAAAAGGAAAATAAAGTTTTATAGTGAATTTTAGCTGACATTAAAATTACAGCATTGCCCTTCTGTTCCCACAATATGCATTTTTTCATGACATGGAAAGATAGAGACAGCTTTTATAAAAGCAAAAAAATGAAATATAAAGAAATGTAACACATAACTGGAATTTATATTTATTTGACAGGGATTGATGAATAAGGTAATTACTTATCATTAGACTTTCACAGGATGTTGGAGGCATTAGTCATGCCATTAAAGACTAAAGTTAAAAGAGTGGGAGTAGTGAATGGCACAGGTTGATATAATGCACCGATTGTCCTTCTTTGTAGGGAAACCATAAAAATGTATGATTGCCGTCACATGCAATTCAATCTACTACAGGTGTTAACTGTTACAAAAGAATTCTATACAATTCAATGACAACCCACTATAATTTAAAGAAGTCTTTGCATTATGATGGCTTTAAAACACTCAGGCTTATTCAATAATTAGCACAAGGAGCAATAAAATAATTACCAAGTACAGCAAACCCTAGGCCTAGACAACCAAGACTAGAACACAGTTTACAGAACAAGATGAAGTCTGGTTGGCTGTGATGACTATTTTATATTTAGTGGTTTTCTCCTTGGAATGCAAGCCAAACTATCTGTAAGTAATATCTCATTTGAACCTAAAGGATTACTGTACTTTTATAAAGGGCACAGTTACTTTTATCTTCTGCAACGTGAAGTTTACACTATCTAAAGCCAAAACATTTTTATGGGATGGAGTGGTAAGCAGTGGCGGCTGGTGGTATATTCAAAGTCTTATTAGACGAAATGCGTCGGGTGATGTGAGCCTGCTCTATACCATTGCGCCATTTTTAGATGTTACCGTGGAATCCCATATCGAGCAATTTTAACTTGGAGCATGCAAGTGCGATTCTTTTTATTAAAAGTAATTTTAAAGGATATGATGCTATGTAGCGCTTTTTTTCTTTGCAGAGGTTGAATGAGGATATCCCTAAGTACCTATTTGGAACCATTATGGAAGGTTATTGATGTTGGTAATCCCTATCCCTACGGGATCAAGGTGTGGAGGCAACACTCTTATTGTACCCCTCTGAGGTGGAAACGTTCCTAAGGGTTCCTGACTGAGGTCTTTGCGGTGTGACGTATTGGACAACATATGTGTCTAACCCAGATCTGTCTGGTAAAAGTACCCTACGAAAATTTTGGTGGAGGTTGCACTGCATGCTGGTGTTGTTTGGAATTAAATCCACACCCCTCACCTGACCAGTCAGAAGAACATATTGATGGCATGAATATATGCTTGTTTGTGACTCTGTAAACACTGACTCGGAGGCTTGTCTATTGGAACTTTGTACAATCACGTTAATTCGTTATTTCTTGAAACTCACATATATTGATTACTTATTAATTTCACATATCACTTTATATGTATATGCATTGTCTTTGTTGCATCTATGTATATTCTATATTTTCCACTAACTAGTGGGATTCACTTTCAGCGCTGCACTGGTTTGTCTTTATATTTTTTTTGGGTCACCCACCATAGCCCCCCCGGTCGGTCGGGTCGCCCACACCCCCCAACCACCACCCCCGCCATTGGTCGCTCACCAGCCCTGCATTTACCTCATCGATCGGGCAGCGCTTCGCCTGCGTCTCCTCCTCCTTGGCATCACGGCAGCTTCCTATGTGCATCACCTCCCTCCTCCTCATAGGCAGCCAATAGGATCGCTTCTCCTTTAGGCCAATCGGGTGATGGGTCTCAGGATCCGCTTCCTGAATGGCCGGGAGGAGAATTAAGAAGACAATAGCGAATATTCATTCGCTATTGTCACACAACTGGGTGGGCACTGCTCCCCGAGCCAACCCTTTTTTCAAGCCTATTAGAGCCTCTGGTACTTCCTGATGATGTGTTCACATGGAACACGAAATGCATAGAAGCCACGCCTTTGTCTGATGTCATTCCCGCTTCCTGTGGTTCTGTGGTTTCTGAGCGGTGGAACGCACACCGCTGAGACACGGAACCAGCCACATCCACACATGCTTATACCGCCAGTATCGGCTCTTTGGCACATATAAATGTGAGTGAAAATTTTAAGTTTTACCACTGTGTTCTGATGAAACGGAGTTACGCGATGAGAGTCCTTTGATTTCTCCACATGAGCTGTTTCCTCTGAGGGAGAAAGTGTGACGTTGTATCCCTATCTTGCTGTACCATATTTGAATTAAGCGCTCCTTTTGAACTGTGGTCCGGTGAGTGCAAACCCCCGCCACACCCCTGTAGTGGATCACTGCATGAGAAAGACTTTATAATCACCCTCTGTTTAATGAACGGTTGAAGGATTTCCACATTCCCTTACTATGAACTTATCACTATGAAATGTAATGATTTTGATATATGTTTGCACCATATTGCACTTTATAGCAAGACCGTTCTCCTATTGCATTTATCTCCTAGGAGGCTGTATTGCATTCATTATTTGCTCTTTATTGGTTTATTGTTTTTTTAGTATTGCATAGTATATCTTGGCACACTGGTTAGTAGGTAAGCGCCATAATCACCTTATCCATACAAACAGTCTAGATAAAACCACATTGGGCAAGATTTCCCTTTACTTCAAAGTGAAGGAATCCCTGGTTTTTACCATAGCTAGTGTCCCAACTAAACGTTTTTCCCTCTATTTCTGTTCTGGTGAGCACTCAAAATTTGGGATTTTCTCTTACTTTTGCTCTCGGTGACAACAATAAACAGGACAAATAGAGAGGGTGAATGTCCCTCCCGTGGGCTCAGACAGCAATAAAAACCTGACAAGTAATCCCTCTCTACTCTATCTAAAACTAAAAAAAATGTTATGCCTCTATAAAGTTATAACTTCGGCAAAAGACAGTGGTCAGAGCTGACACCATGCAGCCCATAAAAAACCTGTGTTGTCAGCCCAGAACAGGGCTGAAAAGCTACATGCATTTCTGGCAGACTGCATGGTCTTGAAAAGGTTTAAAATGTGAGGAAATGTGTAAGTATTGTGGAGATATTATGCATATTTTTTGTATCTATTAGAGGAATTTTGGAGAGATTCTTCTCTTACCTCCTGATGTGTGAGGTGAAGGGAAACAGTGACGGGACAAGGTCATCCACCGCCCAGGGCGAAGATGGTGAATTGCACCCCCTAGGTGGAGTCCCTTCTTAGAGCTCCACTTTTCTTAAGGTGTCCCCAATAGAGTCCCCCTTTTAATCAGGTGTCCCCAATAGAGTCCCCCTTTACATCAGGTGTCTCCATGCTCCTGAGTTGTTTCCCCTCACCTTTCTCCCTTGTACTGGGAGATCGGTACTCACAGCATGTCTTTCCTTTTTCTGTTCGTGTGACAAGTCATATGACAGGAGGAGAGAGGAAAAAGGATACAGACCACCCTCCTTCCTCAGCAGCAAGGCCCTGAGAAGAGACTGAGGACAGTTCCGTCTCAACAGTGGTCTTTTTGCGCCCCATGCAGGCTGGAGGGAGGAGAAAGCAGAATCCTTCCTCCAGCAGCAGATATTGGCTGCTGCTCCTTTTGACAGGAGTGACACTGCAGTCACTCCTGGCAGTCTGGAGTGGGACGAGTGGCAGAATCGGCTGCGCCCCCCCGAGACACAGTGCCTGGGGCAGGTTCCCAGAGTCCCGGCGCTGAAGGGAAATATGACGCAGGGGGCAAAAATAAAACCCCTGCGTCCATTCACTACCCTATCCAAAATGAAAAAAAAAAAGTTTGGCCTTTAGATATACTTTAAACTAAAAGGACTCACCTCTCACCACCTCCTTCTGCATTACTGAATAGAAATCAGGGGTTTGGTAATCCTGCATAACCCAACACTTCTGGAAGTGTCAGGTTCCCGGTCCCCTGTGGTGCTCAGTGGTTGCACCTGCAGGCCCCTACATCACCACTGTGTATATATATAAAGTGTTAGTTTATTCTACAATTTGTTCTGTTCATTTTAAAAGTAAAAGAATGTTTATAGTGTAAGCGTGAAAAAGCTTTGTATAAATGAAATGAAGGCTTTTTTTACTCTACTCAAAAAAAAAACTAACAAAATGAATGCAAACACTAAAACATTTTCTATAAAAAGTATAAACATTCTGTTTTTTTAAATAAATAGCTAAGGAGAGCAGGGATGTAACATTGGGTTAATAAAGGGTTAAATAGAAAAGACATATACAGTTGTATGCAAAAGTTTAGGAACCCCTGACAATTTCCATGATTGTCATTTATAAATATTTGGATGTTTGGATCAGCAATTTCATTTTGATCTATCAAATAACTGAAGGACACAGTAATATTTCAGTAGTGAAATGAGGTTTATTGGATTAACAGAAAATGGGCAATATGCATCAAAACGAAATTAGACAGGTGCATAAATTTGGGCACCGCAACAGAAAAATCACATCAATATTTAGTAGAGCCTCCTTTAGCAGAAATAACAGCCTCTAGACGCTTCCTATAGCCTGTAATGAGTGTCTGGATTCTGGATAAATGTATTTTGGACCATTCCTCCTTACAAAACATCTCCAGTTCAGTTAGGTTTAATGCTTGCCGTGCATGGACAGCCCGCTTCAAATCACCCCACAGATGTTCAATGATATTCAGGTCTGGGGACTGGGATGGCCATTCCAGAACATTGTACTTGTTCCTCTGCATAAATGCGTTGTCTTGTTGAAATATCCAGCCCCGCTGTAACTTCAACTTTGTGACTGATTCCTTAATATTCTCAAGAATCTGCTGATATTGATTGGAATCCATGCGACCCTCAACTTTAACCAGATTCCCAGTACCGGCACTGGCCACATAGCCCCACAGCATGATGGAACCTCCACCAAATTTTACTGTGGGTAGCAAGTATTTTTCTTGGAACGCTGTGTTCTTTTGCTGCCATGCATAACGTCCCTGGTTATAACCAAATAACTCAATCTTTGTTTCATCAGTCCACAGCACCTTATTCCAAAATGAAGCTGGCTTGTCCAAATGTGGGTTTGCATACCTCAAGTGACTCAGTTTGTGGCGTGTGCAGAAAAGGCTTTCTATCGCATCACTCTCCCATACAGCTTCTCCCTGTGCAAAGTGTGCTGAATTGTTGAACGATGCACAGTGACACCATCTGCAGCAAGTTGATGTTGTAGGTCTTTGGAGGTGGTCTGTGGGCTGTTTTTGACTGTTCTCACCATCCTTCACCTTTGCCTCTCCAATATTTTATGTGGCCTGCCACTTCTGGCCTTAACAAGAACTGTGCCTGTGGTCTTCCATTTCCTCACAGTGGACACTGACAGCAAATATATCTCTGCAATAAGTTTTTGTAGCCTTCCCCTAAACCATAATGTAGAGCAATCTTTGTTTTCAGGTCATTTTAGAGGTTTTTTGATGCCCCCATGTTGCCATTCTTCAGAGGAGAGTCAAAGAGAACAACAACTTGCAATTGGCCACCTTAAATACCTTTTCTCATGATTGGATGCACCTGTCTATGAAGTTTAAGGCTTAATGAGCTCACCAAACCAATTGTGTGTTTCAATTAATCAGTGCTAAGTAGTTACAGGTATTCAAATCAACAAAATGACAAGGGTGCCCAAATTTATGCACCTGTCTAATTTAGTTTTGATGCATATTGCACATTTTCTGTTAATCCAATAAACCTCATTTCACTGGTGAAATATTACTGTGTCCTTCAGTTATTTGATAGATCAAAATGAAATTACTGATCCAAACACCCAAATATTTATAAATGATAATCATGGAGATTGTCAGGGGTTCCTTAACTTTTGCATACAACTGTGTATATATATATATATATATATATATATATATAAAAAAAGTTGGACCCTGCAGGATAATATCATAATGTGTTAGTATGCACCACATACTTGCACATTATGATAGACTTGCCTTAAAACCATGCCCTCCAGCTGCGAACTGTCACCACTGCCAGGGTTTCCATTCCATCAGAACGGCCGAGCCACGATAATGTCACTCCTGCGCATGAGCATGGGAGTCACGACCGCCACACAGAACTCTCACAGAGTCTCACTAACATAGGAGGTGTGTTACTGGTCAGATCACCAGGGGAAAAGAGAGGGAAACAAGCCAAAGAAAATGGTTGTAGCCATCACATCTAATGATTGGTAAGCTGCAATATAATACATTTTTGATTGTGGGTTAATTACCAGTTTAAATTTAAATTGGCCTTTTTGCTTATTTAGAAAGCAGCCACAGCTTGAGAATGCTGCAGTGGCTTCTCTGCAGAGGCCTGACTTACTAACCCTCACTAACTCAGAACTAGAGCTCTCCAATTTGCAGGAAGTATGAATTTAGCTGATAGACATGTGCAGAAGGAAAAAATTAGTTTCGCTTCATATAGATTTGTTTTGTTACTAATTTTGTTTTGTTGATTCATTTCAGAATTTGCTTTGTTTAGTTGCATTTAGTTTAATTTATTAATTCCAAATTTTTGTAACAATTCAAACTCAAATCAGAAAAATGATCAACTGATTAAAATTCTGTGTGAAGAATAGCTTGTTGTTAAGGAGCGGGCCAGAAAGCGGACTCATCAGCTGTCAACGAGCTTCTCCGCTTACAGCTGAAATGTAAACAAAACAATGTCGGAAATGAAAAATTCAGAAAGAGAACAGGGGGGGGGGGGGTCCACCCAATCCATTCTTTTGGGTCTGCTGTGGATTTTAAGGGGAACCCCATGCCAATTTTTTTTAAAAAAGGTGTGAGGTCCCCCCCAAAATCCATACCAGACCCTTATCCAAAAATGCAACCTGGCAGGCCATGAAAGGGGGGGACGAGCGAGCGTCCTACCAAAACCATACCAGGCATATGCCCAAGGGCCTGGTATGGATTGGAGGGGGGGGGCCCACTCTGTTTTTTTTTTTTAATGCTATTCTGAATAAACAATGCTAAAAATACAAAAATAATTCTGAAAAAGATTTGGTCCATTGACACAATATTGGACCAATTTGTTTTTCGGAATTTCAGAATTAATTTCTTTGGCATTCCTTTTGTATATTCAGAAATAAGAATAGCTGGCTGTTAAGGAGTGGGCGTCCTTAACAACCATGACTCATGACACAAATCTGCTGTCAGCGGGGTTCCTCGCTGACAGCAGAATATTAACATAACAAATGCCTGTTTAAATAAAAAAAACTGTGTGGAGGTCTTCTTTCGGAACTGGTGAGTATTTTAAGGGAACCCCACACCAACAACTTTTTTTTTAAATTGCAGGGGTCCCCCCAAAATCTATACCAGATGCTTTTTTGAGCATGCAGCCCGGTAGGCTAGGAAAGGGATGATGAGCTAGCGCCCCTCCCCCTCCTGAACCATTCCAGACCACAAGCCCTCAACATGGGGAGGTGCTTTGGGGAAGGGTGCGGGCTCATGTTGATGGGGACAAGGGCCTCTTCCTAACCAACCCTGGCCCGGCGTCCATCCAACGTTAATCATGATGTCCACCGCTACCGCCAACCCATAGAAAAAAAAAGTTCTGCACCCGATGAAGGCTTCCATTGTCCGACAGTTTAATAATGAAGGGGCGTGACTACCCAATGATGTCATCGGGTGACTCCATCCCCGCGTGCCATCATCGACCCATCATGCCTCGGTCGATGAGGTCATCGGGTGGCCCTGCCCCTTAGTTATTTAAGCACTGCCAGACGGCATAGCTATCAGGGGGCAGGAGCCTTCGTTGGGTGCAGAGCTCTTTTTTTCTTGCCACGTGGTAGCGGTTGGCATCGTGATTGATGTTGGATCTACTTTGGGGGAATTTTTTTTTTGTTTTTTTTCTTTAATAAAGGACTTGTCAAAATCTGTTGTGTTTTTATTTACTTTTTACACTTTTTTGGTGAATGAGTAGGGGTACTATGTACTATTCACATGGGGGGCCCGGATACTTCAAGATTACAATAAGTCACTGCACCCCCAGGTCAGGGCTGTGGGGAAGATGCCCTTGTCCCCATCAACATGGGGACAAGGTGCTTTGGGGGGGCAGGCCCCCCTGCCCCAAAGCAACCCCCCCATGTTGAGGGCATGTGTGGCCTGGTATGGTTCAGGAGGGGAGGCCTGCTGGGCTGCATGCTCTTATAAGGGTGTGGTATGGATTTTGTATACATTTCAGTTGTCAGCGGGGAAGCCCACTGACAGCTGATGTTGTTACGGACGTGTCGGCTGACTTCTTAACAACCAGCTATTCTTCACACAGAATTTGAATTGGTTGATCATTTTTTGACTAAACTGAATTTAAATCATTTGTAAAATTTTTAACTCATTAGAAAACGAATACATTAAACTAAACAAATTTCAACAAAATTTGTTACTATTTCATTCGGAGATTCGGATACATTTGAATCGTCGAATAACCAAAAATGTGTATGAATTTACATTCGCACCGAAACAAATTGCACATGTCTATTAGCTGATTGCACAGCTATAATTCAGACTCAGCTGGGAGCGCGTCAGGCCTCTGTAGAGAGGCCACGTTTCCACACAGAGAGCAAAGGTCCTCCTCTGTAGCATGCTGAGAAGGGACTGACTTTTCTACTTGGACTGTTCTAAAGAAAACAAACTGTAGGTCTTTGAACTTTTGTTTTGATGCACCAGGAATGTATTAAGCTGATTTAACCTGAAAGTTCAATTGGGCTTTAAGCACATTACTCAAGGTGCTTACAATATACACATTCAATATCCTTGGGTTCACTGAATAGCATTTCCATGGTATGGGCACATCTTTGCTTTAAGCCTAAAGTTGGAAAAAGAGAAAAATTGTACCTGTAGAAAATCCAGTTTTCTTGTGACATTTTGTAAACTCAATATTGAAATAGGTGACAAGAGCGTGGATGTAATCATTCCGCTGTACTTGTAGACAAAAAGCTGCAGTAAATGCCAATTCTTCCGGCTTCACTGTGTATATGTCAATTTCCTATTAAAAAATAATATTTACTTATTTGTCACCTTGCAGTGATAGATAAAGTCACTCAGATTAGCTACATATTTTAAATGTTACAGATACAAATACATTAATACAAATCCAAATGGTACAGCAAAGTACTTCAAGAGCATGAACCAATGACCCTGTGGGAGGGACTCTTAAAATTGCCCCATTTAACTTTTTAAATAGTTGGTAGGTATTATTTGCGGTTAGTTAGACTATCCATCTACACTTTCTAAATGGGTTAACTATGAGGTTGCAGTCTTATGAGTACACTTGCATGTGCTGGGCAGACTGAGAGTGAGCCTTAAAGTGAACTTGTCACAAATCAGAATTATTTAAATTGAGATTATGATGAAAAAATGCATAGACAAAGGTTACCTTTAAGATAAACAGCATCTCAAAACAAATAAAAACTTAAAAATAATAATGGAAGCTCAGGTAATACAGAATTCACCAATTTGCCTATTCCACCTCCTAAGCTACTCTGTCTTTCCTTTATTGTGAAGGGTGACTTTTTTGACCAATAGTGGTGATCAAGTGGTAGGACTATGGTCAACATTTACTAGAAGAACTGGGATTTGCATATGACATCAGCTGCCTATATCTCTCATCCTAACGATAATTATGAGACCCACAGGGTGACCTCTGCTTATGCAGTATTTCATCACATGCTCAAATCAAATTGCTCAGGTTTGTGAAAGGCATACTCTAAAGTCTGATTGAACCATCAGTTTGAATCAGCTAAATACTGAACATTCTAGGTACATTAAATTAAAAGGTGTGCAACGTTTTAAAGTTGGTTTTATTGAAAACAACTGCAGTTTGAGTGGAAAAGCTCCCTATGGGGAGGCAGTGGTTTCTCTGCAGAGGTCCAACACATCCCCTACTGAGTCAGAGCCAGAGCTCCCCAATCAGTGGGGAGCATGAGCTTTGCTGATTGCAAAGATATAGGTCTGACTGATTAGAAGGTGTGTCAAACCATTGCTTCCCTACATAGAGCATAGGTCACACTTCATAGCTTTTGGTAAGGGGCAGATTTTTCTGCTCAGTCTGTGGCTGTTTCTTAAACTAATTGTAAGACTTTGAACACCTTTTGTTTTGCTGAACCTGGAATGTATTTAGTTCATTTAAACTGATGGTTCAATTGAGATTTACCGTTGCACCAGTTTAAGATCTCAAAATATTGGAATCTACTTGATATCTCCAAGTAGGAATGTTGACAATCCCTCTGCCAGCATTTCTAACTTTAGTATGACTTTCACGACTAGATTCCAAATGTGGTGTTTTTCTTTTTGAAAATGGGGGTGTCCTGTACAAGTATAAAGGGGGCTTGGATGGATCAGGCGCTAGGCTTTCTATTTCCCGGCTGTTTTTTTCAAATTATAGAGTATTTGTATAACAACTTTAAAGGTGCCCCTTTGTTTAATAAGTATTCTAAGTTTTGTGTGAAATTATTGGATAGTGCTATGACACAAAACAATGGCTGACATTTTGAGGCCTCAACTAAAATTTAAGGAAATTCAAGTGGACCTCTACTCAAATGTAAAGTATATGTACTGCCCAAACATTTCGTTTTGGATAGATTAGGGAAGGGTTAAAACCCTCGCCAGACTATTTCTTTGCTGTCTGTGTACCACTGAGTAAATCTTTCACTTCTTGTCCCAGAGACCCAACAGGAAGTAAGAAAAAATCTCTGAAAGTAAAGGGTTTGGGGGAGATTTCACCTTACTTTCTGTCCATGTGACAGCAGGACAAGAAATAAGGTTAGTGGTTGTGACCAGGACAAAAAAACATAGACAGTAATAATAACCTGTGCAATCTTTGGCCATGTACTAGGCACAGTTGCAGAGTTCTGTAGACTTGACATGGAAGTTAAATATCTCTCCAAGCAACAGGCGTATCTTAAGCGGACATGGAACACCTCAAAAAGGTCTAACAACGCTTAGGGAAGGAGAACAACCTCCACAGATGAATAGATGGATTGATGCTATACTTCAATCAGCTGTGGGCCACCTGTTCAGCAAACCTCAAGAATGCCAGCTCACACTGCAAAGACAGTTAAGCATTCCAATGGATTTGGCCCAGGTGGTCATACATAAAAGAGAAGGGGATCGCTCATTGAGTAGTATTTAAAACCATCCATATTTATAAAAGGTAAACTACTCACATAATGAGAGAAGCAACAGGCATATCTTAAACGAACATCAAACGTATCTGCTGGTGTGACGACATTACCGCTAAACTCCTTCCATCGCGTTTCGTCCAAAAATACATTGTCACCCCTTCCACACCAATAGCGCTGAGAAAAGGATCTCCCCATTAACACAGACTGTGGGATATCGAGCAATTTTCTTTCCTTACACCCATGGCGGATGGAATAAAAATTGCATAGTCTATTGGCTGCTTTAGTCATAGTTAATAAAGTGTCTAAGTCCGTATGAGTGTTCCAATGGTTCATGATGCACATGATATAATAAAATCAATTCTGTGATATGAAATGTTTTTCTTCTCAACAGAAATGAATGAGCACAAAAAAAATGTCTCTCTGCAACGAGAATTACCAAACCTTTATCAAACAGGAATTGGTCACCACTTGCTTTGGGTCTACTATGTCCACAAGCGGTTCCTTTATGGCCACATCTCTGATGCACGTCATATCAAATCCGTACACATTCTCCCACCCTGTTAACACAAAACAGTTGAACACAAAGTTTACATGCTGAGATTTACCAGGTTTCCATAAAAAATGTTGAGGGCCTGTCTAAATTTGAAACAATTTTGCTTTCTTTTTTTATCAATATTTTTATTATCAGAGATACATACATTTATACAAAAGAAGTAGCAAACATGTTTTCTAAGATTATGTAATGTATACAAAATACACAAAGGAAATATATCCATATGCCCTGTTATTCAAGAAATACAGGTTTGATTAATCTGCTTGAATACACCAGGGTATCGTGGAAGGTGTGCTATAGTTCCATCACACATAAGACCACCTGATCAACCAATGACTGGCATGTTCCATTGAACATATCTCTGGACCATAAGTACATGACCAAAACTAGTAGAAGAGTTAAAAAAAGAAGAATAAATAGAAGAAAAACAAAGTAGAAAATCTAAAGATGAAGCTAGCTGGATTTTTTTTCTGTTGTCTGTAAAGGCATTAGTGGTTTTCTCCAGAGATATATCAAATTCAAGATTTTTTTCAGACAAAGGCAGTTTATCATTCAATATAGCCATCAGTTTTTGATTTTACTATTAGCCATGACATTTTGACATTTATCTATGCAAATGGGAGGAAAAAGGATCTGGTGATCGTTATTATAGCTGCTATGAATATAAATGAGATCAATTGTCTGCTGTATCTTAGTGCCTCCTCCATGGTTTGGTTAAGAAGGGCTTGTAGTGGAGATTTCTGGGTCACAGAAACATAGAAAAGTGATGGCAGAAAAAAGATTGAGTCTGCCTGTTTGTTTGTTTTTTTATATGTTTTGTATTTTTTCTTTGTTATTTTTTGTTTTTCGTTAACTTTTTTTTGTCTGATTATAGATCTATGTTGGGTCAACCAAAATATAAAATTGTATTTGCAGATCCATTGTATATGCAGATTGTTTGACCTTCGGGCATGTTCATACCTTTGCTTTCTTAAAAAACAAAAGTTTTTTTTTTTTTTTTTTAATGAGAATATTTGCTTTCACTTACTGGCCTGGAAACACAACAGGCAGTAAGAGGAAATTCCTAAAAATATCCCCTCAGTTGTCACTGAACGCAGGTGTCCCATTGGTGGACTACCCCTCACTTCTTGGTCTGGAGACGGCATAACTTTTTCAGTTTATGATTTGGGTTTTAGATAAAATTGTCTCAGCCAATGAGGAGGTCAGTTCCTAGAGAGCTGACGTTCTTGTGCACATTGCTGGATCGTGATGGGGCTCAGGTAAGTATTGGAGGGGCTGCTGCACTGTGAAGATTTTTTTACCTTCATGCATAGAATGCATGAAGGTAAAAAACCTTGAACCTTTAGAACCACTTGAAGCAGGGCATACACTGTTTGAATTATGGCCAGTTTTTGAAAGGAGAAAAATGAAAGGAGCTGAGCAGAAAATTGCCAGACAGCAACTTCCTCCAATCAGATGGTGCTGCATGTCAGGATACAATAATTGCAGTGGGAAATTTGTCCATCTGTGCTGCATAGCGTGGATGGATAAATATGTTTGTATTTTTCCGTGTAGCCTGCAGAATGCATGAAAAAAGAAATGTGTGTCTGGTCAGCTTTATTTATGAATTGCAACTTATGCCATCCCCTTTTTCCAGCATCCCAGAGCATATATTGTACCATTATTGGTCACCAAATCTTCAAATTGTATTTTGGGATATAGGAGGGCAGAAGTCATCTCAGATCTTCTGAGATCATGGAGCTTACCATAGTGTCTTTAACATAAGTTCAAGGAAAGGGAGAAAACTCCCAAACATATATTATCCCCCTGGACTTTTCAGGCAGTTTGTGTAGTTATGCAAAAAGACAAAAAACCAAAAGAAGGTATAAGAAGTAGTAAAAAATATTGAATTTTATTAGTACAAACGAATATATTATCACATTGAAGCGAGCGAGGACATCTAGTTCCTCGCTTGCTCCAAATACATATGAGGATTACAAAGATCCAAGTAATGGATTCAAACAATGCATGTATCAAATACAGTTTAAAAAAGACAAAAACTAATAATAGATTTGTCTGAACATGGTACTACAGTTTGACAGCATATATACTTAAAGATGCTTGGATGCGTGTGAGATTAGACACATTCAAGGAGCCGCTTTATAAGCAGGGTCTTGGGGCTATTTCTCAGATGTCCCAACATGTTTCGGTCAATCCTTCATCAGGGGACCATAGGCAT
>BLSH010480242.1:43982-56009 GCA_018402905.1 Glandirana rugosa
AAAGAGATATAGTGTGGTGCTGTCTGCATGCAGCCCATATACGGATGGCCCTCACAGAGACAGCACCACACTATATCTCTTTGCGAAGTTTGCTGACTCAGCCACTTTGGGTCCCTTATGGTTGCATAACCTCTGCGGCCCACCCTTTGGGGTTCCACTCCCTGTGGCCAATATTGGACTTGGTTTCCAGATCCTCCCGGGCTGCTTGAAACTTGGTTGATGGTACTTCCGGTTAGATACAGCACAATCATTGTTCTGCGCGATGCCTATGGTCCCCTGATGAAGGATTGACCGAAACATGTTGGGACATCTGAGAAATAGCCCCAAGACCCTGCTTATAAAGCGGCTCCTTGAATGTGTCTAATCTCACACGCATCCAAGCATCTTTAAGTATATATGCTGTCAAACTGTAGTACCATGTTCAGACAAATCTATTATTAGTTTTTGTCTTTTTTAAACTGTATTTGATACATGCATTGTTTGAATCCATTACTTGGATCTTTGTAATCCTCATATGTATTTGGAGCAAGCGAGGAACTAGATGTCCTCGCTCGCTTCAATGTGATAATATATTCGTTTGTACTAATAAAATTCAATATTTTTTACTACTTCTTATACCTTCTTTTGGTTTTTTGTCTTTTTGCATAACTACACAAACTGCCTGAAAAGTCCAGGGGGATAATATATGTTTGGGAGTTTTCTCCCTTTCCTTGAACTTTTTCATTACTTAGGACGTGGCAGTATTTTTCTGTCTCTTTAGAACCACTCCCTCCTTTTTTTTTGTCTTTAACATAAAGTTTGGGTGAAGGGCAAAAACTTCTGTCAGGCCTTTATTTCTGCTTTATTTTTTTTCCATTGGCTAGGAGGGAACACCAAAGACAAGCAGCATCTAGGGGACCAGTCGCATAGAGAGGAAGAAGCCAATGGGAGCGAAGGAAAAAGTATTCCTGGTATCCAGTGATACTTTCGTTGACAAAATTAACACGATTTTAGTCTACTAAAATACGTCTAAAACGAAAACAAGTCAGACGACTAAAACTAAAAAGGCATTTTATTTAAAATACTATGAATAAAACAAAATCGAAATTTGACGTCAAAATTAAGTAGGGGGCATATACTGAGCTGCTGAAAGAAAAAAAAAGAAAATTTTGTTGGTTCATGAAACTAGGTTTTATTTATGAAGATGGTTTATATCACAATGGCTAAGTCTATGTCTGATGTACATGTTCACACCTTAAAGGGGTTGTAAACCCTGGCGATTTTTTACCTTAATGCATTCCTGTAGTGCACCAGCCCCACAGAGCCCCCCTTTAACTTACCTGAACCTGATTGTTCCAGATTACGGGGACGAGCCCACCCGCTCCAGCCGGTGTCTCGAAGCCTCATTGGATAGATTGATAGCAGTGCAGCCATTGGCTCCTGCTGCTGTCAGTCAAATCCAATGACGCAGGAGCCAGGGGACGGAGCCGAGTCCTGCTGTCTGTGTCAATGGACGCAGCAGCAGGACATGGGAGCGCACCCGCACGTGTGCCCCGAGGGAGAGCGGCTCTCTAACGAGGCACTTAAGAAGAGGAGGAGTCAGGAGCGCCGCTGAGGGATCCCAGAAGAGCAGGATTGGGGCCACTCTGTGCAAAATCAACTGCACAGAGAAGGTAAGTATAACATGTTTGTTTTTAAAAACATAAAACAAAAAAACAAACCTTTACATATCCTTTAATACCATAAATAATGGCATGTTATTATATTTTATTTCATAGTATATTTCAAGTATATAACGAGTTTGGCAATTCTAGAAAAATGCTTACATTACAAGTTAACTAAACCAATTTGATTTTAGTCCATTAAATGTGCTGGAGATTTTAGTCTACTAAATTAGGACTAAAACTTAAACAATTCAGATAACTAAAACTTGACTAAAACTAAAATGGCATTTTAGTCAAATGACTAAAACTAAATTGAAATTTGACGTTGTAAAGGCAGAAGGCTATTTATCTTAATGCATTCTAAGCATTAGAGCCGGTTCACACTGGAGCGGCACAACTTGCAAGGCGAAGCAAGTCGCCCCGCTCAAGGTGACCTCAGCGCGGTTTGCCAGGAGACTTCTATCCATAGAAGTCAATGTAAGTTGCGCTGCAATCGCCCTGAAAATAGTGCAGGAACCTTTTTCTAAGTTGGAGCGACCTGAGTCGCTCCTATTAGAACGGTTCCATTGCACTGTATGGAGACGACTTGTCAGGCGACTCAAGTTGCCTGACAAGTTGCCTCAGTGTGAACTGGCTCTTAAGATAAAAAAACCTTCTGTGTGTAACAACCTCCCCAGCACCCCCTAATTCCTTACCTGAGCCTCTTCTCTCTCCAGCGATGTCCACCAGTGTCTTAGGCGTCTGGGACTCTCCTCCTGATTTGAGACACAGTAGCGGTGCCATTGGCTTCCGCGACTGTCAATCAAAGTCAGTTAGCCAATCAGGGGAGAGAGACGGTGGGGCCGGGTCAGGGCTCAGTGTCTGAATGGACACACGGAGCTGTCACTCAGCTTGGGGGCCCCCATAGCAAGCTGCTTGCTGTGGGGGCACTCGACAGGAGGGAGGAGCCAGGAGCACAGGGACCTGAGAAGAGGTGGATCCAGGCTGCTCTGTGCAAAACCAACTGCACAGAGGAGGTAAATATAACATGTTTTTTTTTCTTTCAAACGAGACTTTCCAATCACTTTAAAGCAGTGGTTCTCAACTCCTGTCCTCGGGACCCACTAACAGGCCAGGTTTGCAGGATAACTGAAATACATCACAGGTGATATAATTTGCTGCT
This sequence comes from Glandirana rugosa, assembly GCA_018402905.1. NCBI lineage: Eukaryota > Metazoa > Chordata > Amphibia > Anura > Ranidae > Glandirana > Glandirana rugosa. The sequence goes on from BLSH010480242.1 coordinate 46,788, forward strand.
CAGTGATTGCAGTATTCTAGTCTGCTTAGCATCAATGATCAGCAGGTCACTGATGCCATGCAGGTCTCCTGCAGACCTGTCAGTGTATCGACTTGCTGGTACTCTGTATGAGGAAGGCAATCTTAGGTGTGTGCAGCCTATTGCACTAGGGTGTGCACCCCAAAGCTCAAACACACATATTCCTTTCTCTGCAGCCTCAGCTGCATGGGACAGTGAATGAATTGGAAGTTCTCTGTGCTGAGTGGCTTCCTGTTCATTCACAAACTGAGACACAGTGAACACAGTTTACTATGCTTCCATTATGAATGAACACAGTGAGTGTGTTCACTGTGTTCATTTAGAAAGGGAAGGCACCGGTAAGTGACATATTTATTAGCTCCTTCTCCCACTCTCCATTCTGAAACATTCCCCGCAGCAGCTGGGGGGAGAGGAGGGAAGCCAGCAGCAATGAGGGGCAGGGGGGATCAACTTGGGGGAAGCCCAGGCAGTAGGGGGAATCGGCATTGCATGTAGTGATTAGGATGTGCCCTGGCACACCCCCTGCGCACGCCTATGAAGACAATACAATCTGACAGGAAGACTCAATGAACTACCACAGTGGTCACAGCACCGTGAAAGTTCATTGAAAACTACAAGCCGACAGCCACTAAGGCTGCTGAACCTTATAGTTTTCCATTCACAGGACACTTTGAATAAGTGACGCAGCCGGGCGGGAGAAGCCCCACTCGACCATGTTTTTTTTTAAATTGAGGTAGCTGGCCGGGAAGAGAAGATAACCACTAGTTGTCAAAGTGGGGGATCAGGGGGAGTGGGGGCCGGTCTGTTCGTAACATGTTACATGTTACACACCCTGAATATGGGTGCAACATGTAACATGTTACGAAAGCTGAACTTATGCTTTAACACTGCTGGCATCCTACACCAAAAACAAGCATTTAATCTAAAACTACTCCCATACTGCAGGGGTAGTTTTGAATTTTTCCCAAAGTTCCGCCTTACATGAACACCCCATAACTGGTTATAAAATACTCTTTGTTACTCTGAGACAGCATTGCATCTGATGATAAAAAATACATGAAGTCAACAACAAAGCGCCCCTGGAAATCATTTTGGTAACAGCAGTGTGAATAACATACTCACAGTGGATTTTGAAGTCCTTATATTGCCTGTCCTCAATGGCGACGATGTACAAAGCGGCTCGGTCAGGAAACATCAGCCCTCCAGGTTTCTGTTGATGAATTGTGGGGAAATGGATCTCGTAATCTATTCACCTGACAAAGACACCACAATTTGAACTGCACATATAAAATCCAGACAAGCACCCCCTGCACGCCTCTACTATCCTCCATCATACTGTCAGACACTGTTTAATATCTGAGAGGAGAGATCAGGCTGCGGGCGACCATACAGATAAAAATGTCACTTTAAATCAAAGTGATTGTCAGTCAGGGCTAAGCGTATTGAAATAAAAAGTCTACAGCTTACTGGCCTCTTTCATCTCAGCTGAAGAGCAAATGATTGAGATTTTTCAGAAGTGCAAATTGCAGTGTTACAGGTGAATCCTTTAGCTTTTAAACTATTAGCCCAAAGTATCTTTTAACAGCGGAAATTCCCTCTTAAAAAAATGGAACTCCACTTTGTAAAAAAATTACTCAAAAATGCCAACTCTGCCTTTTTGCAATGTACATGAGGTTAGAAAAAATAGTCTACACCTATGTGCGGACTGCAGTGAAAGAGCTGATAAGGTCCCTTTCACAAAGGCATTCCATCAGTTAGTTTTTATCTGTGATTAGATGGATCAAAAATAGACTGCGATTTATCCTTATGGGCAGCTAGATGCAAACAGATAGATGTCCAATTACATCTGTGTTAATTTAGGTTCATTGGCCTGAACGTAAGAAACTTGGGTCCAGGTCCACTTTTCGGACCTGACTGGATATGGTCCAATTACAACCAGCCTCCGATAGGAAAGACATGGGTACATTTTTCCTCCAGCACACGATGGAGCAAGAAAGGAACATACATGGGTATCACATATGTGACATCTGTTTTTGTTCTGATCCAACTCAGCTGAAGATGTCTACAATCCCTTGTTGAGGCAGAAAGGAGGGCACCCATATGAAACGGGTCCAAAGGGAACATATAATGTTCCATCTGGAGTCAGTGAAGCATCTGGTTCACAAAGCCTCAACTTCTGGCAAAGCTGACGCTCCACCTGTGCCATTCAAAAGGGCAAAATCTCAATGGTACCAAGAGGCTCTGGCATTTGCAAGCCATACACTGAGCAAATTTTGGTTGGTTCTTAATGAACCAGCAAAAGTTTGGTCAGTTGGTGGTCCTGACACCACCACTATGCCCAACATCCTTTGATTAAAAAATTGAACACCACCTGCAGACAATCAGATGCTGGAACTGTGTGTGCATTCTGACGGCTGCGGCAGGGGATTTGTCCATCCGTCCTGTTTAGAATCAATGGAGAAATCTTTGCGTGTATAACCAGCTTAAGCACCAGAAGGAGGCAGGGAGTAGAATCAACTTGACTAGACATTGAGGCTCTGTGTGTAGCCTGGGCCTTTCTTTCAAGGGGGCTAATAAGAACACAATTTTCTTTTTTTTCCTTTTAATAGCAGGGATTTACAGGCAGTAAAAGGTGCCCACACTTCAGAAGTATTATTGGTTTGGTAATCAGATCATCGCAAGTTTTCTTAAAAGCTACTTGGATGAAAAAATATAGGCAAGGAACAAAGGTCAGATTTGCTGGTCTTTCCATTTGCCCTTTATGTGACTAATGCCTAATCTTTTTTGACATGGCACTAGAAGGAGCCCGAAGCTTAATTTTCTCCAGTAGTTTAGCAATTCTATTGATATTGACTTATCCATCCCACCAAGACAAAACAGTTTTTCTTCTTTTTTAGGGAGGGGGGGTTAGATACAGTGTGAAAATGATAAAGTGACCCCGCATACATACCAGCCACTTATCCCGTGCAAAGATCACAGTATTGAGCATGGACTCGTAGAACAGGCAGTACCCCATCCATTCCGTGATAATAATGTCCACTTTTTCTACCGGCAGCTCCACCTCTTCCACTTTACCCCTAAATATTGTAATGACTGGAAAATTCACAAAAAGAAAACACCATTGTGGCCACCATTCCATCATTTACAGACACAATGCAGCAACTGTTTTCATTAATAGGAATTGAGCATGAAGTGAATACTGCTCTGAGAAGCCTAACACAGATAGCTTCCTTTTTCTGTATTTTCAATGAAAGTAAAGTGAAGGATCTAATAAACAATCCTGAAGCTTCTGTCAGAGGGTTCTAGTACTGTACTGCACTTTGCAATCAATTCCCATTACACTGTATGTTAAAGTGTATGCATTTTTAGTTTTGGTTAAAGTAGAGCAAAAAAACTCATGGTACCTTATATTCTGCCTTGTCATGTTGGGGAGACTTCCATTCACTCCTTGTCTCTAAGATACAACAGGAAGTAAAAGAAAATCCCTACAAAACAGGGGCCATTCCTCTCATACACAATTATCACTGGAACAGGTGTCACTTTTGGAGCATTTACCCTCTATTTCTGCTCTGAGTACAACTTAAAATGTGAATTTCCAGTCACTATGGAGGACATTTACTAAAACGGGTGCACACAGAATCTGGTGCAGCTGTACATATTCACCAATCAGCTTCTAGGTTTAAGCCCACGTTTACACTGAGGGCGGGTGTGAAAGCGTGCGAGTTCAGCTGAACTTGTACAATTTCAAACCGGCATTTCAGTCCGACTTTGGGGGCGATTTGAGAGACATCTGTGCAGGTTCATGCACAGATGTCTATTGAAATCACCCCCGAAGTCACCATAAGTATTGCAGGTACTACTTTTGGGAATGTCGGCATCGCACCGATTCGGATGCTGCTGTTGCCAGCAATAGGCTCCTATTTGGCATGTGATTTGACATGTCAATTGCATGTCAAATCGGCCCAATGTGAACATAGGCTAATTGTCAAATCTTATTTAATGCTGAAGTTAGAAGTTGATTGGTTACTATGCACAGCTGCACCAGATACCATGTGCACAAGTTTTAGTAAATCTATCCCTATGGCACCTGTTTATAAAACATCATTAGATGAATGTCACAAGCATTCGTCCAGCCTACGCAATTTCTCCATATTCTTTCTACTGCTACGACTTCCTATGATCATCAGCTCCAGCTAGTGGCCAAAATCTTTCTGAAATACCTTAATCGTATAATATAATACCTTTTGTCCACTTCATGGGGGTCATAGTATTAATGGAAATATGGGGAAAAATTAATGCAGCCTGGAGGAATGCTTATTCAGCCAATTAATGGTTTCTAAATAGACCCCTATCTGTCTTAATCACAGTGGCCAACAGGACAAACAGAGAGTGTGAATCTGTGAATTCAGACAGCAATAAAAAAAACTGAGGGTTCTTATCCTTCAACAACTCTATCCAAACAAAAGAAACAAAAGTATTGACTATACATACACTGGACCCGGCGCGTTTTGTCTAATGAAGACGTCTCATTAGATGAAATGCGTGGGATCCAGACCTGCCATTGCCATTGCGTTTGTCCTGGTTCTAAGCACTTGTTTTTATGGAACATGTGAGTGTTCTCCATTTTATTCATTACATTTTATGTTACTGGTTCATGCTATGTGGAGTCTCTTTTCTCTTTATGGTCCCTTATGCCTGTGGAGAGACTACCATGTCTAACAGCTTTGTCTATATATGGTTGAATGATTGAAAACCGTGGGTTCTACTCAGTTATTGTCTGCGGTTATCGATTTCTACATTTCCAGTTGTCTGTGTGGAGCATCTGACCATTTGATGTTTATGCATCCCATGCCTGTATGAGCCAGGGAACGTATGTCCCGTTGAGTCCACGCCATCCTGTAAGCCTTTTATATGCTGGTAATGCAAGTATAGGGCGCAAATATCAACAGGCATACAAGGAAATAAAACAGAAGGGGGCATAAATGACATGAATCAACTGCTTACAGTATCTTAGAAACTTGTGTAGTCAAAGGTGGTAGTCCAAGGAAATAGCACCACCAGAGGCAGCCTTCAGAGGATGAACCGGAACCCAGGTTCATAAACAAACTGAAAGAGAGGCAAAGAACAAAGAGGTGCCTCTAAGTGCAATCAACAAGGTACAATAATTTATTGAAACGGTTAAAAACACTCACAAGATCCCAGGTAAATATAGGCACAATTACAGCCCCAAGACATGGAGAAGGGGCAGGTGTAGGACGCCAATCCAGCTAGGGGAGATGATCAGCAGTGTGGCTGCAGCGTCTCCAATCGTTCACTACCGAAGGATGGTAAACAGCCGGCTGAAGCGGTGTGGGAATGAGGCTGGGAGCGCAGGAGCAATCGTCTCAGGCGGATGACGTCACAGATGCGACGCGTTTCCTTGACAGCAGGCTCCGATGACGTGGGTAGCCAGCGTCACTTCTTCAGGTGAAGGGGAAGGGATAGCAGGAAGGAATATTTACCTGGGATCTTGTAAGTGTTTTTAACCGTTTCAATAAATTATTGTACCTTGTTGATTGCACTTAGAGGCGCCTCTTTGTTCTTTGCCTCTCTTTTATATGCTGGTGGTGGGTCCTTCACAACCTAAGGATGCACAGAAGCTTTTCTATAAGCACCCATATATGAACTATATTATCTGCTCTGGATAGATGCTTTTTGCACTTTAACTGTAGATGGACATTGCTCAAACTTTCCATTATTTTCAATATTTGGGACGTTGTTGTTCTCATCCTCTGCACATTTATGGACTTTGATTTGCACTAATTTGCACATTTTTTATCACATATTTTCCATATGTTTATATCTATGAATTATTGATATTATTGTTTTTGTCATCAGTGTGATGTATTCATTTTTTATTTTGATCAATTTATGGAGGGTTTCACAAATCCCCCTCTTTCACCCTTATAGCGCTGCACATTTCAAATTTTATACAGTATCCAGTTTTTTGCATTTACGTTCAATGCTGTGCTTGCTGCTTTTTTACCTTTTTTGGATTTAGCGAGGTATTCTACTTTTACATATGCTATGTTCCATGGCTGCATGTCCATTGCTGAACTATTGTGTGTTAAATGGTGTCTCTTTTTTTCCCACCTCAGAAGATTTGAAGGGAGGTATGAATAAGAGAGTGCTGGGTGCTTGTTTCTGATTCCCTCTGACCACCATACAAAGGCCAAAGCCCATTTTAAATTTTAATGTTCAATGGACATGTAGAAGAATTCACTAACTGTAAATTATGTTCCTTGTGCTAATTTTCTTTTGTTAGTTTTAGTTAAACTTAAACTTAGGCTTTAATATAAATGTATTTTTCATAAAAGTTACTGTATTATTGTATGTTGCATGTTAAATGTATTAGAAAGACCTGCCACTTTTGGCCAAATTGCACAACAAGCACCCATCTGTGGCCCCTCTGTGAGTATAGTTGACACGTACAGTTGACCAGCACTAGGAGGAAGACAAATGTCTGGCATATTATTTTCAGAAGGAGGTCAACAATGGTAGGCTCAATATTTTTCCAGTAGAGGTTTTGCGTTCCTGTGCGATTCCTGAACATTCCCCTGTAGTGCAATTTGGCAGTCCATTGATTTCAATAGGCCGAAAATCATAGCAGAACGCACAAAAAGTAGTGGATGCACTATGTTTGAAAAAAACGCGCCACCCCACATAGCATGGTACTGCAGTACCATATGATCTAGTGCTGCAATTGGGGTTCCGTTAACAATGTATTGGCACCCGTAGCGGATCACAAAGGCAGTGCATTTTGAACACAGGGCAGGAAACGTGCACAGAATGCATCTTTTCTACTCTGCATTCTGTTGTAAAACTGGCCCTTAATGTTCTTTAAGGATAAAGTCCATGACAGGGGTGTCGACAAAGTGTAGAGATATGCAAACCTAGAATGCTGGTGCTCAACCTGCAACTTGAGAGCTGCATGTGGCTACATGTATTGACATCCAACAAAAATGACATGTTTAAATACTTTTTTGCTGTGAACTGATTTTATGATTAAAATATTTTGGACCCGGCCTCATCTTAGAACATGGCCAAACATATACTATGATAATGGACTCTTAATAGTTGACCACCTTAGCGCAGTTTCTCATACTTACTAATGGGCTCTCCATGGGAAACTGGCTAACCCCCCCTCCTTCATTTGTGTTGCTGTCACTATGATGACAGTTCCCTGTTGTACTCAATTTTGCTACCTTATAATGTTTTCATTGTGTTGGGAAAATTGCATATTTCATATTCCTCATTAAGGTTGGCTTCACAAATCATATCCTATCCTGATTACCTTGCATGACTCAACTTATTGGCATTTGAACTGCCTTATATGGTCAAGCTAGCCCCTTCTCCTCAGGAATGCAAAGGTCATATTGTTGCTTACAGGGTGTTGGCTGGGGGGTGGGCTTTTCCCTTATACAAGTTCTATATTACCACAGCAAAAACCTATATGAGTCAGTCTCACCAAGAACAGCCATGAGGCACGTCCTGATCCCCTGTGCCATGAAAGAGACTCCATGGCTACTGAAGCAAACACCTTTAGTTAAGTATTCTTGATATTTTCTTTATCTTTATCTGTATCTGTCATTACTTGTAATAAATGTTATATTTTTTAAGTATTTGTATGATCTCTCTTTGCACATATCGAACACAACCCCAAAAACGTGACAAGAGACATTGTTACTTGAAATCTAAGGCCCCATTCACGCATGGTCATTTCATCAGTTCAGTCACGTTTTTTCAAAGAAAAAACAAATGAAGTTTACATCAGTTTTTCATCAATTTCTCAACAGTTTCTCATCAGTATTTAATCAGGTTTAACATCAGTTTTTTTACATACACTACCAATGCAAAAACGGATGCAAAACGGACCGTTTGTCCATATACATCCGTTTTTCGTGCGTTCCATTTATTAAATGGAACAAAAAATAGAGGTTTGATCCATTTCAAAAATGGATGTTGATGGATGATCATCTATTTACATTCATTTTTCAGCACGCCAGGTGCATGGATTACTATGGCGGGGATAGGCAGGAGGTGTATTTGTTGAAGCACGTGATTAGAGCCAGAGGCTCTAATAGGCTTCAAAAAAGGTGGGCTTGGGGTGCAGAGAGTGCGCCCTGATCCTACCCAATTGTGTGACCATAGCAAATTAATTTTCGCTATTCTCACACTACAGTGCCTCCCGGCCAATCAGGAGTCAGGTCGGTGAGACCTGCATCCCGATTGGCCAAAGCGCCAGGTGAACCTATTGGATGTCTGGAGTGTTGGAAGGGGAGACACCGGAGCCACCACTGCCTGTAGTGTAAACCCGCATGGAGGAGGAGATGAAGAGGAGATGAAAGCACTCAGCACACCACACCACACTGCAGTAACCAGTGAGTGTCGATCCTGCTGGACCTCCCATGAGGGGGGGTGGAATAGCAGCTGTCAGTGCCTCGAGCCCTCGGCCACCCCTGTTGTGAGATGTGGGGTGATCGCATCCGTGCCTACCAGCCGCCACTGCCCTGAGGCAGAGCTATATACCATGAGGCTGAGTTGTATACACCCTGAGGCTGTGCTGTATACACCCTGAGGCTGAGCTGTATACACCCTGAGGCTGTGCTGTACACACCCCAAGGCTGTGCTGTATACACCCTGAGGCTGAGCTGTATACACCCTGAGGCTGTGCTGTATAGACCCTGAGGCTGTGTACACCCTGAGGCTGAGCTGTATACACCCTGAGGCTGTGCTGTATACACCCTGAGGCTGTGCTGTATAGACCCTGAGGCTGTGCTGTATACACCCTGAGGCTGTGGTGTATACACCCCGAGGCTGTGCTGTATACACCCCGAGGCTGTGCTGTATACACCCCGAGGCTGTGCTGTATAGACCCTGAGGCTGTGCTGTGTACACCCTGAGGCTGAGCTGTATACACCCTGAGGCTGTGCTGTATACACCCTGAGGCTGAGCTGTATACACCCCCTGAGGCTATGCTGCATACACCCTGAGGCTGAGCTGTATACACCCTGAGGCTGTGCTGTACACACCCCAAGGCTGTGCTGTATACACCCCGAGGCTGAGCTGTATACACCCCGAGGCTTAGCTGTATACACCCCGAGGCTGAGCTGTATACACCCTGAGGCTGAGCTGTATACACCCTGAGGCTGAGCTGTATACACC